>PITA01000611.1:0-254999 GCA_004023965.1 Spilogale gracilis
AAAAACACACGTTTAAGCAGGAGTTCTGAGGGAAAAAGTAGAAATTGTAGAGTTTTAAGGGGGACTATGCAATTACCTAGAACTTATAGTTTCAAAACTATAATGGAATATATTTTAGTGTTTTGAGGACTGTGTATGAATTAGAATAAACAGCATACTTGGATGAATTGCTATTCCATATGATCTCAGTTTGACTAAACTTTAAAGCTGACCAAGTAAGGAAGTAAAATAATCGGTCATACGTTTTTTTCTGTTTTTGGAAAGGGGACAGAGTAAGTGTAAGCATTAGAGAAATAGGTACTTAAGACTCCCTTAAGAGCTAAGATTACATTAAAACCTCTAAGAAGCTCACAAATTCATGTCAACAATTAAAAAGTGGTCATAGGGGCACCTGGGTGGCTCAGTCAATTGTCTGCCTTCAGCTCAGGTCATGATTCCAGGGTCCTGGGACTGAGCCCTGCATCGGACTCTCTGCTCAGCAGAGAAACTGCTTTTCCCTCTGCCTGCTGCTCTGCCTGCTTGTGCTGTCTCTTTGTCAAATAAATAAGTAAAATCTTAAAAAAAAAAAAAGTGCTCATAGAAGCAAACAAAAGATTTGAACTTCTCATCAAAGAGCTATGTAGAAAGAAAAAAAGATTATATAGATTTTGTATAATATAAACTTGAGGTACAGAGGGAAAAAAATACATCTAGAAGATGCACGATGGGAAGAGTGCCTGGTGGCAGAATGTGTGATTGATATGGGGAAGTTTGAGCACAAGGGCTTGAAGGTCCCTGATAGATTTGGTTGTACCATCTGTATCTCCTTAGCCCCTCCGCATAACCAAATTCTGCTGACTCAGAGCACTCTGTTCCCATTATGTAGACTTTTTAGATTGTTCTCACTACTGTTCATTTCTTCTACCTTCAAATACCTTTATAATCTCATTTTTTCCCTCATAATGATAACACAGCTATGTAGGCTTCATTTGTTATGTATCTTCTCTCACCTTCATGAGAACAGAGATAATTTTATTTTATGTATGTAGTTCTAAACACATAATAGGTGCTCAATAAATACTCCACAAATTCAATAGAAACATTCAAAAGAAGACATTATGCAACCTTGAATAGGAAGCCAGTTTTGATGGACAGACTAAATACAAAACTCATTTGCTTGCTGGCTTGAAACATGTAGGGTTGATTTGGAAGCAGATTGTCCTTATAGGCTTCCCATAGTACAACAATTTTTTGAGTTCATGAAGAAAGTGTCTTATCTAGTGAATAGCCATATAAAAGGTAGTTTGAGATACTACTCCTTCTCTATTTGTCAAGGAAGTTTTTAATAATCCAGAGACTGCCATATCTGACTTTCAAATGAAAGACATTTCCACTTGGATTGTTGCTAATTATTAAATATTTATCACCTTTATAGAAGGACATAATAGACTAGTTGTAGCAGTCAGAGCTTTACATGAAATAAAGTGTGTTACCTGGAAGAATCTAATCCTTTTATATCACTAATCTTCAGAATCATATGAAAACAGATGAAAAAATGATAGGTTTCCAGGATCTGCTGTTCACAATGTGTGTGTCTTAAAATTTTCATTATCCCTCCCTAGTTCCTCTAATCACATTGTAGTCTCAATAAACAGCATTTTATTTATGTGTATTATTTTTCACTCAAATGTATGTTTCCAATCTTAGGTAAATACTATGAATTCATATTTTTCTGTAGAACCAAGCCAACTATTTCTTGACCATCTCTATTTTGTAAGGTAATCATTGGCATGAGGAAGTTTCCCTAATATGGTTGCCAGATTCATGAAGTCTTGGGTGGGATCCAGGAATCTACAATTAAAGGAAGAAAAATTGAAGGTGATTCTGATCAGTTGTATTTGAGAATCACAAATCTATTGCATGTTTTCATATTTAAAGAAATTGATGTCTTAGAAGGTGGAAAGAGGTTTCTGGGTGTCATGGGGCTTTTTATTGTTGAAACAGAGCAAGAGCTCAGATGTGCAATTGTGGTATACTGGAAATTGTGTGGCTACATTTCTACTGGGGTCATTTCCTTGACAATCCAGTTCCCCATGCCTAGGATTTAATTTGAGGAAACTATGGCAATGTGTCTCCTGGAAGCCATATTTTTTAAAACTGAGAAATTCAAAGGAGTGCTGGAAATCAGGCACCAAAACAGTCATTTAAGGGTGAGATGAGTATTAACTTCTTTCAACAATTTTATATGAAAGAAATGGTCACTATCTTTTCAAAGTGTGGGATCAAAATCATGTACTCTGGACTAAGGGTTCACTTTATAAAGCTAAAAGCACTGCTAAGAAACTAGTATCTAAATATATAAACTCCTTGATTAATTCCAGAATGTAATAGCACCCTACCATTAACAAATAAATCCCTTCAAAACAAAAATGTTTTTCCTGTAACACCATGGTGTATCCTGCTCATGTCATAGACAAGGAAATCCAAGTGCAGGGATGGGTAGCACAATGAATGAGTAGGAGATCCAAGAGTAAAATTTATTTTTGTGTCTTGTTATTCTATTATTTTACTTATTGCTAGGCTTATGCCCTTTTCTTTTACAAAAGTGGATAAACTCATCTATATATAATACATATAAATGAATATATGCATAAATATGTTTATTTTGAAAAGTCTAAAAAATGTACATGCAAATTTTAAAATCCCATTTAGGTGGAGAGTGTTTGACTAGAAAGTATACTAAATGTTTTGTCTGGGCTAGAGCTGATACTCAAAATACAACCTTAAAAGAGAGAGATGAGATGAGCATGTGTTCCTTCCTATGCTGTATTAGATCAACCAAAGCAAAAACAGAACAAAATATAAACCAAAAAATTAGCAAACAAAAGGAGGGGAAGCCTTCTTAATTTTCACATAGGAATGTGGAAATAGATCTTTCAATGTATTTTCTTACTTAAGGCTCAGAAATCCCAAGGAGGAGAATTTGCATTGAAAATAAGGTTTCAGGCATATACACAAAAAACTAATGAATCTGAGGTAGGGAATAAGTCATGGAAGAGCAGTTGTTTTCCTTAGATAAATATTTCCACAAGGAAGAAAGGAGTTCTGAATAGTGGGCAACTTTATTTTTTAAAGTTTTTATTTAAATTCCAATTAGTTAATAAAGTATGTAATACTCATTTCCTTTGCACAATACAATGATGGAACACTTTCATACAACACCTGCTGCTCATCTGAGCAAGTGTTCTCCTTAATCTCCATCGCCTATTTAACACATCTCTCTACCCAACTCCCCTCTGATAACCATCAGTTCTCTATAGTTAGGAGTCTGTTCCTTCATTGATCTTTCTCTTTTCTCTCCCATTGTTTATTTGTTTTGTCTATTAAATTGCACACGGGAAAAATAATACCCTATTTTTTCTCTAATTTATTTCACTTAACATAGTACTCTCTAGCTCCAGCCATGCCATTGCAAATGGCAAGATTTTATTCTTTTTAAGGGCTGAATTATATTCCTCTGTTTGTGTGTGTGTGTGCGCACGTGTGTGTGTACTCTACTACTTCTTTATCCATTTATTGGTCAATGGACACTTGGGCTGTTTCCATAATTTGGCTATTATAGATAATGATGCTATAAATATTGGAGTGTATGTACCCCCTTTGAATTAGAATTTTTGTATTTTGGGGGTAAATACCTAGAAGTTCAGTTGCCAGATTATAGGGTAGTTCTATTTTTAACTTTTTGAGGAATGCCTCTACTGCTTTCTAGATTGGCTGTACCAGTTTGCATTCCCACCAACAGTGCAAGAGAGTTTTCCTTTCTCCATATCCTCAACAAAATCTTTCACCATAACCAAGTGATATTTATTCCCTGGATGCATTTTTACACATTAATAGTGAAGCAGAAAAAAAAAATTAAGAAAAAAATCCCATTTACAATTGTACCAAAAATAATAGAATACCTAGGAATGACTTTTGTAATGTAGTGTTGGATTTACTTTGCTAATATTTTGTTGAAGATTTTTGCATCTAAGTTCATCAGTGATATTGGCCTATAATTCTCTCTCCCTTTCTCTCCTTCTCTCCCCCTCTCCATTCCCCCCATTTTTTTCTTTATAGTGTCTCTATCTGGTTTTGGTAAGGTATTCTGGCTTCATAGAATAAATTTGGAACCTTTTCTTCCTCTTCTATTTATTTTTTTGGAATATTTTAAGAAGGACAGGCATTGACTCTTTAAATGTTTGGTAGAATTTGTGTAGAATTTGTAAAGCCATCTGGTCCTGGACTTTTGTTTGTTGGAAGTTTCTTGATTACTGATTCTTTTTTTTTTTTTTTTTTTTTTTTTTTTTTTTTTTTTTTTTTTTTTTTTTTTTTTTTTTTTTTTTTTTTTTTTTTTTTTTTTTTTTTTTTTGCTAGTAATTGATCTTTCCAAATTTCCTACTTCTTCCTAATTCTGTTTTGGGAGGTTATCTGTTTCTAGAAATTTATCTATTTCTTTCATGTTGTCCAAATTGTTGACATATATTCATAATATTCTCCTATAATCCTAGTATTTCTGTGGTGTCATTTATTCCTCCACTTTCATTTATGATTTTGTTTGAGTCTTCTGTCTGTCTCTATTTTTATGAGTCTGGGTGGAGGTTTACCAATTTTGTTGGTCTTTTCAAAGAACCAGCCCTTGATTTCATTGATTAGTTCTATTATTTTTAATTTCTATCACATTTATTGCTCTATTTAGTGCTCTAATCTTTGTAATTTCCTTCCTTCTGCTGGTTTCACCTTTTGTTCTACTTTTTCTAGCTTATTTAGCTATAAATTTAGGTTGTTTGAGTTTTTCTTATTTCTTGACATAGGCCCGTTTTGCTGTAAACTTCCCTCTTGGGACAGCTTCTACTGTGTCTGAAAAATTTTGAACCATTCTATTTTCAATTTCATTTGTCTCCATATATTTTCTTGGATTTTCTTTTTGATTTGTTGGTTGATCCATTAATTGTCAAGTGTCATATTATTTAACTTCCATGTACCTATGCTCTTTCCAGAATTTTTCTTGCAATTGATTTCTAGTTTCATAGCATTGTGGTTTGAAAAGATGCATCATATAACTTCAATCGTCTTGAATTTGTTGAGACTTGTTTTGTGGCCTAATATACTATCTCGTCTAGAAAATGTTTCATGTGCTATTGATAAGAATGTGTATTCTGCTGTTTTAGAGTGGAATATTCTGAATAAATCTGTTAAACCACTTGGCCCAAGATGGAATTCAGATTAATGGTTTCCTTGTTGATTTTCTATTTAGATGATCTGTCAGTTGATATAAGTGGGATGTTAAAGTCCCCTACTATTATTGCATTAGTATTGATTAGTTCCTTTATGTTTGTTATTAACTGCTTTATATATTTGGGTGCTTTCATGTTGGGAGTATATTTACCATTGTTTTATCTTTTGGATTTTTCCATTTGTGATATATAGTGTCCTTCTTTGTCTCTTATTACAGCCTTTGTTTTAAAGTCTATTTGTCAGATATAATTACTACTATGCCAGCTTTCTTTTCACTTCCAGTTGCATGATTAGTATTTCTACATCCTTCACTTTCAATATATATTTGTCTCTAAGTATGAAATGAGTGTCTAGTAGACAACATATAGATAGGTCTTATATTTTTTTACCCATTCTCACACTATGTCTGTTGAGTGGAGTGCTTAGTTAATTTACATTCAAAGTAATTATTGCTAGGTATGTATTTACTGCCATGTTCTTACTTGCTGTATGGTTGTTTTGGTAGTTCTGGGTTCCTTTCTTCTCTTGCACTCTTCTTCTTTCATCACTTGCTGGCTTTCTTTAGTGATACACTTGGATTCCTTTCTCTTTATTTCTTTACACATCTATTACTGGTTTTTGCTTTCTGGTTACCATTATGTTTGTGTATAACATCTTCTACATATAGTAGTCTATATTCAGGTGATGGTCACTTTAGTTTGAACCCATTCTTTTACTTCTCTCATCACCCCACCCCATGACTTAGGTATATGGTATCATTCTTTACATTGTTTTATTTCAGGCCACTGATTTATTGTTCTGCTTACACTAGACTACTATTTATTCCACCTTAGTCTATTTTCAATTCCATTTATTGTGTTCTTCATCTCTGGTTCTTTTGTTAAGGGTCTCACTGATGTCCTCTACTCTTTACTCAAGTCCAGTGAGTGTCTGTATGAACATTATTTTAAAATTTTTATTAAATATATTACTTATCTCCCTTTTATTTAGGTCTCTTGCTATGATTTTTCCTTTCATTTGGGACATATTCTTCTGTCTCCCCATTTTGACTCTCTGTGACTATTTCTCTATTAGGAAACTTAGCTACTTCTCCTGCTCTTCAAAGTAGTGGTCTTACAAGGAAGAGGTCCTCTGATGCCCTGCATTGCAGTCTCCCCTTTCCACCATAACCTGGCTTTTCAGCAATTTCTCCTATGTGTGTTGCATCTGCCCTTCTCTTTGTGACTAAGGCACTTTTCCGTTCAGTTCAGTCACTTGTAGTGGCTCTCTTTGCCTGTTGTGGGCCATATTTGGTCCCGGTGGTGTTAATGGGCCAGTCTGGGGCTACCTTGGGCTTGAATTGAGTCAGACCATATATTTTCAAGATTCAGCAGCACCAAACCACAAGCTATTTTCCCTATATTGTATCCTAAAAAGCTTGCATTGGTGGGACAGCAGTCATACCAGATGTCTGACCCCAGGCCATTGCTGAGGCTGCAATCTAACTGGTGTGTGTGTGTGTGTGTGTGTGTGTGTGTGAATCCCTCTTTCCAGGATAGGATTATCTTTGGACTGGTGTTTGCCCCTGCTAGGGCTACTTCCATTCCACACTGTCAAGATCATGGTATGGCTTTGGATGGTCTTCAGCCAAGAGTGTATCAGAAGGGGCAGATCTACAATGCTTGAGGGGATGGGATGTACAGTATTTGCAGGGTGAGCCTTGATCCTCTGTGAGACCTATAGCCCAGGGACTGAGCCAGGCCTGGCTGGAGGGGGTGGATCCACCAAAGTGTGGAGAGTGGTGCGCCAGCAGTATTGGCAAGTTAGGTAAATGTCAGCTCCACGTTGGTTCATGCAAGTGGCCATATATTTGTGTAGGGTGGGGAGGGAAGTGGTGCCTGCCACCTTCTTTGTTGGAGGAGTCTGCCAAAGATCTCTGTCCCTCTAGGACATGCTCTCTCTCTTCGGTATGCCCCAGGTATTTTTCAAACTGCTGCAGCTGTAGGAGCTGTTTGTTGTGCCTTTCTTTTTAGGAGAGGGATTCAGTTTTCTCTCTCAGAGAGGAGTCTGCTGATTTTTAAAATTCCTGCTGGTTGTAAGGGCTTGTAAAATTTGTCCTGTGTGGTTTTCAAAGCACATGTTACAGGGATTTGTCTTCCCAGTTCAGGCTCCTTGTGTGAGGGTCTCCTTCTCTCCCCTCTCCATGCCCACAGCATCCCTCCTTCCTACAGACAGTCCAATGGGATCACTTAGATCACGACCATGTCCCTGCTTTTCCTACCTCCCCTTCATGCCCTCTTCTCTACATTTACTTATTGAGGTTGGTCTGTCAGTCTTTGAGTTTTCTGGGTTATTTACACTGATATGTTTTCTAGTTGTATCCATTGAACAGGGTGATCTTCAGGTCCTCCTCTTCATCATCTTTTTAGCAATCTCTATTTGGGACATTATTATATTTATTATTTGTTTATATAAAGTTAAAATAGGTATACTATATTCTTATTTGCTTATCTAGTACACCTAACCTAGGGACATGTCAAGAGTCAAGCTTGACAGAGGATGAAATTCTAAATTGGTCCTTTTAAAATAGTGACTGTGAATTTCTTTTGAAAAACAAAGAAAAAAATATATATATTATAGGAACTATTTTATCTAGCCATGTCAGAGAGTAGTGGGTATAAATGGAGCTATGTAAGGAACAATCTTCTTTTCTGTTGCTTATGCCTTTAAAAGCTAATGGCAAACTTCCAGGTTTATGAAGAACAACCACCCTCCTTTAGCACTTTTCCACACAGACCACACTGTGGCTAGTTGGTACTTTGGTTTTTTTCTTACCTGATGCCCTGATGTTCCCCACTTGCTCTGAATATTACTAATTTTTACCACCCATGAAATCACCTTCATGCTCCTCATGACCACCATCAACTTCTGGTGCTCATGTACTGACACCTGAGACAAAACCTTCAAGATATCAAAGTATTACTGGATCTTCTAGAGGCTCCATTGCATCAAAACAACCACAACAAAATGCCACATCTTGCAGAATGGAGAAGAAATTTTCTTCCAGTTCAGATTCACACATTGTCATATGACCATTAAAGCAGCCCTCTTGGTGCCCCACAATTTACAAAGCAAGGACTTGATTCTGCATCAAGCCCTGAAGTATCTCTCCCAAACTGCCAGGCATGAGCTGTGATGCCAGTTCCTTAGGTAGACTCCTTAATGTCTTTTCAACTTGGCCATCCATACATACTCCTTTGGGCTTTTTCACATACATTCTCAGCTCTATCTAAGCCTTCATGAAAAATCACCTCACCAAAATTACTTCACTGATTTTGGGAGTAGCTCATTTTAAGGCTGGGAACACTTCAATGAACAGAAATAAATTTAAAGCAATTTCTAACCAGTTGCTATACTTTTGAATATTCAACAACAAAAGATTAACATTCTTTAACATGCTGAATTTATATGAGCTCCAGCTGAAGCAATAGTCTCTCAAGGGTCACAGCTGCCTAATATCATTTTCTGAAATTGGAAGGTGTCCTGGTCACCTCAGATTTTATATAAAGACATAGTTCATTCCAGGTCATTCATTCACTCACCAAGTATTTAATGAGGACTCTTATATGAAAGGTACTACCAGAAAAGCAAAGAAATACATGATGGGAAAATGTAGTGGGAGGTTGTTTTTTGTTTTTTGTTTTTTGTTTTTTTTTAAAGCTCTTGTCTCTACTTGCCCCACCTTAGCCTAAGTTACTCAGTCATACTTTGTCTCAGATGAGACATATGACTGCATGATAGCAGAGAAATGAGAGATTTTTCTTGCCTTTTAAAGTTCCTAAATCTGTTCACACTAGGAACCAAGACGAATATACATTTTTAAGGAGGTTTTGAAGATGGTAAAACTGGGTGGGGTTAGGTAGCATTCTTTCCCTCCCAGCACCCATGCCTTAGATATTTTCTATGTTAGGAGTACAAATTAAACAAAATGAGAAAACAAAATGTAGTTTGGACATTGTTGGATTCCAGAAGAGAGGATCTGACTAAAAGTAAATAAATTTCTGCCTAAAATTCATTCTGCTACTTATAATTATGATGATCATAAAATGTGTCATCTAAATTTTGGCTGCTTTTTAGTGACAGAGCACTTTAACAAGATTTGATGTTAGGACAACAGAATTAAATTCTGTCTAAGGGATGCCAGGAACCTATGATCAGCTTACTTGTGACCCTTTTTTATTGTGGAATCCTTACCTCTGATGTGACTGGATCAGAATTCAGAGAGGGTAAATTCCTTTATTTTATAATCATTTTTTCAGTTGTTGACTTTGGCTTTCATATCTTGGTCTGTCTTTTCTTAAGATATATTTCTCAGTGAAACATTTTGAGAAGACAAGAGATTTGGAAGTTGCTTATATAAGGAAAAAATAGTGACTACTGAAGAGATTTAGAAAACATTGACACTTAAGGAAAGTAGAAAATTAAGGATGCTTAGATAAGAATAATAAGAGGGAAAATGTTGCGCTGAATAATCTCCCAAATCTAAAATTTTGTTAATTTTGTGGCAAAATAACAAGATTTATAATGATTATCAAATATGTAAGCAACTAAAAATTGGGAATGAAACAAAACTGCTAATCA
This sequence comes from Spilogale gracilis, assembly GCA_004023965.1. Classification (NCBI taxonomy): domain Eukaryota; kingdom Metazoa; phylum Chordata; class Mammalia; order Carnivora; family Mephitidae; genus Spilogale; species Spilogale gracilis. Next base: position 9,877 of record PITA01000611.1, read on the forward strand.
ACTATTGCTTATGAGATTTAAGCATATAAATATTTTCTGTTATTAAATTTCTCATTGTATTTCTAAATAAGAATGGTAAAAGTGAAAATCTATTATTTGTGATCCTCTTCTTCTTGTCAAGAATCTGTCTGGGAGTCAAGAGATTTTCATATTCCCAGGGAATTTTTCTTTGTGCTTTTCATATCATTAGAAATTACCAAAAGTTCCTACTAGCTGATATTAAGGCATTTATCTGAAACTATTCAAGTGATAAATGACATGTCATTGTTAACACAGAAGAGGTTTTGAAATCTATCTTCTCAAGTGCTAAGTTAATCAAATTGCTTATCCTCCTATGAACCTAAGATCAATCCTCTAGACACTATCCTTCAATGAGAGAAGGATAACTGAATGCATGGCCCCAGGGATGAATGTGCCTGATAATAAGGAGTAGTAGAGAGGAATATGGGAAAGAATAAAGGACACAATTACCACAGCCAACTACAGTTTTCTCACTTTGGGAAAGTCATTCTTAGCATTTGGGCGGTTATGTGTCTTTGGCATACCAAAATGAAGATTTGACCTCATTACATGCTTACTTAAAATCTTTCAAAGGTTCTTAGATAATGTCAAATGAATAACAGATAAAATTAAACTTTTTTAAAAATTAAACTCCTTAGTGAAATTTTCCTCCCTAGGTTCCTTTTTGTAACATTTTTTTTTCTTATGGTTTCCTTTATGTTCTCCCTAATTTACATTTTAATCTTTATTTCACACTACTCTCTTGTACTCTACAGTTCTGCCATGTCATGGCAGTTCTCAAGTTTTCCAAAAGCCCAAGGTCATTTGGAAGAAAAAGTCATATTCCATAGGAGAAAGAGTTGTTCATGAACGAGGTAGAATTAAAGAAGGAAACAATTATTTCTTTACCATTTAGGTTCAACAGCCAGTGCTAGTAAATTGTCTCTGCTAATAGAGGGTCTAAACCATCTGTAATGAAATTTGTTCTACTAGATGGCAATGCAGTAACTAGGAATATTTTTTTATTAGTTATGATCTTCAAAAGATTAAATAAGAAGTAAAGTCAATGTCTAGATATTTAATTAATGATGTGATTAGCACAGCATGTAAGAATCCATACACATATTCTGGTAGTAAGAGAAACTTACTAATAAAAGATGCACCTAGGGGACAAAGGATTAAAAACTGTGCCCTGCTAGTGAATTGTAGCCTTTAAAAACATATTAAAATATTAAATTAATGATAACTAGTTTTATACTGTCCTAAAATAATGTCTCCTAGCTTTTTGAAAACATTTGGTGGATAAACTTAGCAGATGTAAATTCAGTATTGGGCAGAAACACATTTAAAGATGAATAAAGCTATAAAGATAGTTATAGAAAGAATTCAGAGCAACTTGAATTCTGGACATAATCATCTTGGAATCTTGCAGTGAGAATTCTGTGAAAAAAGTAAATAAAAATTTAAAGTATGTTTATTTCAAGTTGATTCCTCTTTAATTGATACTTATGCTTTAAAAACTGTTTCAGAGATGATGTTATACAATTAAATATAAACCACTGGAAACAGCCACTTTGTGTTTCTTTTCTGATACACTTGTCTAGTAATCAAATTGGAAATACTCTGGATATACCTAAAAAGTCTCAAGAAATTGACGAAATATGTCAAGAACTATTCCCCAGCAATCTCTAACAAAACTCATTTTACATGGAAGAACAGTGGAAAAATAAGATTCAGTATACTCTAAAATTCCTAAATGCAAAAGTGAAGGGTGAAATTACTTATAATAAGCATTTTATAAATACAAAAAAATACTTCACTTTACTTTCTAGGAGAACATTCGTTTCATTGAGCTCTCAGACCACATTTAGTCCTCCCATCGTAAATGATGAGAAAATTAAAACAAATGTGTGCATGTATGTACACGTAAGTATAAAAATACAAGCTGTATCACAGCATTGGGCGACAGCCAATGTAAGAACTTTATCTTTGAGGAAATGGATGCACAATGGAAGTCCCACCTTCAGTTTTGCTCTTTCTATGGGAACAAGTTTCTTACCAGTGTACAGTGAAATGGAATCCAAACCATGTGGTCCTGCTAAGTAAAGAAGACAAAAGCCAGAGATCAGGACAGATGAAACAGTGATACTCTATATGTGAGAGCAGTATAGAAGAGAGGAGTTCAAAAAAGCCAAGCAAAGTTACCCAAAAGTACCTGGATAAGGACTGGGATTTCTGTACACAGAATGAGACTGTACAGCCTTGCCAGAAAACAGCAGCTGTGAGATTCAAAATGAAGGAAGAATGCTAGACCTGCAACATTTTGGGGACAGTGGGGTTTGGATGCATCTGTGCTCCACTGATTCCTAACAGAGACTCCATTGAGGCCATGCTTTAGGAATTATATTCTTCCCAAAAAAGACTTCTGCAGACTGACCCTAACATGGTCTGAAACCTTAATAGCATCTATGTAAAAAAAATAGAATTTGGAGATTGACTCTTGATAGTTTAGAGAGGTCTGAGAAACACGGTGGGATTTCCCCAGGGATAAAAGTCATAAAATCAAGCCTATCCAAGTTCACACTGATCAGCCAGTAATGGAACTGCCAACTAAACTAAAAATCAGCACCATTAACAGTAACAGAATCTAGTACCTGCACAATATGTAAGCCATAATGTCCAATATAAAATTAAAAAAAAATACCAGTCACTCAACCATGAGACTGTGTTCCATACTAAAAAAAATAAAAATAAAAAGAAAGCAGTCAATGGGAGCCAACCCAGTGATGACACATATGTTGGATTTATCAAATTCCATCTATTATAAAATCTTCAAATAATTATGAAAATATATTAAAAGGAAATATGGTCCTAATGAGTTAAAAGACAATTTGAAAAGAACAATTAAAAACTATAAATGAAAACCAAATGGAGATTCTTGATCTTAAAGTACAATTGAAATCAAATGTTAACTGAATGGCAAATGTCGAATTAGATTATAATCCAAAAGATAAAGTTAATGTCCATTACATGATTTCTAAAAATATTTTTGAGAAAGTAATAGCCTAAAATTCATTTGTTAACCATATGAATGGTAGATATTATTAGGATTGAGTCTTTCCCTTTTAGAGAATATTTGAGAATCCATTGAGTAGGCTGGAATTATTGATAACACCAGGCATCTGAATATTGGATTAATAATGGGGCATGGAATATCACTGTATGAATAAATCTTACCACCTATTTTAAAACTGTTATAAATGTTAATTGGAGCAAAGTGGCTGCGGTTGTATTTTAGAAGTAGATGTGGGGAAGAGTATTAGGTTATTGGACTCATGATGAAGGCAGGTGGAAAGCACCTGTTTCACAACTATATGTCAACCCCTATTGTTGAGAACTAAGAATCAATGATTTTGTTCAGCATTGAGATTGTCCCCAGAGAAGTGATCAAAGTTGTTTCCTTGTATTATATATTAAGGTACTTCATAAAAATGATTCAACCTTTGTCATCATCTCTTTCCTACTATACTTATCTATTTACAATGTACAATGTAAAAAAAAAAAACAATTCACTACTTCCAGATGACATCAGTTTGATGTTTATATTTCTCAGCATTCAAAGAAAGCTCATAATATCTTTAAGTGGTTCACTGAGGCAGCAATGCTCTATAACAGGTATAAATTGCTAATCACCTTGATAGGTTTGCAGGGAAGGGGAAGCAACATTCAGAAATCTTCTCAGTGGCATGTTATTCTTTCCTCCTCTTTACTAACTATATAATCTAAGGTGGAAGAATTGCTTTTAGTATGTCCTGCTGGTGCTCGATAGCTGGAAGCTGCAGAAGATTCTATATCCCCTATTCTGGACATTTTTTTTTAAAGATTTTATTTATTTATTTGACAGAGAGAAACACAGCTAGAGAGGGAACACAAGCAGGGGAAACCAGAGAGGGAGAAGCAGGCTTCCCGCTGAGCAGGGAGCCCGGTGTGGGGCTTGATCCTGGGTCTCCAGGATCATGACCTGAGCCGAAGGCAGTTGCTTAACCAACTGAGCCACTCAGGCGCCCGTGGAAATTTTTTTAAAATATGTTAATTTTTCATCAGGTTTCCATTACTTTTTCCAACTGAGTTGGAACTGGCTGTATGTCACCTCTGGCACTCACCCTGAGAGCTGATCCATTCGCATTATAAAAGAAAATAAATGCAGTCTCTTTTTAATCATCTTATTTAATACTGCTTCACCCAGAAAGGATTCAATCATTCTGGGAACCAGGCTGCAATCCAATCTTTTTTCCATTTACAATAAGCAAATTCAATTCCCCACATCTCTGTTTTAAAGGAAATTTAATTGTTAATGAAGCTGACGAGCTTGTAGTTTGACACTTGGATGTTGCCTCCAGAGGACTAAAGATGATGAATCAATAGTGATTCCTGCTGAACTGGAAAAATGTGAGTATTTCACCAAGGAGCAAACATTTTCAAGGCATTCGATGACAGCATATGAAGCTATGGCTCTAATTTTGGACATCTCTTATTTGGGAAAAATTAACAAAATCAATAAAATTACACAATGTCCATCACTAGAATATGAATTCTTTATATTTGTTACTTATAAAATCTTATTATTATTAGTTAAGTGGGTAAGCAGTAAAAACTTACACATTTTTCCTATTCGGTTACTAGCAATCTAATTGAAGCTTCCAATATTTTTGCTCCAAAGCAAAGAAATAATGCTTAGAATTAAAATCAATGTAGTAAGATTACTTTTGATAATGTTGCTGCTGTTTTTTAACCTAAGAATCTTTAATAAAATAATTTTTGGCTATATCACTATAAAGTGTGAATAAATGCTTATGTCTTAGCTCTGGCCTTACAATCACATATGGATTATAATATCGGTTCTGTTCCTTACGAGTTTAGTGTAAATAATGTCTCTAAAATCTCAGTTTTCTTCATTTGGAAAATGGAAAGCTTGCCTTGAATAATTTTGCCAGTATTAAGTGGCAAATATACATGTATATCTTGTGTTTCTTTGTGTGTGTGGGGGAGTGTTTATGTGCATAAATCATTTTGTCTGCTCGGTAGGTCTTATAAATATTTTCTTTTTCTCATTTTGAATTATATTTTTTGATAACTTTATGAAGAATATTCATACCATTTTTAGTTTTCGTAAGCTCCAATTTTGGCAGATTGTGAGTGATAGTATTTAAAACAATTTTTACTTCATAATTAAAATAATACCTTCTTTGAATTTACTTCAGAACTTTACCGCACAGTGAATCTTTTTGGTATAACTGTGGAATATTAACATAATTGTGCTTAAATAACTTCATTTCACATATTAAAAATAATAGGATATTAAGAGAATATACCAATTTGATTACAGTTACAAGAAAGTGATCTGAAAAATACAGACTATCTTTTCAACATAATCTGGAAGTTTCTTTGAAGGGCATCAGACAACTATGTTTGGTACACACTAGTAATTGTGAGCCTCTGTCAATCCTCCCCTTACCTTTAGTAGGAGCCCTCTGGGCACCTGGACATCTCCCAGCCTCCCTTCATATACAAGACAGTCCTACAACTAAGTCTAGGGAAATGAAATGGAATCAGAATTGATGTGAGCAACTTTTGAATCATGCTGTGAAAAGAAATCTGAGTCTACTCTCTCTCATTTTTCTTTTTTTTTTGGGGGGGGACTATTTATTATATTATTTATGATAAAAACCCAAGAGTATATTTATAAATGTTGAAAGCTTTTCCAAGGTAAAGTAAAAACACCATCTTGAAACTGTATAAGCTGATGGTGGTCTTACTGATGCAAGGCTTTGCTTTCAGATTCTAAAAGAATGAAAGCTTTTTTTAAAAAAATAAAGATTTAGGGTGCCTGGGTGGCCCAGTGGGTTAAGCCTCTGCCTTCAACTCAGGTCATGATCTCAGGGTCCTGGGATCGAGGCCAGCATCGGGCTCTCTGCTTGGCAGGGAGCCTGCTTCCTCCTCTCTCTCTGCCTGCCTCTCTGCCTACTTGTGATCTCTATCTGTCAAATAAATAAATAAATAAAATATTTAAATAAAGATTTATTTATGAGAGAGGGAATGTGCATGGGGTGGGGGGAAGGAACAGAGGGAGAGAGAGAGAATCTGAAGCAGACTACCGATGGTGGCTTGTCCCAAGACCCTGACATCATGACCTGAGCTGAAATCAAGAGTTGGTCACTCAACTGAGCCATGCAGGTGTACCCAAAAGAATGAAAGCTTGGCACATCTCACATCAACGAACTCAGCAGCACTGGAAGGGAGCTGACTCAAAAGTGAGATCTTGCTAGAGACAACATGAGGCTTTTATTAAAATCAGATATGGAGATGAAAAGTTGGATTTTAGTTAAAAAATATGAAGCAACAGATTTGTATCTTTGCCCAAATGGCCCCTCAACTCTGCATGAAGTAGACCATAGAGCTAAAATTTTTCTCTAGGAAACATCTTTGAACCTGTTTATGTGCCAAAATCTACTGTGTTCTATTTTTATTATTTTCTACTGGGGCTATGTCCTCTCTAGAGATGCCTTTGAATACTAGATAACTTTAGGTCATGAACTAATGGCTTCTGTTTTGGACCATACATGGTCTAATACACAGTAGTTATTCAAGGTATGTTCTCACTGAACAATGGTTCAAGTTACAGATGAACTAGAGGATGGTGAGACCAAAGCTATTTCTCATGACCAGTGTTTTATTACACAGAACATGATACATAATTGAAGTTGAATATACAAACATGAATTATGCAATTATTGATAATATATAAGTGCTTTGTTATTTTGAACATGATCTTAATCAAAATGGATTTTAATGTATACATTATTAACTGTGTATAAACAGGACAACATGTCATTCTCTTAAAGTATAAATTGAAGGACCAGCTCTTGAGCAAAAACTAATCAAATGATTTTTCTAAACCTCACTTTAAAGTGACTTTAAAATGGAGTCTTTTCAGTAAGCTGCAGAGGTTAATATCTTTTATTCTGTTAATTTCCATGTTTTCTTTTGCCTATTTTTATCTATCATAGGGATATATTGATGAAAATACAGATTTATTGTTTTATTTACAGATTTTGGAATCCTCTAACATATACATTCAGTATATCCCTGGGTGTATTGTGCAAATTTAAAGCATGCTTTAACTGAAAGGTAAATGAAAGATTTCCTCCATCAGGCACCTAAAAAATTACTACACATGGCTCTAAACAATCCCGTATTAAATACAAAATGAATATTAAAACATTTTCACTGGAAATATATACTGTCTTTGTAGGGTAAAAAATGGCATAAAATTTCTTTAAATTTTTGGGAGATTACATTTATTTTATCTTACCCCAGAGCTTTAATAAATTCCTTAAAACATAAAACACAAATAAGTTGCATGTTATAATTATTTGTGGTCTGTTTTATGAGAGGAATCAAATGCCCAAAGTAAATGAAAAAAATTAGACCAATAAGAGGGCCCCATAAATTAGCCTGTATGAAATTAAAATATAAATGTATTTGCTTAATACCATCAAAATCAGTTTAGAACGTGAAAGAAAAATATTCTATTACTGAAAATTAGTGGCAAAATGTAAATATCTTTGAGTCATTTTATGGTTTTTCATGAATAAAGCTAAAACAAACAAATAAAAAATACCCAACATGGTATATATATTTAATAAGAGTAGATAATATTCTGTTTTTAGGTGAGACATTTTATTTTATATTCATTTTTTACTTAAAATTTTGTCTCTTTTTATTCTAGTTTCTTTTGATGAAATCTTAAATCACCATTTTTTTCCTTTCTTGTCTAATATATGCCTTTAGGACTCTATATTTCTCTCTAAGCATTGCATTATACCTTATAAGTTTTGATATGTCATACAATCATATCTTAATTATAATTTAGTTCAAAATATTTTCTGATTTTGCTTTCACCTTTCCCTGGTTATATAGAATACTTTTATTTAAATTAAAGACTTGTGGGATTTTTCTAGCTATTTTAAAATTACTAAATTCCATTTTATTTAACATTATTAAAACTCTTGTGATCAGAGACCTATTTACTCTCAGTAATTTCAATTATTTGAGAGTTGTTGCAATATTCCAATCTATTGATGTCAGTAAATTTTTGAAATCACATTGTGTTATAATAGAGATATTTTACTTTTTCCTTTCTCATCTGAGTGCCTTTTAAAAAATTTTCTTGCCAAACTTTTCTGGCTAGAACTCTCAGAACATTGGTGAATGACAGTGGTGAGAACAGGGATCTTTGTTTTATTCCTGATCTTAGTGGGAAAACTAGCCTTATGCCATAGAAGATGATGTTAGCTGTAGTTTTTCAGAGACAGTCTTTATTGGGTCAAAGAAATTCTCTTTATTCCTAGTAATTTATTCATGAAAGGATAATAGATATTCATGAAATGTTTTGAATAGATGAGAATCTATTGAGATGATCATGTTGTTGTTGTCTTAATATGTGTTACTTTAGTTGATTTTCAGATGTTAAACCAACATTGCATTCCTGAAATAATCCAACTGATGATGGGGTGTAGCCTTTTTTATATGTTGCTGAATTTAGTTAGCCTTGAACCAACAAATCTCAGTCACTGTTGAGGGGTTTTGCGTGTGGGTGTGGGGACATCCCTTCATTATAGTATACAACTCTGCCTTAGCCTTCATTTCCTGCTTCCACAGAGCCTTAAAATAAACAAGAAATGAGAGATTAGGACAGTTTAAGGTCTGTCCTGGACAGATTAACAGCCCTCTATATGCACATGTCCTTTTAGATAACGAGAAATATGTGGCAAATTTTCAAAGCTTCTATGAAATTATCATCATCATCATCATGATCATCATCATCATTATTCTGTAGGTTTTCCTTTTCAGTTTTCTGGTCAGCCTCCTGTTTGCCCCAAATGGTGTTGACCACAGTTTTTTTTGTTTTTCTTTTTTTGTTTTAAGATTTTATTTATTTATTTGACAGAGAGAGAGAGAGATCAGAAGTAGGCAGAGAGGCAGGCAGAGAGAGGAGGAAACAGGCTCCCTGCTGAGCAGAGAGCCCGATGTGGGCCTCGATCCCAGGACCCTGAGATCATGACCTGAGCCGAAGGCAGAGGCTTTAACCCACTGAGCCACCCAGGCACCCAACCACAGTTTTGTGGAATACCTGTTGCTAACTGTTGCTGATAAATACTCTGGGGATAATCCTATTTATCTTCAGTGAATCAAATTAAATAAAGACAAATCCTGTGAAGAGGGTTTGCAGGGAAAAAAAATAGGCCCAAAGTAACAACTTTTGGGGCATCTTGGTGGCTCAGTCAGTTAAGCACCTGACTCTTGATTTCAGCTCAGATCATGATCTCAGGATTGTGAGATCGAGCCCTGCATCAGGCTCTGTGCTGGGCATGGAGGCTGACTGAGATTCTCTCTCTCCCTCTCCCTCTACTCCACCCCCCCATGCACGCTCTCTCTAAAAAATAAACAAAAAGGTAACGACTGTCTAGGAATGGGGCTTTGAGGGAGTTCTAATTAACTATGTGTGAGACCATATGACCATATGACCTATGGTCTGAATCACTTATGTTATATTCTGTCTTGTCCTTCTTTCTGCTTTATCTGTCTCAGTATGGTCATCCTTTATTCATATACCTTGTACCTCATCAATGTTGTGTCATGCTATAAACAGTATACTATTAAACCATCGAGTTGTTAATTTCAAATATTTCATTTCTTCAGTCCTGAAATATTTGAGGATGATGATTTAGAGTCTATTAACTGGTGAAAATTTCCTTTCTTTCATCTCAGTTGACTATTTTTTTCTGTATATTAAACATATCAGTTATAATTACTATAAGCTGTTCATCTACTAACATCAGCATTTTATCATCTATTCATCTATTTATGTGATCTATTCTTTAGGTTATTAGAGAGTCATAACTTGTTATGTTTTTTTCATTTGGGGGGGCTCGTTTTTACTTCTCATGTTCTTTTAAAAAAGAAACATTTACTGATGCAGAACTTGCATCCTGAAAAATTCACCCTTCTCTTAGTTTTTAATCATTTGGCAGATATGAATATAAAAGTAATATAGAGGCTACAAATGATAATATATTCTTTACCAGAGATTATCCTGATTTTTCTCATCAAGTGTGGGGCTGCTCATGTCCATCTAATCTAGGATTAATCTCCTTTAGAGCAGGGTGAAAGTTTCAAAACACTCAGCTACTTTTGTTTAATCATCATCAAACTACACCTCTGTAGACCTTCAGGACTTTTATCTGAGCATCTTATGAGTCTTTGTCTATATTAAAAGATTAAAGGTTTAGTTCTTCTTGAGATAATTTTTAATAATTTGTTTCTTTAGCGTCTGCCCAACAATACCTCCAAATTTGGCAGGTATTTGAGGAGAATTTCCTTTTTGGTTTTGTGGGCTCCTCCATCCTCTGATCTGATCACACTGCAAACACCAAACATAAAATCTCTGATGGTTTCTATGGTCTACAGTACCTACCTTCTGATACTGGACATTTATCTGAGCCCTGAATCAGTGCTCCTGTATAATACTGGTTGTAGATTCTAATGTGAATTGATTCATTCCAGACTCATCATCTCTGGCTTATTTTGCTTTTATTAAATTCAGTTTATTTTTGACAGGGGAAGTTCTTAAACTCCAAAGCAGTGAAAATCTGTGTAAGATTTCACTTTCCTTTCCATAGTTTTCCTCCTAATTCCTTAGACCAGCACTGAGTCTAACAATTCAATCAGTTGTGCAGTCTTCAAAAATATTCATGTTTGGTCATTCCAGTCTCACACATCAGTTAAAAGCTTGCAGAGTTCCTTTCTCTAGCAACAGTCCACGATCTCATTGTATGCCTATGCTCACATCTGCAAATACGTTCATCCTGAAAAGCAGCTGCTCATCTATCAGCTCACTTCTGAATGGTTATTCCCCCTAAGTGATTTTGGCTCACCTAGTTTCCTTAGCTTCAGTGGGTATTTCATGTCTTTAAAAGTAAGAAAACAGGAAACTTTCGGAGAGAAAAGCTGCATAACACACAAAAGAAATATAAATAGTATACTCCAGTGAGAAAATAATATATCTCTGTGTAAAACAGTAAATGCAAATAAATCAGTAATATATCATCCTTCATCTATTCAACTAGCAAAATAAAAAGGAAAGAATGTTTCCTGCCGTTATGTACGAAAATCTATAAAACTTGAAATAATAAAGAAGTATACTTTAAGAGCTACATAAGCTTGTATTCAAGTCAGTTATTACTTCTCAAGAACTCTTAGAAAGTAAACTGATAACTATAAAATTTTTTTCTTATGGGGTGCGTGGGTGGCTCAGTTGTTTAAATCTCTGACTCTTGACTTTAGCTCAGATCATGATCTCAGGGTTGTAAGATCGAGCCCCAGGTCAGGCTTTGTGCTAAGCATGGAGTTTGCTTGAGATTTTTCCCTCTGCTCCTTCCCTGGCTCATTCTTTCTCTCTCTCAAATAAATAAATAAATCTTAAAAAGAATACTTTCTTACAAGGGTTATCATTATGTATTAAATGTAATTTTAGTACAAATTATCATTATGTACTAAAATGATGTTTTCAAGATTTTTGTAATGTTATGGAAAAATATTTGCCATGTAATATTCTAAAACATATTAACCCTACATTTTCAGTAAAAAACACAATAGCACTAAAACCTAAAATTTAGATTTTAAATCTAAAATCAAGATACCTACAGAAAATAGTAAGTTATAACTATATTAACATTATTTGCTTTTTCATCTTGAGATTATTGATTTCTTCTTTAGACTTTTTCTCTAATTTTCACATTTTCTGCAGTAAGGTATGTAATGCTCTTGAAATGAGAAAAACAGTACAAAATTACATGAAAATAATTTGGAAGATTTAGATATACATTTAACAGTTTAAGTTTTATATATATATATACATATACATGTATATATATATATATAACACATACTTATGTCTATACCAATTATATATACTTATGTCTAATACCTTTTGTAGGGACCTCAGGGCTGAAAAAATATGCAACTGACAGAGAAATGATCAGATACATTTTTTATATTATACATAATTTCTCATTTTTATAATAACTATTCTGTTGATTTTGGTTAAACTTAAACTATGAAACTTTCCTTCCAAAAGAAGGCATATCTACTGTAGTATAATATTTTTAAAAAGATAAAAAATTGATGTGGCTCTGGCTATGAACCTTGAATCCTACCCACTGAATTTCCTGTTACCTGCTTCAAGCAGTTCCCAAGGAACCTCCCAGGCAAGTATTGTATCTATGAGGATAGAATAAATAACACTAGTTTAGAGTAACATTTTTATAGAAAGAAGTTTAGTAAATGTCTTATTTATTTATGATCTAACTCTACTTGTTAGAATTGTTCTACTCTACCAGAGAGTATTCTATGGAGGTAGTAGAAATGCTAAAAATTACAGGTTACAATAGATATTTAAAATATATTTTTTAATATAATGACTCAGCATGTTTTATTTTATAATGGAATTATAACTTAAAATTACTTCAAAATATGCATACAAACTTTTTTCATAGTGTTTAAATTTGTGATGGTAATAAAAAAAGAAAGTAATTTAAGCACTGAACTGTTTACAGTGTTATGAGATGCAAATATTAAAGTAGGAACTACCCTTCATTGAAAGAGTACCCAGTATAAGGTTTGGCTAAATATTCTACATATGTCTTTCTATATAATTCTAACATCAATAATATGAGATAGAAGCCACTGACCATTTGCTACTAACCCGTTTTATAAGAACATTGAATTGTAGAGAAATAAAGTCAATGACAAGTAATAAATGACCAAATCAGAATTTGGTCATACATATTCTAAGAGACTGCCCTTTCAACCCTGTGCTTTCTGCCTCCTCAACTCAAACTTATAAATACCGCTTTTCTCCTTTCTTCAGAGACAAGGTTTTTTTTAAATGTAAAAAAAAAAAAATGCCTTATTTTTTTACTGCCTGTATTCATTGTGATTTTAGCATGAAACAGATGGTATACTTAAATTAGGATAATTCAAAGAGCTTAAAAAGGGGGCCTATTTCTAAAGTGTGGGCAGAATATAGGGAAAACTCGGGAGATTGTGCATTATTTCAGTAACAACAACAGCTGTTGTTACTACCCTGGGACCTGAGCAATGTGGAAAGAATAGTTGCTTACCTTAATCCAGTAGCAGATCATGGTGGAAACAGGGTTGGTTTGAGAACTGTGATCTTTAACCCAGAGACACAGCCATGTTGAAATGACCCTGCAAAGAAGAAGTGAGGTTTCATTAAGCATCCTGACCTCCTCTTCAGGCTTCCCATTGGCTGAACACAAACTGAAGCCAGCACCCAAAAGAGTCCAGTAAAGGTAGGAAAGGGTGGGAGGATGTTCTGCAGGAATAGACATAAGGTATTATCTATACACACATAACACAAATGAAAATAATTCTCACACAGTAACTTCTAATTTTTGGAATGTAATATTACAAATTTTAAACAAATCAAAATAAATTTTGTACTCTGCTTTTCTCAGATAACATTTTAAGTGCTGGTATTTCTTTTATTTCAATGAGAATTTTCCATTCAAATAAATCTAGCCTTATAGAAATCATTGAGAAGATAACTTACTAAAGGTTAGGAAATAAGGCGGACTATCAGAGAACACTTCCTTTTATCTGTTCATAATTTGCACCCTAGGTAATAGTAACAGAGAACCTCTAGGAAGGGAAGCTAGTTCCAGTTCTCTTATAACTTGCAAGAACTTAATGTAGGGTAATAACATCACTGGCATGAGTACCGCCTTTAAAGATAAAGGCCATTCCTTAATGGCAGAGTTAATACACACAGAATTGAACATGTGAAGCCAGCACACAGGCAACATGGAATTAATTTAATCCTTGTTCTAAAATGGCTAAACTCTTGAGTAGCCAAAGGGGAGAAAATATAGTGAACACTTTTATTACAGTATTTATAATGGGCCATACTTTCTCTAAGCTTTTAGCATTTATTAATTTACTTCCTCTTCAAAGCATGTAGTATTAATCTTACTTCCTTTTAATAAAGGAAAAGGTGAACACAAAGAGATTGAAGGATTTGCCCAAGATTGCACAACTAGTAAGTAAAGGGATGGGTGGGATTCATACTAGGCAAAGTTTTAAGTCTTTGCTTTCACACAATGTGAGATTAATTCTCAAATACCTGTCTCTCTGGATAAGACCCTTTGAGTCCCAGTGAGGAAATGTGTTTTGTGTCCTTTGTTGAATAATACTGCCAGTAGGAGGCAGTATCTGAAGAAATCTTCCAGTGTATAAATTGCCCAGTGGGTAATTTACCCACCCAAATCACAAAACGACCAATGGCCAAATCCCAAGTTTTATAGAAATTTTAATTAAAATGACTTCCTTGAATTTTCAGAAGCCTCACAAAAATCTTAACACATTTTACCCACATATCATTGTGTCCTTATTCAGAATGACAGCACTCCTGGTGTTCAGCATTTGTTATTTAAGTGTATTATTTAAACATTAAGATGCTTATCAACATACACACATAGTGTATGATACACATAATAACTTATACTAACAGGTGATATAACCACTGAGACAATAGTAGTGTATCATATGAATGAGTGATTGATGTATACATTAATGATAAAAGAGAAATACCAAATTCTTACTGTATACCAGGTACTCTTACAGGCACTTAACATGAATTGACTCATTTGATCTTCTCAGTATTGCCATGAGGCATGTAATAAATACTCAGTCTCTGTCATTTAGAGACATATTACTTAAGACCCCCAACCTGAAAGTGGGAGAACTAAGATCTGAATTTCAGCAGTCTTCTGCTTTTTTAAATTAACATATGTAGTATTATTTGTTTCAGGGGTACAGGTCTGCAAATCATCAGTCTTACACAATTCACAGCATTCACCATAGCACATACCCTCCCCAGTGTCCATCACCTACCCATCCTATCCCTCCCATGCACCCCCCCCCCAGCAACCCTGAGTTTGTTTCCTGAGATTAAGAGTCTCTTATGGTTTGTCTCCCTCCCTGTCCCCATCTTGTTTCATTTTTTCTCTCCCTACCTCCCATGATCCCCCACCCTACTTCTCAAATTTCTCATATCAGAGAGATCATATAATTGTCTTTCTCTGATTGACTTATTTTGCTTAGCATAATACCCTCCAGTTCCATCCACATCACTGTAAATGGCAGGATTTCACTCTTTTTGATGACTTCAGCAGTCTTAGTCTGATCTATGACACTTTATAACATGATTTTGATGACTTATTTTTTTATCGTAATGTACTTAAATCAGTAAAAAGCACATTTCCCACGCTAGAAATTCTGAAACAACTGTCAGTCCTTTGAAGGAAAGAACCTAATTATATTAATACCTGCATCCATTACCTCTCAAAGTTTGCTGCATATCATATTTTTGGTTTTTTTGTTTTTTAAGATAACTCACTGAATGGGGGAATAAATAAAATAATTTGAAGCTGACAACTTGAGGAATATCAAATTGTTGTCAACAATAAGATTCATAAATGAGAATATTATACTTTAAGAAAATTATCAGAATCCCCTCATTAATTATTTCAGGGGTCTTTGGGAATTTTGGGGTTTATTTCCTTATTTGTATGGAAATAATATCTCAGAGGGCTAAGAATGTCCCGACACTAACACCTGTCAAATATGATTTTTACTGTAAAATACATTCCTCCAAATTAAAATCCGATACTGCATACTTGAAAAATTACTTCTGAACTTAAATGATATAGTTTATATAATTTTAAGTAAGCATATGATAGACAAGTAGAGATGGATGGTTGCATGGATAGAACAAAAACAATAGGAGTTATATGGACTATTCCAGTAATTAATGGTATGTTGTCAATTAATGTCTCCTTTTTCTCATTACCCAAACTTAGTCCTGCTAAAGTTTCTGGCTACCTCATTAAGAAATAAATATTATTCAGATGCCAGAATTCAAACATAATCCTTATTACTCTTTATTATTTAAAAGCCTTTCTTGTCCAGATTTCTATTTATGTGATGCCTTTCTTGGGTCTTTATTGATAGATCAGAGTCCATTATCCTATAAACATCATTTAGAATTTAATCCAAGCCTACTTGTTCTCTCTAACCGTCCCTGTTTCCTCCTCACTCTCTCCTATACCTACATTTTGGTTATTAGAAGAGTATTTGTCAACTAAACATTTTTACATACTCTCTCTTTCCAGACATTTTGGAAAAGAGGAAACACCACTATTTTTCTGTCTCTCCCCTCCCCTACTCTCCAAGTGGTGCTTATTTATTCTGGTCCAAAAATAAGACAAAATTTCCCTTTTTTCTTAGTCATGTGATAAATTACCAGGTGACACACTCTTTCTTGTAGACGTTTTCTAAAGCTTTCTAGTTAGGTTTCTAGGAGTTAATATATTTTTATAATATTCTCTCCTTCTATACAATTACTTATTCCCTCATATAACTTCAATAGCTGAAAAAGCACAGTTCCCCAACACAGAAATGAATTTAAAATACGTGAGGAAAAAAAACTATCCAGTGTATGCATTTGCTTTTGTGTGGAGCAGTGTAAAAGTTTTTTATGCAAGAAATAATTTTGATTTAAAAATTGTTAAATCGAAAGCCGATATTATGTTCATTATTGAAAAAAGTTCCTTCACAGCCATTTTGTATAATGAAGAGGTTTATGTTTCAAGAACAGGAAAATGAATACTTGTAACCTCAACTGTAAATTGAGAAATTGTATTAAATATTAAATGATTTTTCTCCTTTTGTAGAGAGAAAAAAATGCATCAGAATTTATTGCAGTCATTAAGTAATGCATTAAAGTTACATTAAGGAACTTAGTTTTCATCTAAAGTCT
The DNA here is from genome assembly GCA_004023965.1 of Spilogale gracilis. Taxonomy (NCBI): domain Eukaryota; kingdom Metazoa; phylum Chordata; class Mammalia; order Carnivora; family Mephitidae; genus Spilogale; species Spilogale gracilis. The sequence goes on from PITA01000611.1 coordinate 26,840, forward strand.
GAAATACGCCAAACTTTGGACACCAAAAACTTCCCTCAAGGCGCATTTAGGCTAAACATTCATATCATCACAGCATCAGCAACGTGATTTTTAAAAATTATTTTACTCCTACAATGGCAAGTACAATAGGGCAATTAACAGAAAAACAAGAAGGAACTGAAGGCAAACAACAATAAGAGTGATCAAGCTGATGATCTGATTAGTTAAAAAATGCCAATTACTGAGAAGTGTGCAGAGTATAAAGAAAGAATTAAACGGTAAGCCATGTTTCTTAGAATCACAGATGCAAAATACTTCTTTATGTTGTTGTCTTTTTTTTTTTTTAAGATTTTATTTATTTGACAGAGAGAAACACAGCGAGAGAGGGAACACAAGCAGGGGGAGTGAGAGAGGGAGAAGCAGGCTTCTTGCTGAGCAGGGAGCCCGATGTGGGACTCGATCCAGGGTCTCAGGGATCATGACCAGAGCCAAAGGCAGTCGCTTAACCAACTGAGCCACCCAGACGCCCCATATGTTGTTGTCTTTTTGTTTGTTTTCTTTATGGTATTTTCTTAAAAGTTCATGCAAAAACTCTTCCGTAAATCAAATCATAGCATTGCCTTGGTCTACATTATCCTTTTAGTAATACACTCTCACATACAAAACTTACGGCTTCACAGTAAAATAAAAGTAAGTATAGTGAGTTTTTATAAAAGTTTATATTGAAAATAAAAAGTGAAATTTACTGTATTGCATTAATAGTCATGCTCCAATTAAACAGCCCTCTGGAAGGTCTGTGCAGAGCTCCCCTGTACTGTCTAAGCAGTGCTGACTTGCCCTTAAGGTGGCCACAGCCAGCGGGCAGCCCCAACCGTGCTCCTGGGGCGGACCCATCCACCAGCCACTATAGGCTCAGCTCCAGGTATGCCAGACCATCCCAAAAGAAATCCTGGCAAGGAATAGCCCACTTTCTGGTGACTACAGATTCACAGTGAATCATTTGGCTTTTTTCAACAATAAAGAGAAAAGAACATTAAAATAGTTGTAGTTGAGTGTGAGATACACCTCCACGGAGACCATGCAAAATGGCCTAGTATAGATCTACTTCTATTAGCATTTCCATTTCCACGTATATTTCCAGCACCAGGAGGTTTAGAGGTGCTGGAAGAGAGATGGGGTCAGGTTGAAGATGTAGGAAACATACAATGCTTGCCTATCAAACGGAGGTAAAAACAATAGCAACGATTTCTATTTCTTTGAACAACAGGCTTCAGAAAGATGATTTCTATAATTTCTGCAAATATGACACATTTATTTCAACATTTGCAGCACTCCCGCAGCCAGCAATTGAAAAATTATAAGAAATAGGCTAAAAAAAACCTCTAACAATGCAGAAATATACCTTTTTCTATTCCCTCCCCATGCTCTTGCTTTTCCACAAAAGCAACCTCTATTCAGAGTTTGTGCCCATCTTTCCACTCGTTCTGATAAGCATGTGCACTGATAACCATGATTAATTAGGAATAGTTTGTATATTTGCACATAAATACAGAATTACTCTCAATAAAATCACATACACCCTGTCTAATGAGCTATAGATTTCTGTTCATATAGAGCTATTTTATAGCTCTATGGACTTTCACATTATTCAAGTATGTATATCCTGTAATTTATTAATGATTATCCTACTGATAGTTTCTAATTTTTCATATATCATGCAATAACATAAATATACATTTGTGTGTATTTATGAATATTTTTGTATGGCAAACATAGCATGACCATTTTTGGTTTCAACAGATTACTGTCAAATTGTCAACCTCAAAAGCTGTACCAGACAAAAAAGCTCTACCAATTTATATTTCCGTTGACTGTGTTTAAGAATACCTATTTTAGTAGCCCTCTTCACCATTGCAATTTATTATATTTTCATTTTCAGTCCCATAATCTAATTATTGAAAATTAAAAGCTTATGGTCACATTCATTTAAATTATAAACTGAAATACATTTTAAGAATTTTTGAAGATTTTATTTATTTTAAAGAGCAACAGTGAGAGCACTAGTGGGCATGGGGGCAGAGAGAGGGAGAGAGACGTTATCAAGCAGACTGCCCCCTGAGTGCAGAGCCTGATGTGGAACTCAATCTCATGCTCCTAAAATCATGCCCTGAACCAAAATCAAGTCAGAGGCTTACCCGACTGAACCACCCATGTGCCCTGAGAATATTTTACAAGCTTACTGGTCCTCAGCAATTTTTAACTGGGAATTCTGCTTTGTCCTTTGTTATTTTTTCAATTTTTTACTTTTTTTTTTGTCTCGAGTTATGACTCTATATATAAATATGAAACATTTTATTGCAATATATCAATTTTTCAATGCTATCTTTTAGCTTATAATGTATTTCATGTAGAAAAGGTATATAAACTTGGGTTTAATTTTCTCATTTAGGAAGGACATAATACAGACTTCTCTTATACCTTGGATTATTGCCCAATTCCAACTCTTGTTCATCTGATTATGGCATCCTATTTCCAAGAAGGATATCACCGTGACTCTACCTGGTTCAGGTAGGCAGACTCCACTCTAACTCCAAGGGTTAGCATGACTTATGGACTGGGCAGGTGAGTCAACTATATCCAAAGACTCACGGAGGTGGAACATGTGAACCCAGGCCATGTGAAAGAAAGAAAGGGAAAATTAACCTGGGGAAAATTGCTATTGCATTCCATAAAGAGAAGAAATCACTTCTTCACTGAAATTCTCATCTAGTTGCATATAAGCCTAGAATTTTCTATGGCCATCTTATTGACCTTCAGTAGACCTTGCCTGAAAACAACACAAGGAAATCAATGCAGAAAGACGTGGAAAAAACACATGCCTGATGCCCTGCTTAGGTACTAGTATCAAGAGTGCTAAAAACAAGGGCACCGGGGTGGCTCGGTTAAGCGACTGCTTTCGGCTCAGGTCATGATCCCGGAGACCCGGGATCGAGCCTCACATCAGGTTTCCTGCTCTGCGGGAAGCCTGCTTCTCCCTCTCTCAGTCCCTCTGCTTGTGTTCCTTCTCTAGCTGTGTTTCTCCCTGTCAAATAAATAAAATCTTAAAAAAAAAAAAAAAAAGAATGCTAAAAACTGAGACAACCCTGGCGCTTTTCAGGTGTGTGAGTGAATATGTTCTTAAACCGTTACATTTTGAAATGTCAGTTTGAATAGTTTCATTCTGTTTTGCAAAGAAAAAAAAAAAAGCCTAACACATCCAAAAATAATTTTTTAAAGATTTCCTATACTTTCTCCTGTAGTTTCATGTATTTAATAGACTTCTCATCATATTTACAATACAAAGTCATTGTAAAAATATTAAGCAATGAAAATATAAGCGAGGAAGTAAAAAATGTTTTCAATATCCTGAAAGCAATATTAATATTTTTATAACTTTTTAAAAAGATTTTATTTATTTGACAGAGAGAAACACAGCCAGAGAGGGAACACAAGCAGGGAGAGTGAGAGAGGGAGAAGCAGGCTTCCCGCCAAGCAGGGAGCCTGATGCAGGGCTCGATCCTGGGACTCTGGGATCATGACCTGAGCCGAAGGCAGACATTTAACTGAGCCACCCATGTGCCCCTCCATTTTACATTCTCATCAGTAGTTAATAAGATTTACAAATGCTCAACAATCTTGCCACTGATTTGTTTGGTTAGGCTTTTTAGTTTTAGGTGTATTAGGAGACGTAGAGAAGTATCAACTTGTGATTTTAATTTTCAGGTTTTTTATAATGAATGATAAATGACATTTAAAATCCTTATTTATACTTCTATTTCTTCCTTAGCGAACAAAAATATATTTCTACTCAAATATTTTGCCTAATTTCTAATCAAGTTGCCAGTTTTATTATTGGTTTGATATTTCCTTATATATTCAGAATAGTTCTTTATCAAATATATGATTTTTCCCAGTTGTGATTTATCTTTGTGTTAACAGAACTTTAAAAAACCACTTCTTACTTTTTATAAAATACAATTTTATCAATTGTTTTATTCATTTATTACACTTCTAAGAAATCTTGGCCCAATGCTAGATCACAAATATTTTCTTTTCTATTTTCTCCCAGAAGTTTGGGCATCATATTTAGTTCCACAACCCATACTGTTAATTTTTTTATTTTAAGATTTTATTTATTTGACAGAGAGAAACACAACTAGAGGGGGAACACAGCAGGGGGAGTGACAGAGAGAGAAGCAGGCTTCCCGCCGAGCAGGGAGCCCGATGTGGGGCTCGATCCAGGGTCTCCAGGATCATGACCTGAGCTGAAGGCAGTTGCTTAACCAACTGAGCCACCCAGGCGCCCCCATACTGTTAATTTTTGTAAGTGATTCAAGGTGTGGATTATTACACTTCTGATATATTCTTATATTTTACTAAACTGAAGCTATTTTGCCTGAGACCTTTCTTTGTGGGAAGGATTTTAACTACAGATAACTGATACTTGGCTCATTGTGTAATAGATTTCTTTTGGAATGAGCTTTGGTAATTTCTGTCTTTTAATTTGTTCATTGCATATAATATTTAAGTGGACATTTTGTAAGCAGAATATAGTTGGGTCTTGTGATCCATGTTGACAATCACTGTGTATTAATAGTTTTTATCATTTAATACGACCATTGCTGTGGTTGGTTCTAAGTCTATTATTTGCTATTGTGTTGTGTTTATTCCTGTTCCACTTTTTTGCCCCACTGGAATGCATTCTTTTGGGTCAGTGCTTTTTAAGATTCAAGTTTTTTCTCCTATAGTTATTGGCTATAACATTTTTTACTTTAGTGTTTATATTACACATTTTAACTTATCGGTCTACTTTCAATGGTACTGTAGCATTTCATGCACAATATTAAGAACACCATATCCCTAAATTTTTTCCTACTAGCCATCATATCATTACAGTTATACATTGTAATACATACAAAGTCCATAATATAATATTTTAAAACAGTTAATTATCTTTTGGAGATTTTTTACATAATAAGGAAAATCTATTTTATGTTTATCCACAGTTACCATTTGGGTGCTCTTCATTCTATTGTGTATAGTTTTTTGGTGTCATTACTTCTGCTTGAAAATTTTCCTTTACCGTTTCTTGTATTTCAGCTTTGTAGATGATTATTTTAGCCAATGAATGTATTAAAATGTTTTTATTTTACCTTTGTTTTGAAGACACTTATGTAGGGCCTATATGAATTGCTTTGTTTGATTTTTTTCTTCCATGTTTTTTTTTTAAAGATTTTATTTATTTATTTGACAGAGAGAGAGATCACAAGTAGGCAGAGAGAGAGGAGGAAGCAGGCTCCCTGCTGAGCAGAGAGCCCGATGCAGGCCTCGATCCCAGGACCCTGAGATCATGACCTGAGCTGAAGGCTTTAACCCACTGAGCCACCCAGGTGCCCTTTTTTCTTCCATCTTAAAGATGTTGCTCTAGGAAATTCTAGCTTGCCTTGTATGAGAAGTCTATTCTTATTTTTAGCTTTGTCCCTATGTATGTACTGTTTGCTTTCCCTCTGACTACTTTTTGATGTTTCTTTATCACAAGTTTTAAGCATAGTAATTATGATATGGCCTTCAAGTAATTTTGTCAAATCATTGTGTTTGGGGTCTGTTTAGCTTCTAAAATCTGTGGGATGTTTTCATTAAATTTGCATTATTTTTAAACTTTATTTTTCCTATTATTTCTGTCATTCTTCTCTCAGTCCACTTGCTCTGAGAGACTAATTACATTTAGAGTAAGCTAACTGAATTTGTCCCACAACTCAGTGATGCACTATTTTTTTCATTCTTTTTGCTTCTTTATTTTGAATAGTTTCTATGTCTAGGTCTTCAAGTTCATTGATCTGCAACTGTTCATTATTCTGAGAAGTCCAATCTACTGTTAATCCTATCTAGTGCATTGCATCTAGTGTAGTTATTGTCTCCAGATTAAATATGCATCTTGTTACATTTCCATATTTCACTTTCATGCTTTCCCTCTAGCTTCATATGTATATATTCATATATATAAAATAGTTATAATAAATGTTTTAGTGTTATCACTAATTCTATAATCTGTGTTTCTTGGGTTAATTTTGATTTTTTTTTCCTCATGATAGTGTCATATTTTATTGCATACCTGGTAATTTTGGAATGAACACCTTCTTGTGTCTATGTATCTTTGTAATTCCTATAAATAGTGTTGAGCTTTGTTAATGGACACAGTTGTTACTTTAATGTGGTTTCTTCCTGTCTTGCTTTTGAGTTTTGTTAGGCAGGACCAGAACAGGGTTCACTCTAGGTCAAATTTTTTTCTCCACTTCTGGGGCTAATCCCTTCCGAGTAGTCTACCCAAGGGCCCATGAATTATGAGGTTTTCCACTCCATGGGAATAGGAATTACATTTGGCTCTGTGAACTCTGAAGGTTGTTTCCCTCTGTTTTAGGTGGTTGTTTCTGGAGACTCAGGTAGTTTTCTCACCATCAAAACCAGTAAGTACTCAGCTGAAAACTGAAGGAGAGCCCTATACACATCTCCACGTTGCTTTCTCTATGCAGCTTTCCCTTTTCAGGATTCTGCCCTGTGAACTCTAGCCTCTCGTCCTACCCACACTCTTGATGCTTCCTCAGCCCAGAGTGCTCTACATTTCACCTCCTGTGATAAAAAGCCTGGAACTTCTCTGCGGAGGGTTTTCTGTGGCAATCCTAGAGCTCACCTTGTTTGTTTACCTCCTGGTAGGGAACACTGTCCTTACTTGTAGAATCCCCAATGCCTTGAAAAGTGTTGATTTACATATCTTGTCCAGATTTTTAGTTGCTTAAACTGGGAGTGTAAATTCAGGTGCTATTACTTTTTCTTGGTCAGAAGTGGACATTTTAATGGGGATCTTTCTCAAGATTGAAAGGTAATAAATCCCAAGAATCACTGTTGGGATAGATTGAATTCTCAGTGTTAAATACATATGTAGATTATGGTAAAGAACCCCAATAAGCGTATTTAACTTACGACACTTTTATAGCTTCTGTACAGGGTTCTTATCAGTCAGGTATTCAAAGACAGCAAGGAAATAGCAATCAGTATTCTAGTGTTAGAAAATGTAAATATATTTTAAGGAACATAATAGATTTGGACTAGGCATTTTAGAACTACATAAGTGGAAAGATTAAAGGATATTCTCCCCAAGCATTTTATGGAAAAGGAGACAAATTATGGGTGATGAAGAAAGTTAACCTGTGATTTTTTTTTCCCCTAAATGTAAACCATTATGAGAAAAACACTTCATTGGAAAGCTTTTCTAAATATGCCTGCTCCTACTCCAGATATTGTCAAATTTTAATGTGTTTTCTACTTAATTAATACATAAATCTTTAACAAAAGAACACTTAAAATACACTACAGGATATTGATTATTTTATTTATTTTCACACACTGGAATTCTATTCCATAAAATTTACATAAAATTATGCAATTGACATTAAATGTGGAACTGCATTGTTCTTTAGCAAGTCATGTACTCATATAAAGGACAAATCATTTGGAATTCTATTTGGCATTTCAGTATTTTTATCTTTTTATCTGTTTGGTAATTTAATTTATAGTATAGTATGGTTGTTTTGTTTTCTCTTCAGTAAAAGTCCACTTATCTTAATAACTTCTTTACACAGAAAATATTTTCATGGAAAAGACCAAAAAAATAAGATGACTCAACTTTATAAAATTGTTATTAAGTATTTAAACTTCCTGAAATCAAAATGCCATCTTTTGATTGTTTCAGAGGTATTAGAAACACTGACCCAGGAAATTAAAACTGCAGAAAGACCTACTCCTTGGTTTGGGGTAAATTTATTAATTAATAAAAACTAGTTCTAAACTTCTGGATAAAAGGAGAAATTATTAATTTTGTTTTCTCACTTGATGAAATATAACAAAAGAATCCAAAACTAACAACCCTCAGACAAGATTCACAGATAGTCTGGGGCAGGATATGGAAAAAGGTCACAATTTTATCAAAATGAGATAGAATTGGATTTAAGGGAGGGAAACATAGTTTCAGTGTAAATCTGGCCTTTATTTTTTGAAAACAGACTACCTGAAAAGGCAAACATTTCTAAACTTGTATAATTGGTCCTTTGATGCTTTGATGCAGAGATTTAAGGTGTGCACCAGGAATTCTCAAGAAGGCTCTGGCTATCACCAGAATTGACTGAGAGGTTTTATTTTTCTAACTATACTTACCTGCCCAAGAGGCAACTCAACATGATACAGGAGAAGCATTGCTTTTGGAACCTAATTATGTAGGCTTGAATCCTCAGTTTATAGCACCAAATTGATTTCTTTTTGCACCTTAGAATCTTCAGCTATAAATGGGAATTAAAAATAAATCATAGAATGTTTTGAGGTGGAATAGGTAATCTGTGTAGGCTGCTGGGCACAGTATAACCTATAAATCTTCAATAAATGTTAAATATTAGCTATTACATCAATAGTAATTATCATTATCAGCCATATAGAGCTACACTTACTAATAGAAGTATTTTGTAACACACAGAATTGAGGAACAGGAGACCAGTTGGGAATTTCAATGATCAGTAAAAGAACAGGATATCCACTCTCCAAAGCCACCATTTTTCAATGTTGAAATAGTCCTCATACCTAAAGTAAGTCAGACTTAGTTTACAATTACTTTATGCATTATTGGATTCCAGTTGCCAACATTTTGTTGAGGAATTTTTATGTATATTGATGATAGATATTTTTGGTGTTAAGTTTTCCTTTCTTATAAGATCTTTATCTGGTTGTGTTATTAAGATAATGCTGACCTCACAGGTGAGTTAGAAGGTGTTTCCCCTGGTTTTATCTTCTAGATGAGATGTTAGATTATTGGTATCATTTCTTCATTAAATGACAGCATTCAGAAGTGAAATCACCCAGAGCTATTGCTTTCTATTTTAGGAGATTATTAATTATTGATTCTACTATGGCCTGTGAACATTCTTTATATGATTTATGTTCTTTTATATTAATGTTTGTTTTATGGCCAGGAAGTGATCTGTCCTATTTTATGGTGTATGTGAGCTTTAGGAAAATATACATTCTGCTATTGTTGGATAGAGAATTTTTTAAACGTCAATTAGCAAGTTAATTGATAGTGCTTTTAAGGTCAATTTTATTTTTTACTGGTTTTCTGCCTACTTGGTTTATCAATTACCAAAAGAGATATTTAGAAGAGTGGGTTTGTTTATGTCTCCTTTAGTTCTGTTTTTTTAATTTTGATGTTCTGTTAGGTACATAGAGGTTTAAAGTTTTCTTAGAGAACTGATCTTTTTATTATTTTAATTTCCTTTCTTATCTGAAAACTATACTTCTAAATTCTTGTCTGAAAATAAAGTAGCTAGTCAACTTTCTGTTATCCTGGTTAAGTTTCTCCAGCCCTTCATTTTCAACTTCTGTGAGTCCTTATGTATAAAGTATATTACTTACAGACTGTGCTGTTTTTAAGTGTCATAGATGTAATATTTTGCTTAGGGACTCATTTAACTGAGGTAAATATGAATACAAGAAATTTCTTTATGAAGTGACAAAAGAGAATTGAGTCTATGTTTAATGAAGTGTTTGGTCAATTACTATGGAAATCCTTTGCAGCAGCCCATCTAGAAAAAAATAATAGTCTCAACTGAAGATTTTTTTTTCTTCTTTGCCTGTTACAGCTATCTAATCCTCTTCATTTAATTGAGAATTTAAAATTACAAGGTTATATCCTCTAGCCAATATCAATCTCACCATTATTGTCACCTTTATTATTATGTATATTAACAGTTTGACACAATACTCAATTGTGCCACCTTCCTCAGTAATTTTGAATTATCATGCTCCCTTTATTAATTTAAGAGCTTTGTTCTTTCCTTTAAAATTTTTGTGAGTTTAGGAGCTCATTAATTGGCTACTTAAGAATGCTACTCTAGAGATTATTCAAGCAATTGCATTATATGGGAAAATAATTCCAATTATTAAAACTATGGAATTTGGGTCTACAAGCACCTAATTTTTATATATGACCAATTTCAATGAGTTTAGCAATCAAGCTCACCATCAACTGCACCGTTATATTGAGGCTTTGTAAGAAATTATATTTTCATTCCATTCTAGGGGAAAAAAGTGGAATTTTTACTTTAATTTTGTTCTTATTAGTATTATCTTCCTAGGTAATCTTATTTTCCTAGGTTAATTTTTAACTGTCTTTCATGTTCCTCTGAAGATTTCCATCTTTCTAGTTTGAGCAAAGATCTCTACTGTAGAGTTCCTCAGTGGTCTCCTAGAGATTGTGAAAGTTAATCTCTGTTGAGATTAAGTGAAGATGTATTTGTAAATTAAATTTTCAGTATTTGAACTATATGTCTTAAAGAAACCAATAGAAAAAAGAAATTCTTTGTGATATTGCGCTACATTTTTTTTTTCTCTTAGTTAAAATGATGGCAAGATGGCATGAACCCAGATGGGTATTAAAAAGTTTCCACATGTTCTGCAGACATTGCTATCCATTATAGCGATCTTTATTCTTAACAGAGCTCTCTGTTCCCAAGAACTGACGTCCGTATGTGAGGTGAGAATTTTTTGACCTTTAGAATTTTTGTCTAAACATAGTTTCTTTATTTTCTAAATTAAAAGGCAGATAATAATGTTGAAAGTTTAGGCATCTATATTTACCCTTCAAAATAATTACTTTTGTACTTAGTACTTGTAAAACCTTTATTCTAATTCAGAATACATTGAAAATAGTTTCATTTTCATAAATTACCTTACTTTTTTGAGATATAATTGATACTAATTTCAGGTATACAATATAAAATTATTTGACATTTGTGTTTACAGTAGACTCCTGAACAACATGAGTGTGAAATGCTTGGGTCCACTTTATATGACAGAATCTTTTGATGCAGTACCATAATTGCATTTTCTCTTATGCTTTTCTTAATATTTTTCTCTAGTTTACTTTATTGTAAGAATACAGCCTACAATACCTATGGCATAGAAAATGCATATTCATCAACTGTTTATATTATCAGTAAGGTTTCCTGTCAACACTAGGCTACAAATAATAAAGTTTTTGAGGAGTCAAAAGTTAGACACAGTTTTTTTTTGTTTTTTTTGGGTTTTTTTTTGACTGTGGGAATGTTGGGGCCCAAAACCTCTACATTGTTCAAGGGTCTGTATTGTGAAATGGTCATCACAGTAAGTTAAAAATCATCACTACATAGTTTTTTTTCTTGTGATAGGAACTTCTAAGATTCACTTTTTTGACAACTTTCAAATATACAATACAGTATTAAATGTAATCATCATGCTGTACATTATATCCCATGACTTATTTATTTTATAACTCGGATTTTTTGTACCTTTTGACCCCTTTTGCCAATCCCCCTCACCCAACTCAACCTTGGCAACCACCAATCTGTTCTCTGTATATGTGAGTTCTTCCCCACCAGAGTCCACATTTAAGTGAGATCACATGGTATGTCTTTCTTCATCTGAGTTATTTCACTTAGTGTCATGCCATCAAGACCCACCCATATTGTCACAAATGGCAAGATTCTCTTTTGAAGTATGAATAATATTCCATTTTATGTATGTATCTATATATATACTCACACCATATTTTCTTTATTCATCCATCAACGAACACTGAAGTTGCTCTATGTCTTGGCTACTGTAAATAATGATGCTATTAATATATAGGTGCAAATAACCTTTCAAATTACTGTTTTTGTTTTCATCAGATAAATACCCAGAGGCAGACTTTCTGGATCACAGCATAATTCTGTTTTTAATTTTTTGAGGAAGCTTCATACTGTTTTCCATAGTACTGATTTTCATTCCCCTCAACAGTACACAATACCCTCTCTCCATATCCTTCCCAACACTTGTTATATCCTGTCTCTTTTATAGTAGCTATTCCAGCAAGTGTGAGATGATAGCTCATTGTTTTTTTTATTTGCATTTCTTTGTGATTAGTGATGTTGAGCACCTTATCATGTGCCTGTTGGCCACCTGCATGTCTTCTTTGGCAAAATGTCTTTTCAGATACACTGCTTACTTTTAATTGGACGCTTTTTGAATTGTATGAGTTCTCTACATATTTTGGATATTAAACCATTATCAGAGAGATGAGTTTCAAATATTTTTCCCATTCATATGTTTCCTTTTCATTTTGTTGGCTTCCTCTGCTGTGTATGAGCCTTTAGTCCAAGGTAATCCCACTTGTTTATTTTTGTTGTCTTTGCTTTTAGTATTAACTCCAAAAAATCTTTGAAACGTAAGACAAGAAAATTATTATTTTGTATTTTCAGAATCTTAAGGCTTCAGGTCTTATTTTCAAGTTTTAGATTAATTTTGAGTTAATTTTTGTGGATGGTGTAAGATACTCATTTAGTCTCATTCTTCTGCATGTGGCTATTCTGTTTTCCCAACACCATTTATTGAAGAAATTTCTCATTGTGTCTTCTTGGCTCCTTTGTTATAAGTTAACTAACCATATATGTATGATTTTAGTTGCTTTGCTTATTGTTTTTTTTTTCTGGTTCCATACAGTTTTAGGATAGTTCTATTTTTTTGAAAAATACCACTGGAATTGGATAGGAATTGCATCAACGTTAAAGATTGCTTTGTGTTGTAAGGTCATTTTAACGATATTACTTCTATCAATGATGATGGAACATATTTCCATTTATTTATGTCTTCAATTTCTTTCAGTGATATCTTATAAGCTTTGAGTCTGCAGTTGTTTCACCTTCTCAGTTAAATTTATTCCTAGGTATTTTACTCTATAAATAGGACATCGGACTATTCTGTTAATTTCCCTTTCTGATCATTTGTTAGCGTACAGAAACACAGCACATCTTGTTGTTATACAATATATGGTATATTGATTTGATAACTCACAATTTACTGAATTTGTTCATTTATGCTAACATTTATTGGAGGGGTTAGAGTCATTTTTCTGGGTTTTCTATATAATACCAAGTCATTTGCAAATAGTGACAGTTTTACTTCTTCCTTTCTGATTTCAATGACTTTTCTTTTTTCCCCCTAATTACTCTGGATAGGACTTTCAATACTATATTGAACAAAAGTAGTGAGAATGAGAAATTTTGTCTTGATTCTGAATTCATATGAAAAACTTACAGCTTTTCACCCATGAGTATTGTCAGCTGTAGGTCTGTCATATATAGGCTTTATTAAGTTGAGGTACATTCCCTTTACACCCACTTAGTTGAAAAATTTTATCATAAATGGATTCTGAATTGTGTCAAATGCTTTTTCTGCACCTATTGAGATGATTTTTATTCCATATCTTATCAATGTCATGTATGACACTGATTATGGATGTTGAACCATCCTTGCTTTACTGGAAGTAATCCCACTTGATCATAGTGTATCATTCTCTTAATATATTATTGAATTTTTCTGTAAATAGGTTCTTGGGGATTTTTGCCATATCCTTGTCTAAAGGAGTGTATCACTACTAGACTGACCATGCAAGAAATCTTAAAGGGAATTCTTTCAGCTGAAATCAAAGAGTGCTAATAACAGAAAAACATATGAAAGTGTAAGTTTCACTGAGAAAGGTGGTGAGTTCACCACTTTTTAACTATAATAATTTGTTAAAAGTATGTAAACTGTGACATCAAAAACAAAATGTTCATGGAGGGGCTTAAAAATTTACAGGCTTACAGTGTGTTCAAATCTAACTTGTTATCAACTTAAAATAGGCTGTTATAAGTAATTTCCTTGATTCTCTATGTTGGTTTCTAGGCAGTAGGTAAAACAGCCTCCTCTTCCAGTGAAGGAATGTTTGAGCCTTATCATTCAACTGTGTCCTAATATTTTGAAGCTGGTTCTCAAACCTCTGTAATTATCCTAGCAGTCTACTTTATTTTTTAGTGGCTCTTATTGGTTAAGGCTTTGTAAAGATCTGTCAGTGTCCTCCCAAAGAGGAGGATCTCAGCACCTAGATTCAGACTGACTAGACTCTTAGGTAGCAAGTTTTAAATTAAGCAAATATATCTCTTTCAGTGGAAAACTGGGGTATCAGTATTCATGTCTGTTCCCTCTGCACAGAAACTTTAGGTGATAGGAAGAATGTTTCTTTCATTTCCAGGGAGGATTGCAGAATAGGAGGATACTAAGCTCACTTCATCCCATAGATTTACCTGGAAAACCTTCACATCAGTGTAAATAACCCAGAAAATGTCCCCAAGACTGGCAGAACAGATTCTTCCAGCTCAGAGTAGAGAAGAGGCAAGTATAAAATGGGAAGGAGGGAAAAAACATGATGAGGAACAAAACTGACCACTGGGACTGTCTATGGGAGGAAGGGACATGGCAATCCCTGAGAAGGGAGAGGAACAGGCCCCACCCCAAGCATGAAGGATGAATCCCAATAACATTTGGTTTGTTTAAGACTCTCTGTTATTCAAAGTCATGAGAGATCTGGAGGGCATAGAAGAGTCCCCACCCTTAAAGAATCAGAACAACAACTTCACTGAAATACAGCATAGAAGCAGCAGTCTGAAAAACACCTGAGACCTCCAGGAAGAAGATTTATTTACTAACCTCAGAATGAGCACAGGAGCAGTAGGAGTCTTTAGGCTCAAAGTCACTCTTTCTCTCACTGCAGCCTCATTACACAGACATCTCTGAGAACTAATGCAAGCATTCTCCACCACAGCATACCCAGCCCCATCCAATCACTCTCAGCAGGAGTACATCAAAGCAGTTCCAGCTCCCCACCCACAACCTACTACTCTATGCCTTAAATGTTATATGCAACCATAGTAAAGCAAAACCTGTTAATAGTTCTACAAAAATTAAAGAAAAATGTACCCAAGTATACCACAGACGAAAGCCAGCAAACCATGAAAGAACAAGAGAGGGAAGCAACAGACAAAAGACAAAAATAGATAAAAATGTACAACTCAGCCATATATTGCCTATGAGATTCATTTCAGACCTAAAGTCACATGTCGGTTGAAAGTGAAGGAACAGGAAAACATCATGCAAATGGATGCCAAAGAAAGCTGAGGAAACTACTTCTATCAGACAAAATAGACTTTAAAACAAAGACTGTAACAAGACAAGGAAGAGCACTACATAAATGTAAAGGTCTACAAGAATATGTAACTGTAAATATTTAAGCATCCAATATGACTGTCGAAATACATACATCTATTAACAAACCAAAAGTAGCAGTTGACAGTAACACAAAATTTAGTAACAGACTTCATCCATACAGAAAATCAACAAGGAAACAATGTCTTCAAAGGACACATTGGACCACATGGATCTAAGGGATAAATTCAGACCATTCCATCTTAAAACACTGGCATATACATTCTTTTCAAGTGCACAGGAACCATCTTCTCAATAGATAACACGTATAATGTCTCAACAGATTTAGAAAGATTGTGGTCATATGTCTTTTTTCTCACTACAACCCTATGAAACTAGAAATCACCCACCAAAAGAAAATCTGGAAAGAACACAGATACAAGGAGGTTAAAGAACATTCTAGTAAAAATGAATGGGTCACCCAAGAAATCAAAGAGGAAATAAAAAACTACATAGAAACAAAAAATAAAATACCATGGTCCAATATTTAGGATACAGTAAATCTGTGCTAAGAAGGAAAATTATAGTGATATAGGCCTACCTCAAAAAAAAAAAAAAAAAGAATCTCAAACAACCTACCCTTAAACCTAAAGGAGCTAGAAAAAGAACAAACAAAACCCCAAACCAATAAATGGAAAGGAATAACAAAGATTAGAGCAGAAATACATGATTGGTAAAAAACAAAAACCAAAAAACCCCCAAAATCAGAAATACAAAGGATTATAAGAATATAGAAACATGTAACCTCCCAAAACTGAATCAGGAAAAATAGTAAAGTTGTACAGAAGCAATTCAAATAAATCTGTTATCAAAAAATTCATAAACAAAACCCAGGACCAGACAGCTTCATAGGTGAATTCTACCAAACACTGAAGGAATTTTTCTCAAATTTTTCCAAATAATAGACAAAGCTTCCAAATTCATTTTAGGCCAGAATTACCTTGATACCAAAACCAGATAAAAACACTCAAAAAAATAAAACAAAAAACCCACCAAACAAACCTACAGGCCAATATCCCTGATGAACATGGATGCAACAATCTTCAATAAAATATTAGCAAACCAAATCTAACTACATTAAAAACCATTCACCATGATCAAGTGGGATTTATTCCCGGAATGCAAGGGTGGTTCAATATCCACAAATCAGTGTGACACATCATCTTAACAAGAGAAAGGAGAAAAGCTATATGATCATTTTAATAGATGGAGAAAAGCATTTGACAAAATACAACATTTGTTCATGATAAAAATCATCAACAAAATTGATTTAGAAGGAATAGGTATCAACATAATAAAGGGAATATATGAAAAACCCACAGTTAACATCAAACTCAATAGTGAAAAACCAGGCTTTTTCCCTAAGATCAAGATAAGGATGTTCATTCACTTTTATCCAACATTGTACTGGAAGTCCTAGCCACAGCAATCAGACAAGAAAAAATTATAAAAGGCATCCAAAAAGGCAAGAAGTAAAAGTTTCACTGTTTGCAGATGACATGATACTATATCTAGAAAACTCCATAGACTCCCCTCAAAAAAAATTACTAGAACTGATCAGTGAATTCAATAAGGTCTCAGGATATAAAACGCACAGAAATCTGTTGCATTTCTATATACTAAATGAGGGAGAAGGAGAAATTAACAGTCCCATTTACAATTATATCAGAAATTATTATGTCAAAAATAATAAAATGCCTTAAATTAATTTTAAATAATAAAATTAATGAAGGGGATGAAAGACCTCTACCCAAAACCATAAAACACAGGCAAAAGAAACTGAAGATAATATGAACGAATGGAAGCTACTCCATGCTCATGGATTGGAAGAAGAAATATTGTTAAAATGTCTATACTTCAGGCAATTGACAAATTTAATGCAGTGCTATCAAAATGCCAACAGCATTTCTCCCTAAACTAAAACAAGTAATAATTAAAGTTGTATGGAAATTTTAAGATTCTGAATTGCCCAAGCAGTCTTGAAAATGAAGAACAAAACTGGTGATACCCACCATTCCAGATTTTATGATATATAAAGCTGTAGTAATCAAAAAAGCATGATACTAGCACAAAAATAGACACCAATCAATGAAACACAAAAGAAAACCAAAAAATGAACACACAAGTGTATAATCTTCAACAAAGGAGGGAAGACTATGAAATAAGAAAAAGCCTTATTCTCTTCAACAAATGGTGTTGGCCAAGCTGGACAGCTACACTCAAATGAATGAACCTAGATCACTTTAATACACCAAACAAAAAAATAAAATGGAATGAAGACCTAAATGTGAGGCCTGAAGCCATAAAAAATCCTAAAAGAGAGCACAGGTAGTAAATTCTTTGACATTGACTATAGCAACATTTTTCTAGATATGTCTTGTAAGGCAAGGGAAAGCAAAAATAAATGATTTGGACATCAAAACAAAAGGTTATGGACAACAAAGAAAAACAAACAATACTAGAAGACAAACTACTGAATGGGAAAAGATATGTGCAAATGATAGATCTCATAGGGGGTTATATATCCAGATTATATAAAGCACATACACAACTACACACACAAACACATAATAAGACAAATGGAGAGAAGATGAAAACAGACCTTTCTCAAAGACACACAATGGCCAACAAAAACATGAAAAGATGCTGTAAATCATATTAGCGAAATGCATATCAAAGCCACAAAGACATATCTCCTCATACCTGTCAGAATGACTAAAATAAAAAACACAAGAAACAACAAGTATTGGTGAGGATGTGGAGGAAAAAGAGCACTTATGCACTACTCTTGGAGACATAAATGGTGCAGCCACTGTAGAAAACAGTACAGAGATTCCTTGAAAATTAAAAATAGAATTATCATGTGATCCAGTAATTTCACCAGTGGATATTTACTCAAAGAAGACAAAAACATCCAGGTAAAAATGTAGATACCCCTCCTCTGTTTATTGTAGCACCAATTGCATTAGCTAAATTAAGGCAACAACTCTAGTGTCTATTCATAAATGAATGGATAGCGAGATGGTATATATGTTACAGATAGATGGATAACGAGATGGTATATATAAGTTACAGATAGATGACTGATAGATAGAAAGGAGTATTATCCATAAAAAGGAAAGGAATCTTTTCATTTTCAACAACCTGGGCAGATCAAGAGGGTATAATGCTAGGTAAAATAAGTCAGAGAAAGACAAATACCATATGATTTCTTTCATATGTGGAATTTAAGAAACATGACAAAAGAACAAAGAAAAAAAAGACCCCAAAAATTCAAATATAGAGAATAGCGAGAAGAGGTGCACTGTTACCATATCTGCTTGTGATGAGCTGCTGCAAGGCTTTGAGCAGGCCCCTGACTCAAGAAAACTGCATCAAATACAGAGAACAAAGGGATACCAGTGGACAGTTCCAGGGCATGGGTGAAATGAGTGAAGGGATTAAGAAAACACTTATTGTGATGACCACTGAGTAATGCATAGAATTGTTGAATCACTATACTGTAAGCCTGAAATTAATGTAACAATATATGTTAGTTATACTGGAAAAAAATTTTAAATAACTTTGTTTTGCTGCTGCCCCAGTGAATCCATGAACATGAGCACCAATAGTTACCAGGGCCAGGAAATCTAGAGGTGTTCCCTGGTGGCAGTCACAAAACTCTAGGTGCCAGAGGAGTATACTAACTCCTTTCTCAAGGTTTAGTGAGGGAGAGTGTGAAAATGGTGACTTCAGGCTGAGCTTTAGGATGTGCAAATTAGCTTCTTTTATAAAGGTCTTGGGAAGTTTTCAGTTAGTTGTCTCTGTATGGGGCCCTGAGGCAGCTGGGTCTACATGCATGAACCCTAAAGAAATGATTCTTAGTTAACTGCAAGACACTTTGGCTTTTGAAAATAGAGGACTTGGAGGCTCATTGCTCAGGTGCACATCTTAAAAGTTGGGGTGCTACATGTGGGGTTCAAACCTTTGACTCCTTAGGGAGAAGCTCAAGGTTTTATATTCCCTCCTAACTGTGAGTCACCACATTGGGCTTAGGGTTTATGGTGAGATTTTTGTCTTAATCTCTGTTACCTGCTTCAATAGTTTTTCCCCCTCATTTACCCAATGTGGAAGATCCACTCAGCTATTTTTGGGTTTTTCAGAGGAAATTGTTTTGTATGTAGCTGTAGATAAGCTGTGTTCCTGTGAGGAAGTGAGTTTAAGATCCCACTAACGTCAACATCTTGAACCAGAATTCCTCATTGAATTTTTACCATAGTAAATGGCTCCACTCCAGATTCATGTGGCTGAAACATGTATTCAAGAGTTAAAATCAGTCTACCAAATTCCAGAGTTTTAAAGGAGAAATAAAACTATCATTTACATTCAAGGATTTCATAGTCTTGGAATTAGAACCATATGAAAGATGAAAAACTAAACTGGAGCAGAATAAAAACAGGAATTCTGAAAAATAGATTGCTGTAAAAATTTAAGAAAATCAGTTTATCAAGTGGAGAATGAGCCTTATCCAGTTCTAGGATTCTTGTGTTTCACTCCTGCAAAGGCAGTAGATACGGTAACTAAAAGCACAGGTCAGAGGGTTCAAATCCCAATTCCCACAGCCACTGACTGTATTGACCTTGGGCAAGTTCTTTACATGTCCTAACATGGATTGTAATTCCAAGGGTTGAAAAGAACTTTGCATACCTTTTCTTGTATCTATTATTTCATCATTCTCCTATCTCTTTTAATTTCCTTACCCATGTGTCACTGGCCATACTGAAATTAAATGAAATTTCTATATACATGCACAAGTTATTATGGCAGAGAAACTCACTAGCAACCTGTGACAAATTCACATTCTGGGACCTATTATAAAATCAGTGAATCTCCAGCCATGTTTCCCTGGGCCTCTAGGACCTAAATTACACTTACCCTTCCAGTCCTGTTGGTGGCGGTCTCTAATGGTGAACCCCCACAACATATTAATATTTTATTGGACATTACTATTTTCCTATTATTTCTTCTGCTGTTCTCATTCAGACTTGAGGAGGGGAGACTTTTTACATATTAGGTCATAGTACAGCTAAGTCTAGGCTGTGACTTTTAGAAAGATTTCCTTATGTTTTGGGGTTAAGGAAAATTTGAACGGAGAGAAATATAAACCTGCTATTAAAAATAGTTTCTTTTAGAGTCCACAGGTATAAACATAATGGGGGGGGGTTCTTCTTTTCCCCCTTATTGGGGGGCCCACTTTAGTCTCCCTCATTAGCCTTATCCAAATGTCTTCATGGTTTTTATTTTAGGCCCCAAAATATGCATGCCAACTCCCCTCTCACTTTATTCCCTAACTGTTCATAATCAATATTACAAAAGTGGTTACTCAATTTTTTCCCACAGAGTACTTCTCCTGTCACTATATTCCATAAAGTGAATTCCCAATAGTGTTAGAATATACTTTCTGAAGGCCTGAATTATCAACTATTAAACTGTGCTACATATCAGGCACAAGTCATCTACTTCAGGAAGTACTGAATCAATGTCAGATTTTGTTTTCCAGTCTTCTAATATTCCATTAATAAGATTTTTAAAAGCCTGATCTTTACATGGATTTTTGCATTAGCTTGACGAATGCACAGATGCTTAGAATATACACAAACACACGTACTTTCATAAAATACTTTTGGCATACCACAAATATTTAGGGGGGATTCCTTAAATTTGCAGTAGCATTTTATGCTAAAAGCATTCATATACAAAATTATGAGACACAAGTGGTAACAGATGACTCCTAAAAATATACCCCTGGACTAGTTCCCTGCATTGGAGTTATTCTAAGAAATAGCAGGTGGTATACTTTGACACTTACATGTAAAATTGACTAAAGACATTTCCTATACATAGGAACTCTTGACTAACAAAATTAAATTTTAGTAATTACTTTAAAAATGGGAACCATGAGGGGTGCCTTGGTGGCTCAGTTGGTTAAGTGACTGCCTTTGGCTCAGGTCATGATCCCAGAGACCCAGGATGGAGCCCCACATTGGGCTTCCTGCTCGGCGGGAACCCTGCTTCTCCCTCTCTCAACTCCCCCTGCTTGTGTGCCCTCTCTGGCTGTGTTTCTCTCTGTCAAATAAATAAATTCTTTAAAAAAAATGGGAACCATGCACAACCTGTAAGTGGTATTTTCATTCTATTAAACATTCAATTCTCATCAACACAGTGTTATACACATATTGGTTTCTGTGCCCTGTGGTTTTTGTTTTTGTTTTTGTTTTTGTTTTTTTGCATCCCAGTATTGCTCTATTTTCTGAGCTGCAGCTCCTTATCTAGTTCCTTTCATATATAATCACTTCTCACTTAATATGAGATATAGTCTTCAACTGAAAGCATACTAGCATTACATATACCATCTGGAAATTTGAGGGGAAACAATTAGAGAGCAATAATAATAAGGAAATACATAATAAAAAGGACTTACCAGATAGCTCCAATACCATCTATCTACCGTCCGATACTATACTACTTTCTACCTTTATGTTTAAAGCTCCTCAAACTATACAAATAATTCAATGAAATTCTGTTCAGCAAGCATGTGCCCATCACTTACTGTGAAGCACTGTGAAATGGCTTGTACTTACACAAATGAGAGATACACTGTTTACCATAAATGAGATCACATTTTAAAAGAGGATATGACTATAGAAAAGTAGTTACATATAATTAAATATTCAAACATCAGGGGGAAATATAGTGGGAAGTATAGGTCATATATAGAAGACCATGGACAAAGGACTGTAGCACAATAGAATAAAAAATTCATCTCTATATATTCACAGTCTTTCCTCTTTATCAGTTCAGTATTTCACCTTTTTCTACCCTCTCAAGAGAAAACTACATGCGTATGTGTTGGAGGGGAATTACTCAAGATAAAAAACTAAACCGTTATCCTTGAGAATTTATATACTATTTAGGATAGTGAAATGCTAGAGGAATGTCCATGATTCTGCATGTAATACAAAATACAAAAGTTGTGAGGAGACCAAAATATTAACACAAATATGTTTTGGATGAAAACAATTAGTAAAATCTGCTTTATGTAAGAGTGGCTGTGTGGGGTGTCTGGGTGGCTCAGTCATTCTGTGTCTGCCTTCGGCTCAGGTCATGATCTGGAGTCCCAGGACTGAACCCCACATTGGGCTCCCTGCTTGGTAGGAAGCCTACTTCTCCCTCTCTCACTCCCCCTGCTTGTGTTCCCTTTCTAGCTGCAATTCTCTCTGTCAAATAAATAAATAAAATCTTTTAAAAAAAGAAAAAAAAAGTGGCTGGGTATAAACAGTTAAACTCTCTTAATTGTTTGAGTAATGTGTAAACGTATGATCCATGGAACTTAACTACGTGAGCCATGAAATTGAAGGTGTTGCAAAAGCATGAGTGGGCATGAAAATGCACCACTGATGTACGAGAAAAGTGTACATGTAGGGAAGGAAGAAATGGTGAGAGGTGGAGAGAATGGAGAGATCATGAAATATTTGAATATATAAGATGGTGGTAGAACCCCTGAGCAAAACAAATATTTCTGAGACTCTCCACTGAGGACATTGCAGTAAATCTCCGAAGTCTGTGGGCAGTGCCATAGGATGGTAAGAGAGCTAACAAGATGTAGAAAGATTAGAGTAAGGATAGAGAGCAAAGAAAATTCCCTAGTGATGGAAAACCTGATAACTTATTGAAAAACAGGGGAACTCACCATAATTTGCAAAGCTGGCACCTGATATATAAAGCAAAAAGAGATGTCGAGATTCTTTCTTGTTCTAAGATCTCTAGTCCCTCTCAGGAAATGCCATAATTCATGACTTCAAAATATTCACACCTAGTGGGACAATTAATCCAATTAAACCTGCAACAAAATGTAAATCCAAATCACTGCAGATTAACTTTAACTCAACTCTGTCTAAAGCTGTGACATGATAATACTAATGTGTCTTTCTGAAGATAAATATTATTTAAGTGATGATAAAAAGGAAGAAAGTGTTATACATGATTAAGGGAAAAAGCAGTCAATGAAAGCAGACTCACAAATGCTCAGATGAGACTTTCAGACTTTCAAGTAACTATGATAAATGTTAAACATGAATTAACAGATGGGAAATTTCATCAAAGATAAATGAAACTTCCTTCTCAAACAAAATGAAAATGCTACCTATGAAAAATTATATATCAGAAATAATAATTCATTTGATAGTAATAATTGAAGATAATAGGAGAAAGAGGCCATAAATTAGAAGAAAGGTCATTACAGATAAATTAAAAAAAGGTAACAGAATCTGAGACTTAATAAAGTATGAAATATAATTGGAATGCCAGAAAGAGAGGACAATGACTAAAATTTTGCAAAATTAAAGAAATCAATCCTCAAACCCCAGAACCAAAGGAATCCCAAGCAGGATAAATTCATATTGTGGTTACACTTGTTAATAGGAAAGTAACTTTTAAAACTAGTTACTTTGAGGATGGGCATATTAAATAAAAGGAAACAAGTAAGGACAGATGGATGACTTCTCAAACAAAATGATAGAAGAATAAAGAGACTGCTAACTCAGAATTCTACATATAGCAGAAATTATCTTCTAAATTAAAGAAATTAAGACATTTTCAGAAACACAAAAATGAGAGATATATCAGACATATATATCCACATATTTCAGGGAAAAAAGTGATATCACACTGAAGCCTTAAGATACAGAATAAAGGGTGATTATATGTACATAAAATATTCTGTATTTTTTCTTTCAAAAGCAACTTACTTTAGGCAAAATACTATCATTTTATAAGTTAAAAAATGATAAAAACAGCACAAAATATAAATGAGGTGTGTAATTATGCTGTTTTACTCATTTAAAAGTAGAAGTGCAAGATGATTATTCAAAACTGTAGAAAAATCAGTATTAACAAAATATAGCTAAAAGGACATAGAGAATATGAAATATATAGTACTAAGAAAGTATTCAAAACACCTAAAGAAGTTAGAAATACAGGAAAAAAGCACAAATGGGAAAAATGCACAACAAATACTAACATGGTTGACTTAAATTCGACAATGTCAGTTCTTATTTATTTTTAAATGGCTAAACAGATTTGCCATAATGGGACAAATTGTCACTCAAGGATAAAAACAACAGGACTGTTAACAGAGAAAATTTACATATGTATGTGTGAAATCAGAGAAGCTGAAAGTAAAAATAAAAGATAGTGCTATAGACTGAATGTGTCTAACCAAAATGCATGTTTTAAGTGTATTCCTCAATGTGATCTTATTGAGAGGTGGGCCTTTGGGACGTAATTAGGTCCTGAGGGAGGATCCCTCATGAATAGC
Organism: Spilogale gracilis; assembly: GCA_004023965.1. Classification (NCBI taxonomy): domain Eukaryota; kingdom Metazoa; phylum Chordata; class Mammalia; order Carnivora; family Mephitidae; genus Spilogale; species Spilogale gracilis. The sequence goes on from PITA01000611.1 coordinate 51,351, forward strand.
ATTGGTGTCAACATAAAGGAGACTGTCCCCCTTCTGACATGTAAGGATACAATGGGAAAATGACCATCTATGAATCAAGAAGTGGGCACTTACCAGACAAACAATCTGCCAACACCTTGGTTTGGATGTCCCAGCCTCCAGGAGAGTGAGGAAAAAAAAGCTTTGTTATTTAAGCCACCCAGTGTATGTCACTGTTAGGAACTGCCTGAATGGACTAAGGACTAATAGATTAAGATTCTCTGGAGAGACAGAAACCAAAGGGATGCATACGCATAGTTTTGGCATGTATGTGACACATATAAGGAGTCGACTCACATGATTATAAAAGCGGACAAGTCCAAGGATCTTCAGTAGGCAATCTGGAGACCAGGAAGAGCCAATGATATAGTTCTGATCTGAAAGGAGGAAGAAAGGATATGTGCGTGGCTCAGTTGGTTAAGCACTGACTTTTTTTTTTATTTCTTTTTTTTTTTATTGTTACTTAAGTTTTTTTTTTCCAGTGTTCCAAGATTCATTCCCCATTCCCCACACCCAGTGCTCCACGATTTAGGTGTCCCCAGTACCCACCACCAGGCTCTCCCATCCCTCCATCCCCCTCCCTCCAAGTCCCTCAGTTTGTTTCTGTGTCCAGTCTCTGTTGTTTCGTTTCTCTCCCTGGATTACCCTACTTCCCATTTACTTTCCTTCTCCCACTGTCCTCCAGGTTACCCCTCATGCACCGCAAGTAAGTGAAACCATGTGATACTTGACTTTCTCTTCTTGTCTTATTTCACTCAGCATAATCTCTTCCAATCCAGTCCATGTTGCTACAAAGGTTGGATATTCATCCTTTCTGATGGAGGCATAGTATTCCATTGTATATATGGACCACATCTTCTTTATCCATTCATCTGTTGATGGGCACCTTGGCTCTTTCCACAGTTTGGCGATTGTGGCCATAAGCACTGACTCTTGAACAGCTCAGGTCGTAATTAAGGATCGGGAGATTGAATCCCACATGGGCCTCTGCACTCAGTGTGGAGCCTGCTTAAGATTCTTCCTCTCTCTCTGCCCTTCTCACAACTCACGTTCACTCTCTCTAAATAAATATTAAAATATTAAATAAATAAATATATTTTTTTAAAAGGCAGGAAAAAGCAATGTCCCTACTCAAAGACACTTAGGCAGGATGAGGGTCAGCCCTTTTGTTCATTCAGGCCTTCATATAATTGAGGTACACATTTGTGGAAGCAGTACTCATTCTACAGATTAATGTATTAACTCATCCAACAACATCCTCATAGACACACCAGGAATAATGTATAACAAAGTATCTGGGCACCTCGTGACCCAGCCAAGTTGAAAAATAAATTAACCATCACAATAAGCATAAAACAAGCTAGGATAGTTATATTAGTATCTGATAATGTAAGTTTTGAGACAGTATTATCAGTGATAAAGTGACATTCCTGGGCCACCTGGTGGCTTAGTCAGTTAAGCATCTGCCTTCCGCTCAAGTAATGATCCCAGTATCCTGCTCAGCAGTGGCCTGCTTCTCCCTCTCCTCCCCCCTTGTGCTCTCTCTCACTATCTGTCTCTCTCTAAAATAAATAAATAAAATCTTTAAAAAAAATTCCCTAATGATAATTCACCAAGAGCATTTAACAATAAATGCATAGGCACCTAAAGCAAGAACTTCAAAATATATGAGAAAATACTAACAGACTCAAAGAAAGAGGTATACGGGGGCGCCTAGGTGGCTCAGTTGGTTAAGCCACTGCCCTCAGCTCAGGTCATGATCCTGGAGACCCGGGATCGAGTCCTACATTGGGTTCAGGAGTCTACTTCTTCCTCTGACCTTCTCCCTTCTCATGCTCTCTCTCACCCTCTCTCTCTTAAATAAATAAACCTTTTAAAAAAAAAGAAGTATACATACCTAACAATCATAACTGTATATTTTAACACCCCATCCTCAGTAACTGACAGCTCTGTAAGGATGTGATCTGAACCACATTACCAACATTTGACAAAATTGGTATGTTTTGTATGGTGATAGCACCTTTATCACTTTATCTATTACATGACCAATTTTTTAAATTATAATACTGTTGTCTATATCTGACTACACTTTACATTAGATTTCCAGGACTTACCTACTAGTTGCAAATTTGTATCCTTAAACAACATCTCTTGTATTCTCCCACCAACAAGCATCTGGTAATCACCATTTTACTCCATTTTTATGAGTTTGGCTTTTTTGTATTTTACATATAAGTGATATCCTACAGTATTTACCTTTCGCTGACTTATCTCACCATGATGACCTCAAGGTCCATCCATGTTGTCACAAGTGGCAGGATTTCCTTCTTTCTCATGGCTGAATATTACATTTTACACACACACACACACACACACACACACACATTTTCTTTATTCTTCTATTGATGAACATTTACATTGTTTCCATCAATGGCATAATGCATATGCTTCTCAAGTACACATGGAATATTAACCAATACAGTCCACTGGCTGGGCCAAAAGACAAATGTCTATACTTTTCAGTATAATAGTATGAAACAGAGTAAGTTTTATAACAATAACAGTATTAAATTATAAATAAGAATAAGATATCTGCAAAATCCTAAAATGTTTTGAAATTTAATAGAATGCTTAAAAATACTACAAGGATCAGGGTGCCTGGGTGGCTCAGTTGGTTAAGTGACTGCCTTTGGCTCAGGTCATGATCCCTGAGACCCAGGATCGAGCCCCACATCAGGCTCCCTGCTCAGCAGGAAGCCTGCTTCTCCCTCTCTCACTCCCCCTGCTTCTGTTCCTCTATGGCTGTGTTTCTCTCTGTCAAATAAATAAAATCTTTAAAAAAAAATACTACAAGGATCAAAAAAGGAATCACAGAGGGAAATAGAACTATTTGAGTTTGCTGAAGATGAAAATACATATTAAAATTTACAGATTGCAGCTAAAGCAGTGATTACAAGGAAATGTACTGCAGAAGTCTGCTTAGAAAAATTAAAATCAAACATTTATGTTTCCACTTCCGATGCTAGAAACAGAAGGGCAAATTAAACACAAATAAGCATAAATTAAAGGAGTAAAGTAACACAACAGATAACATATCAAGAAAACTAATAATGTCAAACTAATGGTCTTTGAGATTTTAATTAAATTTATAAACTCTTAGTAAGGCTATTTGGGAATAAAAAATAAAGAGGACTTACCATTATATTCAATGAAAGATAATACCAAAAATCAAATTGTAGTTAAAAGAAATATAAAGAAGTATTTTGAAGAGCTTTGTACAAATAAAGACTATTGACCTAAAAAAAAACAAAAGCAAACAAAATTTAAATAGGAAATTGAACAGATAATTTCAATATATCTATATGTATTAAAGACTGCTCTATTAGTTAAAAAGAAAGTATTCCCAACAAAATTCCAAACCAAGAGATTCAATGGTAAGTTTTACCAATAATAAATGGAAGAAATTATGGCAATTTCACACAAACCCTTTAATAAAACAGAAGTGGTCAGAACTTCTTTCATTTTGTATATCCCATTATTACCCTCATAGTAGTGCCTGATAAAGACATTACCTTGGTGAATGTAGGCACGAAAATCCTTTGCAAATTAGCAAATCAAACTCAGCATCCTCTTAATGCAATACATAAAACTTAGTGTGTTTCTTTCTGGGATACAAACTTGGTCCAGCAATTAAAAATTAACTGTAAGGGCACCTGGGTGGCTCAGTTGGTTAAGCAACTGCTTTCAGCTCAGGTTATGATCCTGGAGACCCAGGATCAAGCCCCATATTGGGCTTCCCGCTCGGCAGGAGGCCTGATTCTCCCTCTCTCAGTCCCTCTGCTTGTGTTCCCTCTCTAGCTGTGTTTCTCTCTATCAATAAATAAATAAAATCTTTAAAAAATTAACTGTAAAACAGGATACTATAGAAATACCATATCACTGTGTATACTTAGAAGTATCTGAAAAATTCAATATAAACTATATTAATCTTACCCTTTGGAACTGAAGATATTTTGCATTCATCTGTTATGTGACTTCTGTGAAAACCATGAGTTTAACATTGAACTTAATGGTAAAATATTGCATGCTTTCTAAGATAAAGAAGACATCTATGTGGATTTGCACAGCTTCTATTCCATATTGTACTGGAAATCCTAGTCATACGGTAGGGTAAGAAAAAGACACAAAGGGCATGAAGTATAAAGAAAGGAGTTGAACATTCATTATTGGAAGCTGACATGATAGAATATCAACAAACTACTAGCGAACTGATTCCAGCAGTACTTTACAATAATTATTCACCATGATCAAGCAGGATTTACTCTGGAAATCAATCAACATGATATGTCACATTAATAAAAGAAGGTAAGAAACACAAGATCCTCTCAATAGATGCAGAAAAAGCATTTGACAAAGTACAGCATCCATTCTTGAAGAAAACCCTCAATAAGCAGGCATAGATGGAGCGTAGCTCAGCATCATAAAGGCCACATGCTAAAGACCCACAGTTAATATTGTCAAAATAGGAAAAACTGAGAACTTTTCCTCTATACTCAGGAAAAATACAGGGATGTTCACTCTCACCACTGTTACTTAACACAATAGTGGAAGTTCTAGCCTCACCAGTCAGAAATAAAAAAATAAAAGGCATCCAAAATGTCAAGGAAGAAGTTAAACTGTCACTATTTGCAGACAACATAATACTCTGTGTAGAAAACCTAGAAGATTCTGTCCTAAAATTACTAGAACTGATACATGAATTCAGTAATGTCACAGGATACAAAAATCAACATATAGAAATCTGTTGCATTTCTATACACCAATAATGAAGCAGCAGAAGGAGAAATCAAGGGATAGATCACATTTACAATTGCACCAAAAACAGTAAGATACCTAGGAATTAACCTAGCCAAAGAAGTAAAAGATCAACTCTGAAAACTTTCAAATACTTCTGAAAGAAATTGATGATGACATAAACAAAATGGAAAAAACATTCCACGGTTATAGGTTTGAAGAAAAAATACTGTGAAAATGTCTAATCCATCCAAAGCAGTCTACACATTTAATGCGACCCCTATCAAAATACCTCCAGCATTTTTCACAGAGCTAGAACAAACAATCCTAAAATTTGTATGGAGCACCAAAGGACTCCAAACAGCCAAAGCAATCTTGAAAAGCAAAGCTGGAGGCATCACAATTCTGGGTTTCAAGCTATTTTTCAAAGCTGTAGTCATCAAGACAGTATAGATTTGACACAAAAACAGACAGACAAATCAGTGGAACAGAATAGAAAACCCAGAAATGGATCTACAACTATAGTGTCAACTGATCTTCAAAAAATCAGGGAAGAATATCCAATGACACAGTCTCTTCAAAAAAGGGTTCGGAAAACTGGACAGCAACATGCCGAAGAATGAAACTGGACCACTTTCTTACACCATACACAAAAATAAATTCAAAATGATAAAAGACCTAAATATGAGAGGGGAAACCATCAGAATCCTAGAGGAGAACACAGGCAGGGACACTTTGACCTTGACCATAGCAACTTCTTTTACTCCAGTGGCAAGAGAAACAAAAGCAAAAATGATCTATTGGGAATTCATCAAGACAAAAAGCTTTTGCACAGTGAAGAAAACAACAAAACTAGAAAACCTACAGAATGGGAGAAGACATTTACAAATGATGTATCTGAGAAAGGGTTAGTATCCAAATCTATAAAGAAGTTATTAATCTTAATACCCCCAAAATAATTCACTTTAATGGGCAAAAGACATGAACAGACCTCTTTCCAAAGAACACATCCAGATGGCCAACAGACACATGAAAAGATGCTCAACATCACTTATCTTCAGGGAAAGGTAAATCAAAACCACAAAAGATACTACCTCCCACCTGTCAGAATGGCTAAAATTAACAGCACAGAAAACAACAGATGTTGGCAAGGATGTGGAGAAAAGGGAATCCTCTTACTGGTGGATCCATTCTAGAAAACAGTATGGAGGTTCCTCAAAATGTTAAAAATAGAACTACCCACTATCATGACATAAACAAAATGGAAAAATTGTGCTACTAGGTATTTACTCAAAGGGTACAAAAATACAGATTCAAAGAGGCACATGCCCCCTGATGTTTACAGCAGCACTATGAATAGTAGTGAAATTATGGAAAGGGGTCAAATGTCCATCAACCGATAAATGGATAAAGAAGAGGTAGGAGATATATGTAAACAGGCATGCATGCACGTGCACACATACACACTGGAATATTCTTCAGCCATAAAAAGAATGAAATCTTGCCATTTGCAACAATGTGGATGAAGCTAGAGTGTATTATGCTAAGAAAAATAAGAGAAAGATAAAAACCATATGATTTCACTCATGTGGATTTTAAGAAACAGATGGACATGGGGAAAGGGAAGGAAAAAAAAAAAAAAACAGAGGGATGGGGCACCTGGGTAGCTCAGTTGGTTAAGTGTCTGCCTTTAACTCAGGTGGTGATCCCAGGATCCTGAGATCAAGTCCTGTATCTGGATCCCCACTCAGCGGGAAGCCTGTTTCTCCCTCTCCTCCTTGCTTGTGCTCCCTTTCACTCTCTGTCTCTCTGTTTCTCAAATAAATAACTAACACCTTTAAAAAAAAAAACAGGGAGGCAAAACATAAGAGACTCTTGAGACTCTTAACTATAGAGAACAAACTGAAGGTTGATGGAAGGAGATGGCAAGGTTGGGCTAAATGGGTTGATGGGTATTAAGGAGGACACTTGTGATGAACAGTGGATGTTATATGTAAGTGATAAACCTCTAAATTCTACACCTGAAACCAGTTTTAGCCTATGTGTTAAGCAGAATTTAAATAAAAACTTGAAATAAGAAAATAATTTAAAAACAGAAAAGCTAAACTTTATTGGTAAATACATTGTTTTGACAGATTTTGAATGATGATTCAATTTAATTTGGGAATATTTTAAAATAATTATTAAGGGGAAAATTATCACATGGGTGAAAATTTTATAGATATTATACCTAAAAAGTATTACTGCCTGTCTTTTCTCATTACTGTAAGTTATGTATTCAAATAGAACCTGTTTATATTATGTTTGCTGTTAGAGGAGGCAAAAAAATCAACCACAATCTCACATATCCTAATAACGTTAGAGATGGCTGTTTAATTAGTGCAATAATGTTATCTGATACTGTAATTCATTGAAATGGCATTTAAATCATTACTGTTTTAAATCATTATTTAATAATAAGTACTTTATGCTATATGTAAGAATTTGAGTAAAGACAAGCTGTTTATAGTATATTTGAATAAAATGTGCTTAATCAGGTGTGTTCACCTGGTAAAAACCAAACCATAGTTAGTCAGAAGCTCAACCAATTACACAAAAGTATTCACTCAGAGGACTTGAAATATTACTGAAAACTCTCTATATAATAACGATGCACTCACACTCCATGAATGACAGAATTATTACAAGTACTTTCGTATCTCAGCTAGTAATTCTTATCATAGGAATTTTAGAGTGTGTTAAAAACCCATACACACTTTTGTAAACTTTTCCAAATGCACACTATTTGCAGAAGTTCAAGGATAGTGTAAGAACCATTTAGGTAGTGAGAAGGACTGTAAGTGTTCTAAGATTATATTGTAGCGATGATGGCAAAGCTCTATAAATATGAAAGACCAATCTTTAAAATAGATGATTTTTATGGCATGTATATATTATAACTCATAAAGCTGTTTTTAAAAATAAACCAATCAGGCAAACTTTGAATAAATGTGCCTTTAAGATGCTTTTAAGAACACCAGAAAGGCATACCTGGGTGACTCCGTTTTTAGATGTCTGCCTGCCTTTGGCTCAGGTCAAGATCTCAGGATCCCAGGGTCCTGAGCCCATGCTGGACTACCTGCTCTGTGAGAAGTCTGCTTCTCCCTTTCCCACTTCTGCTTGCATTCACTCTCCTGCTGTCTTTCTCTCTGCCAAATAAATAAATAAATTCTTAAAAAAAAAACACTAGAAAAAAATCTGAATAGTCAAAAATGGAGGATCTTTTTGGGCATTAAATATTATTGCCCGTATTGTCTTCAGAATACTTCCCCTATCAAATGTCTTGTTGTTTTGAATGTTTTTGCTATCGTCGCTTCTGTTATTCATATTGGCTTTGGTGACTACCTACTCCTGGCAGAGAAATGCTGAGAACAAACAACCTGTCTTGTGCTATCTCTTGGTGAATAAAATCAAGCCTCTGACAGTTACTGAAAAGTGTAGCACAGGCATGAATTAATAGACACCTGTATATATGGGAGATATTTTTCCTTTAAGATTTAATTAAATTTTCCATATCATGTAAAAAACAGATGATATGATAGCAGAAAATGTCGATCTAAAATTGTCCTTCCCATCTATGAATTATCATATTACTCTATTGTATTTATTGATATTGAGGTAACTTTAATTTATTTTATGCTTGTTTATACATCTTATTTCTTCCATGAAATATGAGCTCATTGAGGGCAAACAGATGCACTCTATTTATCTTTATAGCTTTTTTAAAAGATTTTATTTATTTATTTGACAAAGAGAGAGATCACAAATAGGCAGAGAGGCAGGCAGAGAAAGAGGGGGAAGCAGGCTCCCTGGTGAGCAGAGAGCCCGATGGGGGACTTGATCTCAGGACCCTGAGATCATGACCTGAGCCGAAGGCAGAGGCTTTAACCCTCTGAGCCACCCAGGCACCCATCTTTATAGCTTTTAAAAACTTCAAAAATTTTGCAAATAGAATACTTAGTAAACATGTTATATTAATCTAAAAAACTCCTTATAAAGAAAACATATGGACCATTTCTGCTGCAATATGCTTAGATCTTAAAACAATTTAAAAAACACAATATATTCACAATACTTACCATTTAAATATAATTATTGTTAAAATATTTTTGTGACAAATAAATAACAATTTGATTAGCTTCTACTGTGGTTTGGTTTAAATTTTGGAATATTAAATATTTATAAAACTAATTTGTTTTTCCTAATTATTAATCAAAAATTGTTTGGGGGACATCTTGTACTCCTTTAAAAAAAGAACCTTAACTTAAAATAATATTACAGTGACAATAAAAGTAATATTGAAATTTTAAAGTAATTTATCCTAAGTTAATTGTTTTCTGAATTTAAATGTTGAGGAAAACTGTATCCTTATTCCAATTCCAGCATTATATTTTGTGTGACATCTAACAGTTTATGTTAATTCAATAATTTTGATTTGCATACATCAAATTGATTTATGAAATGCTTGAATGTCAGAAAAAATCATGTCAGCAAATAGCAAATAATCTGATTTACTGGTACTACAAATTATGTTTTGAATATAGATTTCTACATATTTTAGGTATCTCAAGGAAAGGATTTTATTTCTAATATAATTTTATGAAGTAGGTTTATAAAAATTATAAATATAAAGTCAAAATTATATATATTTTTAAGACAGGACACTGCAGTTTAAATCAGAGATGAAAAAGCAAGAAGACCATTAAGACAGACACAACTTGGGAGTTAAGACTTTACCTCTGTTACGAAGCAACATATTGTATTCTACTCAAAAAGGCAGTATCCTGGAGATATATCAAAACAGTCCATAAGTTAATTGGTATTTTGCAATTATGTTTGCATGTAAGGGTAAGCAGATTCAGTAGTTTACCTAATGTCGTGTCACATGCACTGTATATTTTACTTCCCAAATTTCAAACTAACAAACCAAATGATAGTTTCAGTTGGTATTTTCATAACCAAATGTCAAATTTTAGTTCTTAAACATACATTTTGAATATCAATAATGTCATCATTACCTTCGAATTTAATAAAGTAATATTAAGTTCCTCATCCATGGCTATGAATATCACTAAGGAGAAAATCCAGTTCTGCTGTGGCACTGAAATAAAACACACTGGGAGATGTTATTATTTAATTCTAAGACACATTGTAATGAAAGCAAAATCATCTTGACATAAGTTATGAAATTTCATCTGGGTATCTAGGCACCATACCTACTATGCATCCAGGTATCTAGGCACCATGCCTACTATGCATCCGGGCATCTAGGCACCATGCCTACTATGCATCCGGGCATCTAGGCACCATGCCTACTATGCATCCGGGCATCTAGGCACCATGCCTACTATGCATCTGGGTATCTAGGCACCATGCTTACTAGGCATCAGGGTATCTAGGCACCATGCCTACTGTGTATCTGAGTATCTATGTACCATAGATTTACTTTCTGCTTAACCTTTCATCTTGGTTCTGCTTTACTATCTCATAAATTACTTAGTTACTATTAAATATTTAGAGGCTATTTCTGTATTATAGAGTTTTATGTAAAGTTTCCAAGTTGTATTTTTACATCTGTATTTGACCAAAAGAAAAAAAAAAAGAAAGAAAAAAAATCACACTTTAATGCCCTACAAAATGTGGATGAATATAATTGGATTTATACATTTTTAAGGTTACATGTTTAATCCAAACATTATTTTAAATATTAGAAATAAAAGTCTTTAGTAATTGTGCTTTAAAAGATGAATAAATCATTAATGAAACCTTTATTAAAACTTAAATGATTAAGCCAATCAATCTTTCAGGGCACCTGGGTGGCTCAGTCCATTAAGCATCTGCCTTCATTCAGCTCAGGTCATGATCCCCAAGTCCCAGGATCAAGTCCTGCATCTGCTTCTTCCCTTGCCCTTCACCCTGCTAGTGCTCTCTTGCACTTGCTCTCAAATAAATAAGTGAAATTTTTAAAAAAAATCAATCTTTCTTTTTTGGCATTTAGTACTATTAACAATAAAATCTGATCTGTTTAGTCCAGCACCATATTTTTTATTCTCAGATATAAAACAAAATCCTATAAATACAGAGCTAGAATACAGGACACTGAGATGTAGAAAAAGAAACCATTCTTGTTTATTCTCAATTTTCAGAGAAAGAAACCATGGTCAACCTTACCATCAAATACACACAATTAATTCATGGACCAAATTTATGTCCCTTTTCATATGATGGCAAGCTGGGCCTGAAAACTTAAGTAGAAATCACGTATCTCTTTCCCTTAAGGATATAGCCAAGTGAGGAAAAGAAAGAGAAAAATACTTTAAGTCCTCCTTTCTAATCTCATCTTCTCCTTTCTTTTCAGTAATAAAAGCAACCTCAAAGCAAATGACGTTTCTACCTTCAAATGAACCTCCGGGTAAAATGGCTTCTTGATGCACAGTCCCCACTGCCTTTCTTAGGTTAAAAATCACGTTATTCCAGAAGAAAAGTTTCACCAAACATTTGTGGTGCCTTCACCTGGACAAAGTGGAAATGGCAGAAAAAGGAAAGGATAATATGTATGGCATCGATTCTTCTCTCTCTCTCTCTCTTTTTTTTTTTTTTTTTTGGAGATAAGTGTGTATCCATGAGACTGCCATCACAGTCTACCCCTCAACACACCCATCACTTCCCAAAGCTTCCTCCAACCTCTTCATTATAATTTGTGTGAAAAGAACATCTAACATAAGGTCTACACTTTTTGCAGATATTTAAGTACTCAAGGCAGTACTCTAGTCTCTATGCTGTACGGTAGACCTCTTGGTTTAACCACTATAGAAAACATTATGGAAGTTCCTCAAAAATTAAAAAATATAATGACCATATGATGCACAAATCCCACTTCTGGGTACATATCTAAAAAAAAAAATTGAAATCAGGATCTCAAAGAAGTACCTACATGCTCATGTTCACTGCAGCATACGGTAGCCAAGAAAGAAATAGAAACAAACCTAAATGTCCATCAGTGGATGACCAGATAAAGAAAATATGGAATATACTTACCATGGAAGGAATATTAGGCTTAAAAAAAGAAGGAATTCCTACCATTTGCAACAACATGAATGAATCTGGACAGTATTATGCTACATGAAATAAGCCAGACACAGAAGGACAAGTACCACACGATACCACCTAGCTCTCCTCTTGTTTCCAGTGTGCAAGTCCTGCAGCGTTTTTGTCAGATTTATATCTAAGGATTTCATACTTCTGATATTATAAATTGTATAATTATTTTGAGTTCAGTTTTCAATGATTTGTTATCAATATAGTGTTGATATCTGTATTTTGATTTTGTGTCCCATAACCTATTATCACTTACTAGTTTTTTTTTTTTTTTTAAGATTTTATTTACTTATTTGACAGAGAGAAACACAGCCAGAAAGGGAACACAAGCAGGGAGAGTGAGAGAGGGAGAAGCAGGCTTCCTGCTGAGCCGGGAGCCCAATGTGGGGCTCGATCCCAGGACTCCAGGATAATGACCTGAGCTGAAGGCAGTCACTTAACCAACTGAGCCACCCAGGGACCCCTCACTTATGAGCTTCTTATATATTCAGTTGGATTGATATGTAGAATGTTGCGTACAAATAAAGACAATTTTTTTTTGTTTCTTTCCATTCTGTATCACTTTTATTGGTTTTTCTTACTTTACCATGCCAGCTAGAATGTCTGGGGCAACGTCAAGTAAATGTGGTACAAGCAGACATTTTAGCCATACTCCTGACCTTAGCAGGGGCAGTTTTTCTCCATATTTAAATACAATGTACAAAAATCAATGTCAGACTTTGTCAAATGCTTTTTCTGGATTGATTATAATGATCAGGTGGTTTTTTTTTTCAATTTGTTAAAATGTTAAATTGCATTCATTAATTTTTGAATGTTTTGAAATCCTGTATGCCTGGGATAATGTCCAATAGGTTATGATGTATTATCCTTTTTATATATTGTTGAATTTCATGTGCTAAATTTTACTGTGGAATCTTCTTATACATATTAGTTTACATGACTTTATCCCTGAATTCACTGTTTATTTTTTTTTAATTCTCATTCCTCTCTGTGTTTAATTTTAAGTACTTTATGTTGTGATGTCTTTAGGTTCGCTAATGTTTTTTTCTGCAATGGATTGATTGTCTGCCACGAATATATCATTCAGTGAATTTTTCATCTCACATTCATTTTCATTTCTAAAGGGTATGAGTCACTGTAACTTCCATTTTTTCCACTTGGGTTTTTGAATATACTGAATACAGTCATAGAAACTATTATAATGTTCTTGTCTGTTAATACTAAAATATATTTTTAATTCAGAGTCTGTTTGCAGATTTTCTCATTATAAGTATTTTCTTACATTTTGCATGGTTAATAATTTTATTGGATTCAGACATCATGAATTTTACTTTCTTTGGTACTAGATAGTTTGGGAATCCTATAAATGTTCTTGTGTTTGGAATTCAGTGACTTAGTTAGAAACAGCTCAATCCTTTGAATCTTGTTTTAAAGGTCTATTAGGCAGTACCAGAATAATGTTCAGTTTCAGCCTATTTACCATTCATCAACTAGGAGTCTTGGTAGATTTACTCAATTCTTAATCTTGAAGCTTTCCATTTTAGCTATTGGAAATTGACAATATTCCTGGTCCCATGTGAATTCTAGGCAGTCTATATCCCTACAAACAACTAGTATCTGTAATCTCTCTGACCTCAAGTAGCTTCTTATATTCATGGGCTAATCTGTATTCTGCCTAACTTTAGAGTGCTGTTTCTGTGCAGGTATCTCTATTCCAGCTGCATGTCTTGAGAGTTCTAGACTTGTTGACCTACCCATACTCTCAGCTTCAACTCTTCATCTCAAGGACAAAGTTGGGCTTCAGGTCCTCACAACCTAGAAATTCAGTCAAGATAGTACATTTGGCTTGGCAGTTCATAGAGTTCACCTTGTTTACTTACTACTTGATCTCATGGATTTCTGCTCTTCATTGCCCAATATCTAGTGTTCTTAAAACCACTGTTCCATTAATTTTGTTCATTTTTTGGTTGTTTCAGACAATAAAGTAAATCTAGTCCCTATTATTTTGTCCTTGCTGAAAACAATGTTACTATTAAATTTTTTTTGCTTTAAAATATATCAATTCCTACAAAATCTCAGATGTTTAAAACTAGTAAGAGCTTCTCTGTCTCAAATATACTTTTACCAACATGACACTTGAAAATAATGACTTTGAGAAAATATTTCTTGTTCAATTTTTAATGTATCTTTGATAGTGTAGTCTAAGCATGACAAAATATATGAAAGATGAATAAATTCAACTTATACTTGAAAAAATATCCTAGGGTTATACATGGATTTTATTTTATTGACTAGGTTAAAAATAGACAAAGGAATACTCTTCTTTGGTAAGGTAAAATCATTACAAAAATTTAGTGCTCTTAATAATACATGATTAAATTTATCTATTTTTATCTAACTTTATGAAAAAAATCTAATATTTAACCTGCTTCCTTTTAATATTGTTCCAAAGTAAATAGAGTACATACAACTGATATATTGAAACTGAAGCTATCCCAGAAATTTTAAAAACAAAGCACTTTTTATTTCTGTCCTTTTAGTGCGATGTTTATTTTGCTTTTTCAGGATGGGACTAAAGAATTAGAAAGTACTTGTCTTCTCCTGATATGAAGGAGTTACCTCCATTTGTTGTTGTTGGTTTTTTTCTAAAGATTTTATTTATTTATTTGAGAGAGAGAGAGAAAGAGAGCATAAGAGGGGAGTAGGTCAGAGGGAGAAGCAGACTCCCCGTGTTGCAGGGAGCCCGATGTGGGACTCAATCCCGGGTCTCCAGGATCATAACCTGAGCCGAAGGCAGTTGCTTAACCAACTGAGCCACCCAGGTGTCCAGATACCTCCACTTGTAACAGAGAACAAAGAAGCTCCAGTGTCTTTTGAATAGTGGTAGCACAAGGAAGTCTGTGAAACTGGTGACATTTGGTTTCATGTCCTTTTTTATCACCTCTTGCCAATACTACTTTTTACCACCTGCTATTTTTTGCTCTTTCCTCTTTGGGTATCATATACTCTGATCATAATCAGATCTTCCTGTACTTACCGTGCACAATCAAAACATGGTACTAAATAACCTCTTAAAGTCCACTGACAATAATACTGTGCAGAAAAGACATCTTTAGGTTAAAGTAGTAACATTGATATAGTAAATTTAGAGAAAGTTGATAGGGATGGAAGAGACTATTTTTAGTTGACTTTTTTCTTATACATATACAAGGGAAGTATTGTATGTAATTCAATATTATAATATGAAATGTAAATATAAATATGAGCCATATGATTAGTTGCTATATCTCAAGGTTTTATGAAATTATTTATGGTAATCACAATAAGCTATTTTATACTTATTCATTATTAATTAAGCCTATAAAATAATTTTAATGAATTATTTTATATAGAATAAATCAGAGAAGAAAAGTTTAAAACACATTTTGTATCCTGATATTACAAATCCTTCCTTTCTTAGAGAATACCTACAGGACAATTCCTTTTCCAGAGTTTACTATATATGTTTTTCTTGATTTCACTAAACTCTATCTGCTTATTATAAAATATTCTGTTAGCAAATCAGAAGCTAAATAAGAATTTGAAGTTGTCCTAAAGCAGGGACCCCTTTTGAATGTTAATATGCTGAAATATATAACATCAGCTCTGTCCTACTCTGAATTTTTCCTTGTGGATTTAAAAACATAACTATGTTAATATGATATAGATAAAACAAATGAGATGTTTTCTGTACTTAGTCAAGGCTTCCCTATCATCTCTCATAAAAATCCAGCTAATATTTTATGAAGAAAGATAGAGAAAATATTAAATATCCCTGGGGCACCTCTGACTATGTGCTTTTGTATTTGTATGAAGTGTCTCAGATACAGACCTCCAAGTGCAACGAAAAGCATCTCTTTGCTTTCTTCTTTTTTAATATATAGATGGAAAATTCTGAGAAGCCAATTAATCTCAAAAGATACATAGTGGTTGTATTGGAATTGATATTGAAATGATAAATTTATTTCCCAACTGCTATTTAAAAAAGACATACACCTTTAGTAACAATGGCATAGTCTAATCTCATTTAAGATAAATTTTAGGTTCTATTATTTCAAATGTTATTTTAGGTTCATCACATTTTTTTATAATTTAAATGATAAAATATGCCCTGGAGGAAAGCTACGTTCCCAGTCAAATAAGACAGACCAGGCTTTTGAAACACACTGTTATGTTAATATTTTCTCCATAAATTTATTATGAATAATGATTCATTTTCTTTGGAATTAAGAAGCTATAATGTAGTTCCATTTGTCTTCCTTGATAATATTCTCTCTTGTTTTTCAGCCACAGTCCCCAGGCTATAAAGAGACAGTACCTAATGAATTTTTATTTGGTAACTCTATAAACTTATGAAATGGTACAAAGTAAATTCATGTTACCAGTGAAAGTGCTGGATGCATACATACACATGGATCTATTTTTTTATAAGCTGTAGGTAACTAGTATTTCTTCTGTCATCTAAATCAAAGGTGGTAAACATTAGTTTCATAGACTTATCTTATAAAATCTGGATTTGGTGGAGATGGCTAAAATCTCATTATACTTTGCCACCTCTCATCAGGTTAAGATAGAAATTCCTAATTGTCTCATTTTAGAAAGTATACTCCTGACATAGTTTCTTATTCTGTGATAGGACTCGAAGAGCTGAGAGTACAGTTGATGCAATATTTATGAAGCAAACTGATGACCAGCTTCTTTTGTATTGAGTTTTCAAAACTGAATAGTAGCTCTAACAGTAAGAGCAAGGCTCAGTGGTGTTCGCTATATTAGCCCCATGTAAACTACCACATACAACCTGAACTCACATACCTGTATATTTCAGTAATGCCAAGTGTGAGGACCAAAGAAAAGTACACAATGTTTTCTACAATCAAACCAAGAGTATAGATTTCCTTTACATTAAAATCATGATCAACGAACCATAATTTTCTTGAATATTTCTTTCTCAAGAAGTAATTACATTTTTATGTATCATTTTCATCTGAATGTTGTATCCATCCTGTAAGCTGAATTTAGCCTAAAATTTAGCAGATTATAACTCTTCCATCTAACCACATCAGCTCTTGCTCTCCTGAGTTCTCCGGCAAACCAATGACTTCGGTGTTTTGCCTCGATGCATCATTCTCTTTGTGCTTTAGCATTAAAAATTGCAAATACATTTTGTCCTTGCAGTAAATTAATTTAACCAATATATTTCCAAGTGTTCTAAGGAAAAGCTCGCAAATACATGGAAATTAAATACACACAATTAAACAGCCACTGGGTCAAAACTCAAAAGGTAAATTAAAAAATATCTCAAAGCTTGGCACCTGGGTGGTTCAGTGGGTTATAAGCCTCTGCCTTCGGCTCAGGTCATGATCTCAGGGTCCTGGGATCAAGGCCCCACATCGGGCTATCTGCTCACTGGGAGCCTGCTTCCCCCTCTTTGCTTGCCTCTCTGCCTACTTGTGACCTCTCTGTCAAATAAATAAATAAAACCTTAAAAAAAAAAAAGAACTACATTTATAAAATAAAAAAGAAAATATATCAAAGCAAATGAAACAAAAACAACACAGCAAAAACTTGTAGAATACAATAAAAGGAGTACTAACAGGGAAATTTATAGTGAAAAACACATACATTAAAAAAGAAGAACTCAACCAACCTACCTTCATACTTCTGGAGTTAGAAAAACACAAACTAAGCCCAAAGAAGAAAAAAAGGAAATAATAAGTATTAGAGCATAAATAAATGTGAATATTAAAACAATAGAAAAATTGACAAAACTAAGAGATAGTTTCTGAAAAGTTAAAATTAAACCCTTAGCTAGATTAATGAGGAAAAAAAGACTCAAATAAAATTAAGAGACATTATAATTTGATGCCACAAAAGTAAGAGCAAAAACAAAAAATCACAAGGGACCATTATGAGCAATTATCAATTATACACCAACAAATTAGGCAACATAGAAGAAATGGATAAATTCCTGGAACACATAATGTAGAAAGACTCAACTGAAAAGAAAGAGGAAACTTTAACAGACTAGTAACAAATAAGGAGATTAGGTCAGTAATCAAAAGCCTCTCCAAAAATGAAAGCTGAGGACCAGATGGCTTCAAAAATGAATTCTACTAAATAAAGAAGAATGAATATCAGTCGTGCTTAAACTCTTCCACAGAAACAGAAGAGGAAGAATCATTCCAAACTAATTTTATCAGGTCAGCATCACCTTGACAAAGACATGAGAAAAAAAGCAAACTATAGGCCTATAGTCCTAATGAACATGGATGTAAAAATTCTCATCAAAATATTAGCAAACCAAATTCAATAGCACATTACCAAGATTATGCACCATGACAAAGTGGGATTTTTCCTTTGGATGCAAGGAAGGTTCAACATATACAAATCAATAATCCTATAACAGAATAAATAAATATCACATGATCATCTTAATAGATACAGAAAAAGCATGTGATAAAATCCAATATCCTTCATGAAAAAAATCCTCAACAAATTAGGTATAGAAAGAACTTACCTCAACACAATAAAAGCCATATGTCAATATCCCACAGCAAACATCATACTCAATGGTGAAAAATAATTTTCTCTAAGATCTCAGACAAGGCAAGGATGTCCACTTTCATCACTTTTATTCAACATAGTACTGGAAGTCCTAGCCACATCAATTAGACAAGAAAAAGAAAAATCATCAATTATTTTCTTAAAATCTCTTAATGTTTACCGTTCCCTTTATATTACTATTGCCACTGGCATAGTCGAGGATCTTGATACTCCCTACCCAGAATACTGCGATATTTTTACACCTGTGTTCCTACTGCCCAAGCCACATCTCCTAGGGTCTCTTCCCTAGGATTAGACTTCTAATGCTAATGATATTCAACCTCTGATTTAAAAAAGCTGTCATAGTACCGATCATGTTGCAGATTAAAGGTCATGCGAGTCTTCATTGCATTAGTGATATGCAATAATCTCTTCTTACCTTCCCTATTTATCATCAATTTGTAACGTGAGCCTTATAATATGAACAACCAAACCCAAACAAGATAGAATCATTAGCCATTCACTGAAAATATACGTGTCTCCTGCCCAGTGTCAGACATAATATGTTCATAGATGTAACAATGTAGAATTATTATGAAAAGAAAAGTTCAGAGAGACAAATACAGTGCTTGTAATCTTCCAATATCCCAGCATTTTTTGTTATGTAAGTATATTTTTTGAAAACCTTGAACTTAATGTGTGGGTTGTGGGCTTATAGAATTCTAAAGGAGAAACAGTAACAAATAATGTATATATATTGTATTCAAATTTTAAAACTGAATTGAGGATGTGATAATCATGTTCCTTTGAACTTACCAGACAATTGAGATTTCTTTCTTAAGTTCTGTAACTCCACTGCCTGCAATTTTTCATGCTACAATCCTAAAATAAAAAGACAGTTGATGACTTAAGTAGCAAGCAAATTTTGCACTATATGTCAAAATCCCTAAATTTCTGGGGCGCCTGGGTGGCTCAGTTGGTTAAGCGACTGCTTTCGGCTCGGGTCATGATCCCAGAGACCCGGGATCGAGTCCCACATCAGGCTCCCTGCTCGGCAGGAAGCCTGCTTCTCCCTCTCTCACTCCCACTGCTTGTGTTCCCTCTCTGGCTGTGTTTCTCTCTGTCAAATAAATAAAATCTTTAAAAAAAAAAATCCCTAAATTTCTGAATATATTCTGATATTAATACTATTATTGACTATAAATACTCAGTTCATAGTCATCAATTCTATAGTAATTTTGCTAGTGAAATACTGTTTTCTTTAAATTTAAATATGACTATAAAAATAGTCATTAGAATCCATGTTTTTGATGTTATAAATTACATTAGTAAATCTTTAAGTGGTATTTCATTGATCTGATCACTATAAAGTGGCACTGACCCTTTATTTCATGTAAAGAAAAAAATGTCAGAAATACAATATTTTGTATATGTAAAACCTGGTAGTCATATATTGAAAGATGTATAAAATGTTCCTTATCTTTCCCTGTTCATTTTCTATTTGATATTTTAATAAAATACTATAAAACACTGGCATTTGAATATTGTAGCAATTCCCTTAAACTGAGGTATTAAAACATAAAACACATCTCTTAATATTTTATTATCTCCCTAACTCCACTGACATGTTAACTGTAATTTTTTGTTTTTAGAGATTTTATTTATTTATTTGACAGAAAGAAACACAACTAAAGAAGGAACACAGGCAGGGACAGTAAGAGAAGGAGAAGCAGGCTTCCCACCGAGCAGGGAGCCCAATGCGGTGTGCTCGATTCCTGAACTCCGGGATCATGACCTGAGCTGAAGGCAGATGCCTAACTGAGCCACCCAGGTGCTCCTGTAATATTTAGACAATGTACTAATAGCATTCTGTGAGATGCGTTGTTTCTATGAACTTTTCAACAGTCTCCCACCTTAGACTAAAGGAAACAACAATAGTGAACAAGGAAAAGAAAGTGAAAAGCCTACCGCATAGCCATGTTTTCTAGTTTGGAAGTATAAACTCGTATCTTTGTTAAATACAGGTACAATGCACACACACACACACACACACACACACACACAATTACACCATTATACAGCCTATTGAATCAGCTACAAGGCCATATATCTGGCCTTATGCATATACTGTATTTTGTTCGCAATGTGAATTATTTAAAAAAAAACAAAAAAACAATAAAGCTCACAATAGAAACCCTCTATCGTATCTGTAGTGCAAAGCCTGCTCCCAGTTCTCTGCTCAGAAGCAGCTACTTTAGGTCTTTGTGAATTTGATTGCTCTAAATTCCTCACAAGTTGTATCACACAGTTTTCATCATTCTGTGAATGGCTTATTTGATTCAGCAAAACATCCTCAAAATTAATTGGTATTGAAGTATGTCAAAATGTCCTTCCTTTTTAAAGCTAAATAATGTTTCATTGTATGTATATGCCATATTTTATTATCCATTGTCCCATCGTTGGACCTATGTGTTGCTTCCATTTTGGCTAGTGTGAATAATGTTATGTTTATTGGTGCACTAACCTTAAGGAAATATGTTTTTCTTTTTTTGTTAATTCTACACATGTATACACCCTTGCCATGAAGATGTATACATAGATGTTCTGGGAGGAGATGTATAAAGGACAGTCATTCTCCAAACTTGCCTTAATCCCAGTTGATCATATGAAGGAATTGATCAATCATGTATTTTATCATTACAGATTATGTATGGAATTTTTCTGCTTGAAATTTGGAGAGTTGGAAAGTGTCTATTATTACACAACTTTTAATGTCAGGGTCAAGTAGAAACACAAAAAAGGAAAAAAAATGTTTGAATATTTAGCCAAGATTAATACTATTTAACAAGTATTTTCCTTTTTTGCTTTTAAAGTACTGCTTTGTGGGCACCTGGGTGGCTCAGTCAGTTGAGCGGCTGCCTTCAGCTCAAGATGAATATATGGTCTCGGGGTCCTGGGATCCAGCCCCACATTGGGCTCCCTGCTCAGTGGAGAGTCTGCTTTTTCCTCTCCCTCTGCTGATTCACCTGCTTGTACTCTCTTCTGGCTCTCTCTCTCTCAAATAAATAAATAGAACCTTTAAAATAAATTAACAAAATACAGAAATAGTTATGAAAATAAAATACTGCTTTGTGTTTGATTCTGGGTTGAATTTATGCTATATATGATAGTTTCCCAGTTGTATAGCGAGATAGAGCTTGATGTAGTGCAAAAAATGAGCACTAAATGATCACTAGTATAGCAGTGATAAGCAGTATTATCTTTTAGAATATGTTGATTTTAATGTATAAAATTGGTTTCATTAAAAAAGCTTAATCTTGCGAGTTGTTTCATTGTTTCAGAAAATTCCATTAAAAATAACAGTAGAACCAACATAAAAAAAAGTCTAATCTAACATTTACTGCAGGGCATTTTCTTTTAAAGCCATATCTGTGTTTGTTACTTGTCATAAAATAAAAAATGGGAAGTGGACTCCATGTAGTAGAATACTAAAGTATGCTTATCAGGAAACTAATATATTGAAACATGCACTGTTTTATGGCATTTGCCAATATGCACTTTACCAGAATTCCCAAAAAGTTTTATGAGAATAAAGCCAACACCAACCCGTCCTCATTCATAGTGGGAGCCCATGAAGAGTAACATATGAGCTGCATATCAAGAATTCCACTTACTTGCTTACCATATATCTCCATTATTTTTTCCTTTAGGAAACTAACTAAAATGTAGACATATAGTAGCTTATAAAATTCTATTTTTAAACAGAAACTGTTGGATTTTGCTCCCTAGGGATATCCTTAAAGAGTGCTAACTCTACTGGGTACTCTGTTTTACTCTTACCTCACTCTCTCTTTTGCTTCTGAGAACATGGATTGGATGACTAGAGCTACAAAGACTGTCTCATGAGAATGAGTCAATCCTTGTGTTTGGAAACTTACCAGAAAGACCAAACATTTCCAATGACATCAAAGACTCCATAAAAATAATATCAACCCCTATCTGCCTACATTTGGGATCCTATTACTCAAAAGCAATATGAAAAAAATCTACTGTATTATTTGTTGTGAGTTTTTTTATGTTATACAGAATAAATTTAATTCTAACTGATAATAAAGTTTTGTACCTGGAAATGTATATTGCACTTAACAGATCATCCACAATGGAACTGACTGAAGGGAGAAGAGCATACAGCAAATACTAAGCATTCAGATATTGTAAATTAGAGAAATAATAATTCTTGCTGTGTCAGTAAAATATGTGTTCAAATTGTTGCCTGATGTATACTGGAAGAGGAAATTTACATGCCACCTTAGGTTGTAACATCATAAACTCTGATATCATAGAAGAAAATAAAAGCATGGCAGGTGCTCAATGTTCTATATTACTTTCAATTAATAACCTAAATTAATAGCCAGGAGAAAAGTAGGCAGATATCAAATAAAAAAGCCTCGCAGAATCTATCTTCCAAGGGCTTGCAGTCTAATTTCACTCAGACTTCATTAATTTGGAATCTAGCTTGGGTAAAATGATGAATTCTACTGTATTTTAATCTGGTGCATTTATCAACTCCAGATGTTAAAGGGAAGTATCAGTGATAGGTAACACTGTGGCCAAACCCTTTTAAATAATGTTCTTACTGTTTCCTTGCTATATAACAGGAGCACACACTGGTGAAGGTAGGAATAAAGTATGGCATTCCTACTTGAGCCTTTTTTTTTTTCAAGATTTTATTTATTTATTTGACAGAGAGAAACACAGCGAGAGAGGGAACACAAGCAGAGGGACTGAGAGAGGGAGAAGCAGGCTTCCTGCTTGGCAGGAAGCAGATGTAGGGCTCGATCCCGGGTCTCCAGGTTCATGACCTGAGCCGAAGGCAGTCGCTTAACCAGCTGAGCCACCCAGGCGCCCCGAGCCTGTTTTTTGAAGTGTATTCAAAATAGTGTAATTTTATTAATGACTAGGAGGTGGGAAGAACACAGAACAATAAATAGTGAGAATGTTCAGGCTTTATCTGGAAGAGAACTTTAGCTATGATTAGTAATACATGAAATTGTTTAGAAGAATATATTAGGCAATTTTGGACATTTTTTAAGTACTTTAATAGCCAGTAATTTCTCTAAAGAGAGTCCACACTCCATGAACCTCTCCCAAAGTAGGTGTGCAGCAACCAGAAATATATTTTATATTTTCTACTATCTACGACAGACATATAAGTAATGAAAACAAGAAACATTCCAGTTGGCAGGCCACACTCCGTGTGTGTGTGTGTGTGTGTGTGTGTGTGTGTGTGTGATCAAAACATAGTGGGGGAGAAGGGTGGGCTGGAGAAAGAAAAAAGAATACAGAAGGTGAGGTGCATTACATAATTTAATAATTTTATTTTATGTATTCTGCCATCAATACTTTGTTGTAATTTTTTGGTCACATGTGGATCACTTGGATTACTTTTTCCAATTATTCAGTGTCTTCATTAATAGAAGTTCTTAACTTTAATGTCATTTAGTATATCAAGTGTTTTCTTTTTGATTAATACATCTTTGCACCTTCCTTAGAAAGTCTTTCCCAGATGTATGTATATGTATGTGTATATACACACACACACACATATATACTCAATTCCCCTAGGAACAATTTGTAGCAACTCATATGAAATATTATCTATCAGAGAAGCTGATTAGAGACTCCATGCCCAAGATATTTATTGAGGACTGTTTATATCAACACCCTCTGCCTAGCATTAATCAAGATTCCAGACTCCCAGAAGAAAAGCAGATGTTCCACAAAAAAACAGTATGTGCACAACTTAGGCACAGGTAATCATCATTAAAGAACAATGGGATTCCTCCCAAAATTCAAGTTCCAGACAGAAGCCAAAGTTCAACCTTACAAGCATGCTTTTTAAGGGTAGCAGTCTCAGGCCATTCTATGTTAATTTTTTTTTTAGGGATGGGGACTCATTTGGTCTTTAACAATTTGATAAAAATAACATTTTCTCTTATTTACCTTTCTCCTTATGTATATTGTCACACAGGAAGGAGTACATACATCCGTTTCTCCTTGGAAATGTCTGTGTTTCCTTAGATTTTATGCTCATTGACTGCCCTGCAGTCTTAGCTCTCTGACTGGATGAAGAAAAGTTATAAATTTGTGTATTTTCTGATGCTTGTTGACATCTTTCTGCACCATAACTTGAATCCAAAACACTGTGGATCTTAAATTTTCTAATATATTTGGACTTTTTAAACGTTACCTGTCAAATACTCACTTTTAACTTTGTTGCCCTATATTAACCAATGAAGGTTAATAGAGTACTAATTCAGTGAAATGTTTTAAGCTTTCTTATGGCTTCGCACAGGGACAATTTTTGAAATACATATTGCGAAGCCTTCGGCAGATCTTCATTTTCTTGGGGCAGAGTATAACTCATTTAGTAATCCTTATAATGTCTATATAAACTGATCAGCTGCATTCAAACTAAAAATACACCAGGGGTGATGCCGCGTATTTCCTAGTCAAACACAAGACAGGAAGAGGCACACAGTGTCTGGATGATGCTCTATTAGTTATGTCATAAACAAAGTTTATAACTTAATACAATTCAGAAAGGCTAAGAAATTCTAAAAATTGTATTTCTGATCATGCAATTAAGATTTTATTTATTTGTTCTGAGACGGGGTGTGCAGGTTGGGGAGAGGCGAGGAGAGGGAGAAAGAATCTGAAGCCGACTCTGTGTTGAGTGCAAAGTGGGGCTTGATCTCACAAGTGCAAGATCATGACCTGAACCTAAACCAAGAGTCAGGTGCTTAATCAACTGAGCCACCCAGACACCCTGATCGTGCAATTGTGAAAGGTGGCATATTCAAAGAAAAAAGACAGCTCTAATAACTTACAGGACAATAGAAGATGACAAAAAATTTTACTAGATCATGTGCCTAGCAAGAAATGCAGTAAGAATGAAAGATTCCCTTTCCTTGAAACAAGTATTATAACATCAACAATAACAACAACAACAAAGACTTAGTAAAAAGGGGACACTACAACAAAACTCCTCTCCTTTTGCCTTCATGGATTCCAAGGGGCATAACTAGAATTAGAAAGGGCCAACTGCAGGTCCTGATAAATGAGAAAGTATGAGAAAAAATCATCTAAGCGTTTCAAATTAGCAAAAAGTCCCAGGCCAAAGGATTTACATTCCTTATAATATTAAAATAATTTGTACTTATGCTATCACAGAAAACACTGCAGAAATCATTTCATACACTATCCTTAAGGGAGATAATATTTGAAAAGTAATTAAGCATTGAAGAGGTACTATACACACATATACATATGTATATGTAATATATGTAGTACTCTAGCTCTTGTTTATATAAGGAGTTAAGGCAGGCAAGAATTAATTCAGTTTTGTCACCTGTGGAAGCTACATAATTAAGATAGTTTTGCCATGTATGAGTAAATCTGCATCAATTTTTATAATATGAAAATGACTTTTTAAAAAGAGGAATAGACTTCTAAAACTGAGCTATTTGAGGTGTCAAACCATAGATAATGAAATGTTAAAATTGAAAAGTACAATGAGGCTAGAAAATTGATTCACTAAAAAATCAATTACACAATGAGGAAAAAATTTCTGTGTATGGGTCAGTAATTTCACAATGAAGGAATCCCACAACTCAATAATATGTTATATATTTATATGAAATAGTATACTTCATAACATAACTGAAAGCTCACAGAGAAAAACACACAACAAATGAGAGTAATCATAAGCTTATACAACTCAGAAAGGTTGACTTCTAGGGACCTTCCCTAAATACATATTTAGGTAAGGAAAAGGATACCTTCCCCCCACCAAAAAAAAAAAACAAAACAAACAAAAAAAAAAAACAAAGGGAGAAAATCCAATTTATTTCAGATAATTTTGGGATAAAAATATAAATCAGTAATTTTAGTTTTAATGGAAGATTTAGGAGTATCACCACACAAATTAAGAAGCTGTCTGTCTTGTCAAGGCCCCTTATCCCTCCTCTTTCACAATGTTCCAGATGAAGCAAACTCTCCCCACTTCTTCCCCACATTTCCCAGGATTACGACTGTCCTTTCCTTGCCCTCAATTCCCAGTGAGATATCAAAACTTGAACAAAAGAAAATCAACTTTGTAAAATGCTTCTTTAGGATACATTAAGAAAATAAAACGTGCCATCTGTACCTTTTGAGGTACAAGAGTTCAGATATCATAGGATGTATAAAAAGTATTTCTTAACCTTCAATGTGATAGAGAACTCTAGACAAATAAAAGGTTTAATTATGGAGGGAAGGAGAGAGGAAAGAAGAGAGAGATTCACACAGAGAGATAAAGAAAAATTAGACTAGCTCTTGTTCCATAGATAAAATATGTTCTCATAGCTTCTCACAGAGTTTATGTTGTATATAGTTGTAATTTATACTTACTGATATGTAGTATTTACTTCTATGATATTATTTATTTCTCTATTTTTGTATTAAAACTTTAGGTTTTGTATTTCTAGATTTTGATTATCATGCGTAATGCTACTATGAACATTTTTGTGTGTGTGTTTTTTAAGTTGGCTCCATGCCCAATATGGGCTTGAACTTCTGACCCTGTGATCAAGAGTCACATGTTCTACTGACTGAGCCAGCCCAGGTTCAGAGTGTCTTTACTGTGTGTCTTTAATCAACATGTTCACAGGTTTTTCTTTGGGTTTATAATGAAAAAATAAGATAACTGAGGGGAAAATGCATATTTTCTACAAGTTTAGAAAAGTTTTCCAACACGTTGCCAAGTTCCCGTATTTTTATATATTTCTACCAATACCATGTGAGAATGCTACTGTTCTACATTTTTATAATAATATGGTTGAGTACTTATTCATATTGGTGATTTACGTGTCTTCTTTCAACTGTACCCTTAAGTATCTTTCAATATTATTGTCTTATTAATTATATGTTTGGATTAATGTCTACCATTATTTTTTTTCTACTTATTAATGCAGCTTCTATGTCTTTTACTTGCTTGCTTTTGGATTATTTATTATGATTCCATTTTAGCTACAGTATTGGCTCATTATTAATAACTCTTTAAAAAAATTGTTAGCTAGGGGTGCCTGGGTGGCACAGTTGGTTAAGCATCCAACTCTGGGTTTCAGCTCAGCTCATAATCTCAGGGTCATGAGATTAAGCCCCAAATCAGGCTCCATGCTCAGCATGAGTCTGTTTAAATTGTTCTCCTCCTCTCCTTCTGTCACTCCCCATTGCACTCTGTCAAATAAATAAATAAATCTTTAAAAAAAATGTTGTCTAGGGGCTTACAATTACCTTTTATATTTTTAAAGATTTTATTTATTTATTTGACAGAAACACAGCTAGAGAAGTAACACAAGCAGGGGGAGTAATAGAGGGAGAAGCAGGCTTCTCACCGAGCAGGGAGCCCGATGTGGGGCTCTATCCAGGGACTCCGGGATCATGCCCTGAGCTAAAGGCAGACAATGACTGAGCCACCCAGATGCCCCACAATATACCTTTTAAATTAATCATAGTCTACCTTAAAACAACAATCTATTGCTTCACATGTGGGGTATATAAGTCTTGGTTTATAGGATTTTTTTTGATTTTCTGTCAGTCCCTTAATGATGTCATTCTTTATCTTTTGATGTACATAGTTATACTATAACTAAGTTATTTTAATCAAAATTACTAGCTACAAGTGATAAATAATATTTAATGTATTAGCAATAAAAATTTGGGAATTAAAAATTTTAAATGCCCATATAGAGTACCAAAAAAAAAATCAGAAAGAAATTCCTGCATATATTGTCATTTAATTTATGAAAAAGGAATTGGGAGTATACAATGGTAAAATGACCATCTCTTCAATAAATGGTGCTGGAAAAACTGTACAGTCACATGCAAAAGAATGAAACTGGATCAATCCCCTAACACCATCCACAAATACAAACTCAAAATGGATTAATGACTTGAACATAACACCAAACCCATAAAACTTATAGAAGAAAACATAGGTAGTAAGATCCTTGATATCACTCTTGGTGATGATTTTTGATTCAAAACTAAAAGTAAAAATAACAAGTGAGACTACATCAAACCAAAAAGCTTCTGCACAGCACAGGAACTCATCAATTAAATGAAAAGGCCACCTATGTAATGGGATAAAATATTTGCAAGTCTTATATATGATAAGGAGTTAATATTCAAAATACAAAAAAACACACAACTTAAGAGCAAAAAAAAAAAAAGATAATTCAATTAAAATATGGTCAGACAACCTGATAAAGTTTTTCCCAAAGAAGACAGAGATGGCCAACAGGTTCATGAAAAGGTGGTTCAATATCACTCATCATCAAGGAAATCCAAACCAAACCCCAATAAGGTATCACCTCACACCTGTTAGAATAGCTACTGTCAAAATGACAAGAAATAACATGTGCTGACAAGGATATGGAGGCAGGAATGTAAAGTGGAGCGACTACTACACAAAACAATATGGAATTTCCTCAAAACATAAGAATACCGTATGATCTAGAAACTCTCCTTGTATTTATCTAAAGAAAATTAAAAAAAATTAACTCAAAAGAAAAAGAAAACCAAAGCTGGTGACATCACAATTCCAGACTTCAAGCTATGTTATATCATCATTAAGACAGTATGGTACTGGCACAAAAACAGACACATACACATTAATGGAATAGAATAGAGAACCCAGAAAAGGACCTTCACCTCTACGGTCAACTACTTTGCAGTACAGAATATCCAATGGAAAAAGCCGTTTCAACAAATGGTCTTGGGAAAACTGGACAGCCACATGCAGAAGAATGAAACTGGGCCATTTTCTCACACCATACACAAAAATAAACTCAAAATGGATGAAAGACATAAATGTGAGACAGATCCCTCAAAACCTAGAGAACACAGGCAACAACAACGTCTTGACCTAGGACACAGCAACATCTTGCTATAGATGCGTCTCCAAAGGCAAGGAAAACAAAAGCAAAAATTAACAATTATCCATTGAGATAAAAAGCTTTTGCACAGGAAAGGAAATGGTCAATAAAACCAAAAGACATGAGTGGGAAAAGATATTTGCATATATCTTATCAGATAAAGGGCTAGTATTCAAAATCTATAAAGAATTATGAAACTCAACACCAGAAGGACAAATAATGCAATCAAGAAATGGACAGAAGACATGAATAGACATTTCTCCAAAGAAGACATCCAAATGGCCAGACACATGAAAAAATGCTCAATGTCACTAGGCAACAGGGAAATACAAATCAAAACCACAATGAGGAACCACCTCACACCAGTCAGAATGGCTAAACTAGAACAAGACAGGGATTAAGAAATGTTGGAGAGAATGTGGAGAAAGGGAAACCCTCTTACACTGTTGGTGGGAATGCAAGCTGGAGCAGCCTTTCTAGACAATAGTATAGAGGTTCCTCAAAAAGTTAAAAATGGAACTACCTATGACCCAGACATTGTACTACTAGTTATATACACCAAAGATACAAAGATAGTGTTCCAAAGGGGCACCCCAATGTTTATAGCATCAATGTCTACAATAGCAAAACTATGTAAAGAGCCCAGATGCCCATTGATAGATGAATGGATAAAGAAGAGGTGCTATATATATTTAATGGAATATTACTCAGCCATTAAATAAAATGAACTCTTGCCATTTGCAATAACGTGGAAGGAACTAGAGGGTATTATGCTAAGCAAAATAATTCAGTCAGAGAAAGACAATTATCATATGATTTCACTCATATGTGGAATTTAAGAAAAAAAGCCAGAGGATCATAGGGGATGGGAGGAGAAAAATAAGATGAAATCAAAGAGAGACAAACCATAAGAGTCTTAATTATAGGAAACAAATGGAGGGTTGCTAGAGTGGAGGTGGGTGGAGGGATGGGGTAACTGGCTGTTGGGGTATTAAGGAGGGCACTTGATGTAATGAACATTAAACTCTACCTCTGAAACTACCAATGCACTTTATGTTAATTAAATTAAAAAAATATATTCAATCCTTCATTCATTGTAATAATATTCACCAATAGCCAAGGAAACAAGTGTCTATCAATGGATGAAAAGATACAGAAGATATATGTGCTGTATCTTTGTGTATCTATGTCAATTATATCTCAATAAAAATCAGAAAAAACACCACACACGCAACTTTTATATAAACTTAATAAAATACATTTGACACTATCAAGACCTATTTTCAAACAATAAAAGACTGATGCCAGAAATCAAGTTCAACTAAATCAACTAAAAATTTTCAACATATCCTAGTTTTACAAATTTGAAGAATCAATGTTTGTAGAATGTCAATTTTCCTCAAATTGGTCTATAAGTTTCAGCACAGATGCCTTAGATAATATAAAAATGATTATTTTTAGAAAATAGCTTGCGCCTCAAAAAATTTTAATTTCTGCTTTTCTAAAAACTTAAACATGTTAAGTAAATAAAATGCAAACCACATGGGCGCCTGGGTGGCTCAGTGGGTTAAGCCTCTGCCTTCAGCTCAGGTCATGATCTCAGGGTCCGCGGATCAAGGCCCGCATCGGGCTCTCTGCTCAGTGGGGAGCCTGATTCCTCCTCTCTGCCTACTTGTGATCTCTCTCTGTCAAATAAATAGATAAAATCTTTTAAAAAAATAAAATAAAATGCAAACCACAAACATGTAATATTAAGAATGCTTTTGCATTCAACTTGCATCAGAAATAATATATGTATCAACACATGTAGGTAAATCTAATTTCTCTGTTGCCTAAAGGCTGCCTATTGAAACATCCCACCAAAATACACGTTAATTTTATCAAAATTTCTTTTGAATTAATCCTATACAAATGATACATATTAAGGAAGGAAATATCCATGAAAAATATGGTTTTAGTTATATAACCTTTTAGGCCATAATAGTGCAGTTGTCTTTGTCATGATACCGTCCTAAATGTGTTCAGATTTTTCTGTAAGTACGTATGTTTCTTTGCCTTGGTTTCTATCGATGGTGGCTGCTCAGAAACATATTGCTTCACTTATATGAGATTTACTGGCTTGTTTTAAGGAAAGTTAGTTTGTTGCATGACTGACTTCTGGATAAATGAGGCACTCTCACCTTTGAATATGTTATAATCTGTGCCTGATTTCTGAAGGAAATAATTTCATAAAAGCAACAATTAAATATGGTGATAATCAAAATAATTATATCAGAATAATTAGAGATACATCTTCTTTTGTCATTTACATTTTAACTTCACCATATAATTTCATTTGCAATATAATAATTTAGAATTAATCTCCATACACTTTCATGAATCACATTGTTAGTTGTGGTAAAAAGGGATTTAATTAATTTCTGGGCATTTTGAAGGATTTCAATTTCTGGGGTAAATTCCAGATCATCTTAAAAACTTGGAAGGGAACCATTTGTATATTTAATTAATAAACTGTAGCTTGCACACTATTGTTTGTATTAAAAATGAGCACTATAATACTGATCATTGCTCAGTGTGAAATTCCTGCCAAGTATAATCACAGGGAAATCTTCAGGATGAAAAATGAGTATAAGGAAAAATCAGCAGGGCCTTAGAAATAATTCAATGGAAATAGTAATAACAACAGATTAGGACTAGATATATTTCTACATGGTTTTTGTAGACTATTTGCTGAAAATAATCAGAATCAAATATTAACTGGCTCTAACAGGACATAATGCATGGAAAACCAGACACATATTTAAATACCTTGATGGGATGTAGTAAATTCACCTTATTCAAACTATTAAATACTGCATAATTTACCTTGGTGTTTTTACTTACTGTTGCATATCACTTTCAGATAGTAAGTCCCAAAAGGTCAGGAAATAGGCAATTTTGTTACTTTGATTAAATTTTTTAGCTTAACATGTAGCTCAACACCACAACCTAAGACTATGATATTAGGGTGTTTATTAGTTTTAACTTTATAATTATCAGACACTGTGTGTACTTAAATGATTATGCTTATATCTGTACTCTCCACTGAACCTAGGAAGTCTCTGAAAATTCATCATTTTGGATCAATGAACTTCATTTGATCCCTTCCTACTTCTTTTAGTACATTATGTAACCTATTATTCTCTCCTGGATCTTCATATACTTTTCCCAATGGCTTCATTCTTCTGCTATAAAATGTACTTAAATTTCCACATCAGTAGTCACTTGTTTATCATTTCAGAACTTTTCATGGAAACACACACACATAATCCATTAGTTAGCAATATTTATTGGCCACCTAATACGTATAAAATTAACTATTCCAAGTACTTGAGTTAGATCATTAATAAAACAAAAAAAAATCTGTGCCTAAATTAGCTAATATTTTGTTTGGAGGAAAACATAATACATTAAGTATAATAAGTAAAAAATGGTATATTAATAGTTAATAAGTGCTGAAAAAACAAAAAACAAGGTAAGAAATATAAAATATATGTAAATGGGGTGGAGGTGATTTGCAGTCTTAGTTAGGATCATCAATGCAGGTTCCACAAAGAAAATGGTACTTGTAAAAATTATTGAAGGAGATGAGAGGAGTAGCCATTAGGATAGTTGGGAATAGAACAGTCCAAGAGGGAAGAATGCTGTAGCCAGTGCTGAGCGAGGAAGGAGGAAGGTATAGGAGGGCAAGTTAGAGGGATGATGGAATCCCTCACCTGGTGGGGATATACAGGCCATTGTATGATTTGGGGATTTTTCTGAGTGAGATGAAAATCCACTGAAGAATTCTGTACAAAGGAGTATGATTAGACATATGTTTTCAAAGGATCTTTGTAAATGACATAGACTACAGAGTAGCAGATACGGTTGCACGCAGACTAGTTAGGATTCTCCTGCACTAATAATGGCAGGAGACTGGATAGCTGGGACCACAGTGGGAGTAGGAGTTGCAGAGAAGTAGCCAGATTCTGCATATATTTTTAAAGTAGAGAAGACAACATCAGATGTGGTGGATAAGAGAAAAAGTACTAAGAATGTCTATACAATTTTTGGTGGGAGCAACTGGAAAGAATTAAGTGGCCAGAACAGGAAAGGGAACTGAAGTAGTGATTTTTTGGTTGGAGGAATTCAGCAGTTCAATGTTAAGCATGCTAAATTTAAAGTGTTTACCTCCAAATGGAGGGATCATATAGGTAGTTTAAGTATATTAGTCCAGGGCTTAGAAAAGGAGTCTATGTTTTGAAGATAATCCTTTATTGTATTCAAAGCCAATGGCTGGATAAGATAACGAGAAGCACACTGGTGTAGAAAGAGGAGGGGAAATTCATGTACTAAGAACTGCGGTCCTTCTACATTAAGTAGTTATGAAAAAGAGGAGAAAGCAAAGAAATTTTATTTATTATAATTTCTATCAGATTGGGTTTCCCCAGAGAGAGGACTCAGGTATAAGTAGCTTACTTGCAAAATAAAAGAAATACTAGTGATGACCAGGGAAAATAATACAGAGAAGGAAGATAGGGGAATCCATAATTTCATCTTATTAACTTAATTGCTATAGTGGGTAACAGGGGCTTAATTTCATTTGTAAATCTTGAAATTATTGTGAAATAGTTGGCTCAGAATTTTCCCACTGGTGGCAAATCTAAATTTCCAAGCAGTGAAAAGGAAAGTAAATCTACATCTAGATGTCTAATAATGAAGGAAAAGTTATCAAGAGTAGACATAATCTTAGGGTGGCCTGGGTGGCTTAGTCAGTTAAAGGTCTGCCTTTGGCTCGGGTCATGATCTTAGGGTCCTAGAACCTAGCCCCACGCTGGGCTCCTTGTTCATTAAGGAGCCTGCTTCTCCCTCCTCCCGCCCCTGCTCATGCGCTCTCACTGCCTCTCTCTCTCAAATAAATAAAAAGTGAGGGGATTAAGCATACACTTATCATGATGAACCCTGAATAATGTGTAGACTTCCTTGAATCACTATACTGTACACCCGAAATTAATGTAACAGTATGTTAAGAAAAATTTTAAAAAATGATTGATGAAAGAACATCAACTTAAAAAAAAATAAAACCAGAAGTAATGTATAGACTATTCTATTCAAAAAATAATACTGAGTACAGGAAAAAAATTAAAAGGTACTAAGTTTTAAAAGCTAATTTTTTATGTGGAAAAAATATGGTAAAAATAAGTATCGAGTGCTACAATCTTAATATGTTTTGGGATGTATTCACTTCACTAAGCTAGAAGAAGCCTATTTCACCATGGAGGAAAAAAGAAACATCTGCTTTTCATAGCTGCCTTGCCTTTTTTATTTATTTAAAACATTCTGAATTTTGAAGAAAGGAAGTAGTTTGTAGATTTCAGATATTTCTTACTTTAGTTACCTTTGATTTCCTTTTATTTGTTACAGTTTTAGCTGTGAATTTTAAAACGTTTTTATTTAAATTCCAGTTAGTTGACATACAGTGTAATATTGGTTTCTGGGGTACACTATAGTGATTTTACACTTCCATAATCACCCAGAGTTCATCACCACTAGTGCCCTCCTTAATCCCCATCACCTATTTAA
This sequence comes from Spilogale gracilis, assembly GCA_004023965.1. Taxonomy (NCBI): domain Eukaryota; kingdom Metazoa; phylum Chordata; class Mammalia; order Carnivora; family Mephitidae; genus Spilogale; species Spilogale gracilis. The sequence continues at coordinate 86,462 of PITA01000611.1, forward strand.
CCCATCCCCTCACCCACCCCCCTTCTGGTAGCCATCAGTTTGTTTTCTATAGTTAAGAGTCTGTTTCTTGGCATGCCTATCTCTATCTGTCTCCTTTTTGCTCATTATTTTGTTTCTTAAATTCCAAGTGAAGTCATATAGTATTTGTCCTTCTCTGACAGACTTAGAGTATTATGCTAAAACGACTTTCTAAAGTAATTTATCAGGCATTTTTGTGTACTAGGTTACAGAAGAAATTATCACAATACCTAGAACACAGTAGTACAAAAGCTTAAATCTTTTTGTTTTTGTTTTTGTTTTTTACATCCTGAGCACCCCGTATTATGTTTTTATGGCCAATGGCAATTTAGACATACCAATAATGTATTCGGTAATTTCTTTGTTCTTTCATACTTCTAGTTTCCAGTCCTTTCTGAGTTTAGTTTTAACTGGAGTGCAGTTAGAGTTCTTTTTAAATTATGCTTAATGAACCACATCCTTTCTGTATTTGCTCATCTAAATATTTCTGTTATTTTTCTCAAGTGTAAAATTCTAGGTAGGAAATGACTTTTTTTTTTTTTTTTACAATACTTTGAACATATCATTTTATAGCCTCTGGCATCTTTTGTTAAAAGACAGAAGTATATATTTGGTCCAACTTTATTTTCTTTGATGTAATCTGTTTTTCTCTGGTAGCTATTCAGATCTTGTCATTGAATTTCTATTTTACTGTGATTCTTTTCCAATGCTAAGCACCTTCCTGGTCTTGTTCAGGACTCAGTCTCTTCATTCTGAGAAGTCATTTCCTAATCCCTAATACTTTATTATACATGTACCAATTTCTCTTTAAATATTGACCTACTTCTCACTCCACATTTAATTCTTCAACTCTTACTGCTTTATTCCTTTCTGTTTGTTTTCCACTTCTCTTAAGGCACTGATATTTTCTTTTTTTTTAAGATTTTATTTATTTAACAGAAAGAGATCACAAGTAGGCAGAGAGGCAGGCAGAGAGAGAGGAGGAAGCAGGCTCCCTGCTGAGCAGAGAACCCAACATGGGCCTCCATCCCAGGACCCTGAGATCATGACCTGAGCTGAAGGCAGAGGCTTTAACCCACTGAGCCACCCAGGTGCCCAAGACACTGATATTTGCGTACTTTTTTTAATCTTTGTGCTGATTTTGTAATTTCCTCAGAAATTTACTATTTTCATTCATGGTTTTGATAATTCTTAATTAAAATCCACTGAGGTTTTTTTTTGTAATATATTTTTTAATTTTATAAGTTTTGACATGAAAAAACATAACTGTAGATTATCTTTTCAATTTCCTTATCATTTTCTTTCTGTGTAGAAGCTCTTTAGATTAATACAGTTCTACTGGTTTTAGTTTTTTGTTGTTGTTGTTGTTGTTATGGTTTTTGTTTTCCTGTGCTCTTGATGTCTTATACAAAAATAACATTTCCAAAACTAATGTTAAGGATCTTTTCCTTTAAGCTTTTTTCTAGGAGTTTTATGGTTTCAAGTATCACATTTAATCCTTTGATCCATTTGAGTCCATTTTTATCAGTAGTATAATGTAGCAATCCAGTTTTGTTCTTTTGCATGTGGATATCCACTTTTCTCAGTACCATTTATTGAAGAGATTCCCCTTTCCCTATTTTGTGTTCTTGGCACCCTTGTTAAAAAATAGTTTTCCATATATGTATAGGTTTATGTCTGGGCTCTCTATTCTAATCCACTGGTGTATATGCCTGTGTATACCTCATAAGGGGTCAATATCCAAAATACATAAAGAACTCATAAAATTTTACAGTTAAAAAAAAACAAATAATCCTATTAAAAATGGGTAAAGGGGCACCTGGGTGGCTCAGTTGGTTAAGCAACTGCCTTCAGCTCGGGTCATGATCCCGGAGACCTGGGATCGAGCCCCACATCGGGTGCCCTGCTCCGTAGGAAGCCTGCTTCTCCCTCTCTCACTCCCCCTGCTTGTGTTCCCTCTCTGGCTGTGTTTCTCTCTGTCAAATAAATAAAATCTTTAAAAAAAAATGGGTAAAGACCGAAATAGACATGTTTCCAAAAAAGACATACCAATGGGCAATAGATACATGAAAATGTGTTCAACATTACTAATCATCAGGAAAATGCAAATCAGAATCACAATGAGCTATCACCTCACTTCTATTAGAATGGCTATCAACAAACAGAAGAAGATAACTAATGGTGGGGATATAGAGAAAATGGAATGGTGAAAATATAAAATGGTACAGCCATATTAGAAAACAGTATGATGAGGGGCGCCTGGGTGGCTCAGTTGGTTAAGTGACTGCCTTCAGCTCAGGTCATGATCCCGGAGACCCGGGATCGAGTCCCACATCGGGCTCCCTGCTCTGCGAGAAGCCTGCTTCTCCCTCTCTCACTCCCCCTGCCTGTGTTCCCTCTCTCACTGTGTTTCTCTCTGTCAAATAAATAAAATCTTAAAAAAAAAAAACAAAAAAACATATGATGATTTCTCAAAAAATTAAGAATCAAATTGCCGCAGGATCCAACAATCACACTCCTGAAAATATATCCAAAGAAAGAGAAATTAGTATCTTGAAAAGATATCTGCACACCCATGTTTGTTGCAGAATTATTCACAATAGCCAAGATATGGAAACTAAATATCCTTTGATGAATAAAGAAGCTGTGGTATACATACACAATTGAATTTTTTTTTTTTTTAAAGATTTTATTTATTTGACAGAGAGAAACACAGCCAGAGAGGGAACACAAGCAGGGGGAGTGAGAGAGGGAGAAGCAGGCTTCCCGCCGAGCAGGCAGCCCGATGTGGGACTCGATCCCGGGTCTCCGGGATCATGACCTGAGCCGAAGGCAGTCGCCCAACCAACTGAGCCACCCAGGCGCCCCCACAATTGAATATTATTCAGCCATAAGAAAGAAAGAAATTTGGGGAAGGGAGCTAAGATGGCAGCACAGTAAGAGGACCTTAAGTTCATCTTGTCCCTTGAACAGAACTAGATAACTATAAAATCATTCTAAATACTCCAGAAATCAACTTCAAGACTGACAGTACAAACTCTACAACTAAAGGGAGAGAATAAAGCACACTGAAGTAGTAGAAGTGCAGGTATGTGGTTTGGGGGAGAAACAGAGCAGGGGGGTGCTGCACAGGGGAGGGAACTGTGGTCCCCAAGAAAGGTGAGATAGAGAGGAGCACACAGGGGAATGCACAAGGAGAAATTCCCCAAAACCATGGACTGGAAAAATGAGAGAGGCTGAGTTTTATGAGTTCTTATAACCAGCAGGGCTTAAAGACTGGAGTTTTATTTTATTTTTTATTTTTTTATTTTTTAAAGATTTTATTTATTTATTTGACAGTGAGAAACACAGCGAGAGAGAGAGAGAGAGAGAGAGAGAGAGAGAGAGAACACAAGCAGGGGGAGTGGGAGGAAGCAGGCTTCCAGTGGAGCAGGGAGCTGGGTTGCAGGGCTTGCTGCATGGCTTGATCCCCTGGACTCCGGATCATGACCTGAGTTGAAGGCAGACCCTTAATGATGGAGCCACCCAAGTGCCCTACAGATGAGTTTCAAAGGTCTGCAGGCTTGGCTGGGGTAGAGACCTAAGGCCACTGCCAAGAGAGGCAAAGGACACAGAGGCAAACAGCATGGAAGCAGTGATCTGGAAAATGCCTGGGGCACACAGTGGGGAGTTTATCTGCTCTTCTGGAAGTGCTCCCCTGACAGGGAGTGTGCACAGAGGTGTCTCTCCAGGGACAAAAGAGACAGCTGGCACCACTTCCTTGCCCCCAACCCCCACCATCAGTATGACTAAGAGTGACCTGCAGTAAGCACCACATTGCTGATACTGTCTCCCTAACCAGCTCATGCCAACTCCCACACCTCTGCACTCTGGCGTGACTGCCCTTCAATGGCGGGACTTGCCTCAATGCCAGCAGAAACCCTGTCCATGCCACATCCCCTGCAGGCCTTTAGTTCTTAAGTAGTATCAGCTCTCATTTAAGGAGCAGACCAGAACATACCAAGTTAAAACTCCTCACATTCTGGCCAAGGATAAAACACTGCCCACTGCAGGCAGAGAGCCTCTGCAGATGATTCGCCTGAGGGACAGAGCAGTCAAAACACAACAGCAGAATGCATTCAGCACACATCAGAGACACTCCCTGAGGCACCAAGCTCTAACTATATGACCTCATCTCCATAAAGCCATTACTGTCAGGAGCAGGAAATATAATGGGATTTGCTAACAAACAGAAGACAGCAGAGACTTAGAATACCAAGATGGAGGAATTCATCCAAAATGAGAGAAGAAAATAAGCTCACAACCAGAGATCTAAGAGAAACAGTTAAAAGTAGCATGCTTGATGGACAATTTAAAACAAAAATCACAAGGACACTTACTGGGCTTGAGAAAAGAATAGGACGTCAGGGAGGCCCTTTCCACAGACATAAAAGAGTTTTAAAAAACATGGGAAGTAGGGTAATTCAGGGAGAGAAACGAAACAAGAGAGACTTTGGACACAGAAACAAACTGAGAGACTTGGAGGGAAGGGGGTGGGGGGATGGGAAAGCCTGGTGGTAGGTACTGAGGGCACCTATTGCATGGAGCACTGGGAGTGTGGAATGGGGAATGAATCTTAGAACACTGAAAACAAATAAAAATAAAAATTAAAAAAAAAAACAGTCAGAAATAAAAACTGCAGTGGGGCACTTGGATGGCTAAGTATCCAATTTCAGCTCAAGTCAGGATCTCAGGGTCCTAGGATTGAGTCCCCACTCAGTAGGGAGCCTGCCTGTCCCTCTGCCCCTCCTCCCCCTTGTGCCAGCTCTCTCCTCTCTTAAATAAATAAAATCTTTAAAAAGAAATAAAAAATGCAGTAACTGAGATTCAAAACATGCTTGATGCAATGAACACAAGGACAGAAGAAGCAGGGGAACAAATAAGTGATTTGGAATATAAAATAATGAAAATAATGAAGCTGAATACAAAATAGAGAGTCAGAGAACACAATTGACTTAGGAAACTCAGTGATTTCATCAAACATAACAACATTTCATATTATATGAGTCCCAGAAGAAGAGAGAGGAAAGGGGACAGAACATTGATTTGAGGAAATAATAGTTAAAAACTTTCCTAATTTGAGGAAGGAAATAGACATCCAGATCCAGAAGGCACAGAGAATTCCCATCAAAATCAACAAAAACAGGCCAATACCAGGACATATTTTAATTAAATTTGCAAAATATCATGATAAAGAAAAAAATCTTGACAGCATCAAGACAAAAGTAGTCCCTAACTTACAAGGGAACATCTGTAAGGTTCACTGCAGATCTCTCCACAGAAACTTGACAAGCCAGACATAGTCAATGTGCTTGAATGGAAAAATCCAAAGCAAGGCTATCATTCAGAATAGAAGGACAGATAGTTTCAGACAAACACACACACACACACACACACACACACACACACACACACAAAATCAAAAGAAAAGAAAACAAAACAAAAACTAAAGGAGCTCCTGACCACTAAACCAGCCTTACAGGAAGTATTGAAGTGACTCTGAGTGGAAAGGAGAGACCAAAAGTGACAAAGATGAAAAGAACAGAGAAAATCACCAAAAACAATAACAAAGTGAGTAATTAAATGTCACTAACTACATATCTATCAATAATTACTCTGAATGTAAATGGATTAAACATTTCAATAAAAAGACTTAAGGTGTCAGAATGGATAAAAAATAAGACCCATCTATATTCTTCCTGCAAAAGACTCATTTTAGACATAATGACATCTGTTGATTGAAAGTGAGGGTATGGAAAAATATTTATAATGGAAATGGACATCAAAAGAAAGCAGGAGTAGCAATACTTATAATGGGCAAACTAGATTTTAAACCAAAGACTATAACAAGAGATTAATAGGGGCACCTGGGTGGCTCAGTTAGTTAAGCAACTGCCTTCGGCTCAGGTCATGATCCCGGAGACCTGGGATCGAGCCCCACATCGGGCTCCCTGCTCGGCAGGAAGCCTGCTTCTCCCTCTCTCACTCCCCCTGCTTGTGTTCCCTCTCTGGCTGTGTTTCTCTCTGTCAAATAAATAAAATCTTAAAAAAAAAAAAAAGGGCACTATATCGGGCGCCTGGGTGGCTCAGTGGGTTTAAGCCTCTGCCTTCGGCTCAGGTCATGATCTCAGGGTCCTGGGATCGAGGCCTGCGTCAGGCTCTTTGCTCAGCAGGAAGCCTGTTTCCCCCTCTCTCTCTGCCTGCCTCTCTGCCTATTTGTGATCTTTCTCTGTCAAATAAATAAATAAAAAATCTTAAAAAAAAAGGGCACTATATCATAATAAAGGGTACAATCAAGAAAGAATATCTAACAATTATAAATATTCATGCACCCAACATGGGAGCATCCAAATATATAAAACAATAACAAACATAAAGAAACTCATTGATGGGGTGCCTGGGTGGCTCAGCCAGTTAAGTGTCTGATAATCTTGATTTTGGCTCAGGTCATGATCTCAGGTTCCTGAGACTGAGCCCCAGGTCAGGCTCCATGCTCAGCAGGGAATGTGCTTGAGATTTTCTCCCTCTTCCTCTGCCCTTACCTCCTGGTTCATAGTTGTGCTCTCTGTAATAAATAAAATCTTAAAAAAACTTATTGATAATAATACAGTAGGAGTAAGGGACTTTAACACCCCACTTACATCAATGGACAGATCATCTAAGCAGAAAATCAAGAAAAAAATGTCTTTGAATGACACACTAGATCAGATGGACATAACAGATATATTCAGAACATTCTATCCTAAAGCAGCAGAACACACATTCTTTCCAGTTGCACACAAGACATTTCTCCAGAATAGATCATACAGAGGTCACAAGTCAGCCCTCAAGAAGTACAAAAATATTGAGATCACAATCTCAATTGCATATTTTCTGAACACACCACTAGGAAATGTGAACTTAACCACAAGAAAAAAATTTAGAAAGACCATAAGTACACGGACATTAAACAAGATAATACCAAAGAAAGAATGGGTCAACCAGGAAAGAAAACAAGAAATAAATAGGACAGATCAATGAAACCAGCAGCTGGTTCTTTAAAAAAAATAATAAAATTGATAAACTTCTAGCCAGATTTATCAAAAAGAAAAGAGAAAGGACCCAAATAAACAAAACTGAAAATGAGAGGAGAAACACCACAGAACTACAATTATAAGACAATATTATGAAAAACTATATGCCAACAAATTGGACAATTTGGAAAAAATGGATAAATTCCTAGGAACATATAAATTACCAGAACTGAAACAGGAAGAAATAGAAAACTTGAATTGGCCAATAACCAGCAAAGAAATGGAATCAATAATCAAAAATCTCACAACAAACCAAAGTCTGGGGCTTCACAGATGAAGTCTACCAAACATTTAAAGACGACTTTATACCTATTTTTCTCAAACTATTCCAACAAAATAAAAATATAAGGAAAACTTCTAAATTCATTGTATGAAGCTAGCATTACCCTGATATCAAAACCAGATAAAGACTCCACTGAAAAAAGGAACTACAGGCCAATATCCCTGATGAATATGGATGCACAAAATCTCAGTAAAATACTAGCAAACTGAATCTTACAATATATTAAAAGAACCATTCACAATGATCAAGTAGGATTTACTCCTGGGCTGCAAGGGTGATTCAGTATTTGCAAATCAATCAACATGACATACCACATTAATAAGAGAAAGGATAAGAACCATATGGTTCTTTCAATAGATGCAGAAAAAGCATTTGACAAAGCACAGCATCCATTCATAATAAAAACCCTCAACAAAGTGGAGGGACATACCTCCACATAATACAGGATATATATATATATAACTACCACGAATATCATCCTCAGTAGGTCGAAATTGAGAGCTTTTCCTTTATGTTCAGAAACAAGAAAGGGATGTCCACTCTCACCATTGTTATTTAATATAGTAGTGGAGGTCCTAGCCATAGCAGACAACAAAAAGAACTGAGAGACATCCACACTGATAAGAACTCAAATGTTCACTATTCATGGAAGGCATGGCACTCTATGTGGAAAACCCGACTCCACCATAAAATTGCTAGAAGTGATACATGACTCAGTAAAGTCACAATATGCAAAATCAATGTACAGAAATCAGTTACATTTCTATGCATTAAATGAAACAGCAAAAAGAGAAATCAAGGAATCAATGTCATTTGTGATTATACCAATTCAGGAATAAACCTAAAGAGGTAAAAGATCTGTACCCTGAAACTATCAAACACTTATAAAATTAACTGAAGATGACACAAAGGACTGGAAAAAAGATTTGTGCTCATGAATTGGAAGAACAAATATTGTTGAAAGGTCTATATTATTCAAAGCAGCCTACACATATAATGCCATCCCTACCAAGAAACCATCAGCATTTTTTCACAGAGCTAGAACAAACAAGCCAAAAATTGCATGGAACATCAAAAGATCCCAAATGGCCAAAGCAACCTTGAAAAAGTAAAGCAAAGCTGGAAGTATTACAATTCTGGACTTCAGTTACATTACAAAGCTGTAGTGATCGAAACATGACGGTACCGTCACAAAATACACACATAGACCAGTGGAACAGAATAGAAAAGCCAGAGATGGATCCACAACTATATGATCAATTAATTTTCAACAAAGCAGAAAATATCCAATGGAAAAAAGACAATCTCTTCAACAAATGATTTTGGGAAAACTGGACAGCAACATGCAGAAGAATGCAACTAGACCACCTCTAACACCACACACAAAAATAAAATTCAAAATGGATTAAGGACCTAAATATGAGAAAGGAAACCATCAAAATCTTAGAGGATAACACGGGCAGTAATCTCTTTGACATTAGCCATAGCAAGTTCTTATTAGATAAGAATCTTGAGGCAAGGGGAAAAAAAGCAAAAATAAACTATTGGGACTTCATCAGCAAATGAAACAATGAACAATACTAAAAGGCATCCTACTGAATTGGAGAAGATATTTGCAAGTGACATATCTGAGAAAGGGTTAATATCCAAAACATATAAATAACTTATAAAACTCAACACCTCAAAACAAATAATCCAGTTAAAAGATGGGCAGAAGACATGAACAGACATTTCTCCAAGGAAGACATACATATGGCCAACAGACACACAAGAAGTTCTTCACCATTACTCATCATCAGGGAAATGCAAATCCAAACTATAAGGAGATATCACCTCTCACCTGTCAGAATGGCTAAAATTAGCAACACAGGAAACGAGGTGTTGGCAAGGATGTGGAGAAAGGCAAATATTTGTGCACTCTTGTTGGGACTGCATAAACTGGGGCAGCCAGCTCTGAAAAACAGTGTGGAGGTTTCTCAAAAAGTTAAAAATAGAACTACCCTGGGATCCACCAATTGTACTAGTAGGTATTTTCCTCCAGAAAACATAAATTCTAAATCAAAGGGATACATGCACTCCAATGTTTCTTGCAGCATTATCAACAATAGCTGAATTGTGGAACAAGTCCAAATGTCCATCGACTGATGAATGGATAAGGAAGATATGGTATATATACAGAATGATGTATTACTCATCCATAAAAGGAAATGAAATCTTGCCATTTGTAACAATGTGGATGGAGTTAGATTATTATGCTAAATGAAATAGATCAGAGTAAGACAAATACCATATGAATTAACTCCCATGTGGAATTTAAAAATGAAAACACATGATCATAAAGGGGAAAATGGAGAGGCAAATCAAGAAACAGACTTTTGACTATAGAATAAACATACTAAGGGTTACATAGGGGAGTTAAGTGAGCAGATTGGTTAAATAGATAATGGGGATTAAGCAGTGCACTTGTCACTAACAATGCGTGTTGTACGGAAATGTTGAATCACTAAATTGTACATCTGAAACTAATGGTACATTGTATATTAGCTAACTGGAATTTAATTTTATTTAAAAAGGCAATTCTGCCATTTCTAATGATCTGGATGAATCTGGGGGGCATTACACTGAGCACAATAAGTTAGACAAATACTATATGGTTCACAGGTGGAATCTTAAAAAAAAAAAAAATCACAGAAACAAAGAAAAAAATGGTGCTTGCCAGTGCCTGAGTGGGAAGGAAGCAACAGGACGCTAGAGGTCAAAGGTCACACATATTCAGTTATAAGAATAAGTCCTAAGGGAGAAATGGAAGAGGGAGAGGGAGAAGCAGCCTCCCTGCTGAGCAGGGAGCCCGATGTGGGGCTCAATCCCAGGACCCCAGAATAATGACCTGAGCTGAAGGCAGATGCTTACCCAACTGAGCCACCCAGGCTTCCCTAGAGCAGATTTGAGGCATTCTTACCACACACCCCCAAAAATAATTTTCTTTGGTAACTATGTGAGGTGATGGATATGTTAATTATCTCAATCTTGGTAATCATGTATATATCAAATCACTTTAAATATACACAACTATATTGTCAATTCTTCAATAAAGTTAAAAAACATAAACCTTTGTTTCATATTCAAACTTTTTGCCCTTATGTCTCCTTTCTCGTCCATTTTCAATAAGTAACATGATTTCAATATGTGATACCAGGTAACATATAACATTCTCTTTAATACTGCTCTATTATTTCCCTATTCCTTGACAAATTTTGCTACTTTTATCTACCTTCCAATTGAAATGAATTTCTAGTTTCTTAGTCTTCCTAACAGAAACCATGATCACCAGCATTCCAAAGATCTAGCTTCATGATTTACTGGAACAAGACTGAGTGGGAGGAGAGGAGGGAGCACCTTCCTGGTTTAGTTAAATGTTTGCCTTTGGCTCAGGTCATAATCCTGGGATCCTGGGATCAAATTCCACATTGGGATCCCTGCTCCGAGGAGGGCCTGCTTCTCCCTCTCCTGCTGCTGCTCCCCCATGCTTGTTCTCTCTCTCTCTCTTTCTCTCTTTAATAAAGATTTTTTTTCTCTTTTTAAAGATTTTATTCATTTCTTTGAAAGAAAGAGAGAGACACACCCAACAAGCCAGGGGAGGGTCAGAGGGAGAAGCAGACTCCTAGGTGATCAGGGAGCCTGATGTGGGACTAGATCCCCAAATCCTGAGATCATGACTTGAGCCAAAGGAAGACACTCAAATAACTAAGCCACACAGGTGCCCCATAAATAAATAAAATCTTAAAAGAGACTGAGTAGAATTTGGGGCACCTGGGTGATTCAGTCAAGTGTCCAACTCTTGACTTCTGCTCAGGTCATGATCTCAGGGTCCTGGGATTGAGGTTCCCTGCCCCCCCCCCCGCCCACTGCAATCAGGCTCCTTGTTCAATGTGAACTCCCCCTGAGATTATCTCTTTCCCCTACCCTCTCTCTCTGATCATGCTCTCTCTCTCTCTCTCTCTCTCTCTCAAATCAATAAATCTTTAAAAACAGAAAAGATTGAGTGGAATATTTTTAGAGTCATTTCTAAAATTCAAGGGTGCACACATAGGATCCAGCTTTAGGAGATGCCCAGTTTGGGAGTAACAATTCACTGGAAAGGGATCTGAGTGTTAAGGAAACCTATTTTGACCAAAGATATAAGAGCCATGATATACCATCCAATAGGTGTTTCAATCAAAGCACAGATGTAAGAAATTTCTATTGTAATTTTGGACAAAAATGAGTAATTCGGATGGGTGAAACTATATAAATGTCACTCTGAGTTAGATTATGAGAAATAAATTCAAAGTAGCTACCTGTTTTTTTTAGTTATAAATTATTTTAGTAACAGCACAGGTGTAATTGGGGATGTCTTATAGGTTTCTGAGCAGAGAAACAGCCTGAGAAGCCTCAAGGTCTAGATTGCGGACATATTCTTGCTTTACTTGTCTGAATACTCTAATGATGTTGTCCATGATCTAGGTTCTTTTTACTTTTCTGATACATCTTCTGAAGTATGACAGATTTCCCCCTCAGGCTGATTCCCCTCCAGTTAATGGAATGGCTATAGAAATTCTAGGTTTTATATCTAAACATAAGAACAGCTATAGCAAAGGAAACCATCTCCTATTAATCACTTTTCATCACATATGACTTTATTCTCTGCACTATTTTTCCAGAGCTTTGCATATGGCACTGAATTGGTTTTAACTTGAGAAAAAAAATATTGATCTATTGCTACCAAAATGAAGCATTAGAGAAATATTAGCAATGAGTGCAGTAATATATCAATCAACAATAGACACATAAGATGACAAATAAATCTTTGAGTTTAATCTTTTGTGTGTGTGACAAAAACTTGGCCTCAGCCAATGCCTGCATTGCTACCACTTAATCATCAAAACATTTATCTAAAAATGTAGTTAATATAAAGGATTAGCAGGGAGGAAGAATGATGAAAACTGAGAAATATTGAAAACAAGCCACGAATGGCAGTGATTATGCTGATGAAAAGTCTTCTTTTTTGTACACTCTGTTCTAGCTCCTTTGAATATTTTTATGATATATGTAGGAGGCCGATTCACCAAAGTAATTAATCATGTAATGACTACACTTGTGTGTTCAATTACAGTCTTTATGGTTGATTACTCTTTGTAATAAATACCATTACTAGCTCTTTTTCACTCCTTTTGCCCTGGGCAAGAAGGCCAGGACATAAATGGAAAAGACAAATATAACCAACATGTAGATGGAATACTTTTTCTAAAGCAGGATGTAAGGACATATTAATTTTCAATGTCAGAAATATTAGTTTGTTTAGTGAAGCTAAAAGCATATAAACATTCACTAAATGTACAACTTCATTGCAATACCATCAGCTCTTTACCACATTTCAATTTTATTATTAAAATAAATAATATTTCAATGATTTTTAAAAGCCTCTTTACTTTTTTTCTCAAATGGTGGAGAAAATATTTTGTGCATTCATACACACACACACACACACACACACACACACAATGCTTTTAAAGTTTAAAGTCAAAAACCATTTGTAAAATCAACATCATTATTCATAGGATAACCTCTCATGAAAGCATTTTATCAAACTTTTAAAATTATATATATGGTTATTAAACACATTGAGATTATAATTTGTTCCAATTTAAGAAGGAAATGCAAGCCCTCAATAGCCCTCACCCCAGCTTATATAGGAGGCATTCTTTCTTCATTTGGAAGCGAGTTTGTTCCAATTTCTTTGACAAATGTTTACTGACAATTGCCCTATCTCAGGCACAGTTCTTGGGGATGAGAATAATGCAATAAACAAAACAGGTAAATATCTCTGGCATTGTGGAGCTTAAATTTTAGTGTAATAAAGCACAAATAACACACAAAGTCTGTATTTGAATAAATGGAAGAGTTTTGGAGGAAAATAAATCAAGTGATGTCCAGATAGTACATGAAGTTACAATTTTAAATTGGGTGTTAAGAGAATGCTCTACTGAGAAAGTTATATTTTAGTAAATTTCTTTTTCAGATCATTAATGTGGTTTGTCCTTTGTGATAGGATCCCGATTGATACAGAACTGGTGTCAACAATAGTTGTCTTTGGAAGCCATACCTCCATGATGGAATTTTTGGGTTAGTCATGGTCTTGCTGAACATCTTGCTTATGGAAAATGGGATCATAATAATCTATGGTGTACATTGGCACACACTGAGTCAAGTTGTTTCCTGTGGTTGACTGTGGTGTATGAAAAAGGAAGCAAGATCTTAATGAGTTCAGATGATTAATGTAGCAGCTCAAGTCATGATTTAAAACTAGATAGCTTTCATGGTTATACTAAAATAATTTACTTTTTGCAGACTCAGAATCAAGATTTTTGACTATCAAACAAAATTTAATTGCACTGGTTACTGAATTAGCATGTTTATTTACTTCATAATCTTGCTCAGTTTCTCTTATGAAAGTTAAGACTTTGACTGAAAAGGATAGGGAGTTAGACACTTAGAATGAAGGCATCTGGTGGGGCTCCAATGAAACTTAGAATCTTGTGCACCCAAGTATCCTGAGCCTCCACTGCCAGTGAAATCAGCTTTCCATCTCTGAGCAAAGTTGTCATTCTTTGTTAAAAATTCTTTGTTAACCTCACTTGGGTCATATGTCTTACAGGAAGATACTTATTTTCCTCAGAGTGACCACCATTACCCTCTTTTTTCACCAGACCCATAGCTGAGTCAAATAGCAGCATGATTCTTGGGTCAGGTACAAACTATGACCCAAGAAGAAATAGCTTACACACAAAACAAGTCCCAGATTTAACAAATATTTGTCAAGAGAATCTTGAGAATACATATGAACGTGGATCTTAGGCATTAGTCCAAGGTTAGAATAAACATTAGGACATGCTTTTACTAGAGATTCTGGATTTAATGTGTTAGCTCATGCAGTTGGCAATAGCTCCATCAATACCTAATTTGGTTGACAGTAACATGGACTTAAAGGCAGCATATATTTAATGAGGTTGGTATAACAGACATTCCCAGCCATGATGTGGGAAACAGTCAACTCCAGTAGGCAAGAAGGTGGAAATGTATTTAATTTTTGCAACCTTTATACCAACCCTCAACTATATATCCCAAAAGAGTAACACAGATCAGAGCACAAATTAAATAAAAATAAGAAAAACAGTAGAAAAGATGAATACAACTAAGAGGTGCTTTTTAAAAGGTAAACAAAAATTACAAACCTTTAACTAAACTAAGAAAATAAGTGGGAAGACTCAGTATATAAAACCAGAAATGAAAAAAGAGATCTTACAGCTGATACCACAGAAATACATAGGATCATTAGAGATTACCATGAATATACACCAACAAATTGAGTAACATAGAAAAATAGACAAATTCCGAGAAACAGACAACTAAACTAGATTGAATCTTGAAGAAAGAGAAAGTCTGAACAAGCCAGAATAAGTAAGAAGTCTGAATTAATAACCAAAAACCTCCCCAAAAAAGAAAGCCCAGGACAAGATGGTGAATTCTATCAAACATTTAAAGAATTAATGCCAGTTCTTAAGTTCTTCAAAAAAACTGAAGAAGAACACTTCCAAACTCACATTATGAGGCTAGCATTACCCTTATATCAGAGCCAGACAAAGAGACTATAAGGAAAGAAAACTACAGGCCCGTATCCCTGAAAAATATACATGCAAAATTCTTAAATATTAGCCAACCAAATCCAACAGCACATTAAAAAGATCATACACCATGCTAAGTGCAATTTATCCCTGGGATGCAAGGATGGTTCAACACATGCAAATCAATAAATATGATATACCATATTAAAAGAATGAATGATAAAAGTCATATCATCTCAATAATGGCAAAAATAGTCTTTGACAAAATAGAATGTCTTTCATGATAAAACTTTCAACAAATGGGATATAAAAGGAATGTACCTCAACATCATAAAGACTAATTATTGCAAATCCATGACTAATATCATACTCATGAGGAAAGTTTCAAAGTGTTTCACCTGAGGTAGAAACAGGAAAAGGGTGCCCCAGTCCCACAATTCCCTTCAATATAGAAGTGGAAGTCCTAGACAAGAAATTAGGAAAGAGAAAGAAATAAAATGAATCCAAATTGGAAAAGAAGAAGTAAAGTTATCTGTCTAGATAATATGCTCTTATATAGAGAAAATCCTTAAAGGATCCACCAAAAAACTCTTAGGACTAATCAACAAATTTGGCAAAGTTGTAGAAATCACATCAACCCACGGAAATCAGTTGTGTTTCTTCTATACAGTAAGAATAAAATATCTGAAAAGGAAATAAGGAAAACTGAGGAACAAATTTAACCAAAGAAGTTAAAGACCTGTACACTGAAAACTATAACTTTGGTGAAAGAAATTGAAGAATACACAAATAAACGGAAAGATGATCCATCTTTGTCGATCAGAAAAATTCATATTGTTAAAAAGCCCATGTTACTCAAAGCCATCTATAGAGTTAGTGCAATCTCCACAAAGAAGTTCTAAGGGCATATTTTATAGAAATAGGAAAAAAAAACAAACCTAAAATTCATATGGAACCACAAAAGACTGAACAGTCAGAGCATTCCTAAGAAAAAAGCTGGAGTCATCACACTTCCTGATTTCAAAGAGTATCACAAAGTTGTAGTAATCAGAAAAGTATGGTACTGGCATAAAAATAAAGACACAGATCAATGTGACAGAATTATGAGCCTAGAAATAAACTCTTGCATATATGTTCAAATAATATTTGATGAGGGATGCAGGAATACTCAATGGGAAACAACAATCTCTTAAATCATGTTGGGAAAAGTGGAAAATCACAGCAGAAGAATGATTTGCCTCCTCTCTTATACCACTCACTAAAATTCACCCAAATGGCAAAACCATAAAACTCCTGAAAGAAAGCATAGGAAAAAAGCTCCTTAATGTGGATCTTGGCTATGAGTTTTTTGATAGGACGCCAAAAGTTTAAGCAACAAAAACAAAAATAAATGGGATTATACCACACTAAAAAGCTTCCATACAGCAGAAGAAACAGCCCACAAACTAAAAGGCAACCTATGGAATGTGAGAAAATCTCTGCAAATTATCTTTATGATAAGAGGTTAATCTCCAAATTATATAAGGTACTCATACAACTCAATAGCAAAAAAAAAAAATAAAAAAAAATCCAATTTAAAAATGGGCAGAGGATCAGAAGACATTTTTCCAGAGAAGAGGAACAACTGGTTTACAGGTACATGAAAATATGCTTAAACAATGCAAATTAAATCAGGGAATGCAAATCAGAAGTAACAATGAGATACATCCTCACACAAGTTAAAATGACTTTTTTCAAAAAGACCACAAGTAACAAGTGTTGGTAAGAACATAGAAAAAAGAAAGCCCTCATGAACTGTTGGTGGGATTATAAACTGGTGCATCTACTATGGAAAACAGTATGGAGGTATCTCAAAAAACTAAAAATAGAACTACCATATTACATATCAACTCCACTGTGGGTAGATATCTCAATGAAATGAAATCAGAAACTCAAAAAGATAGCTGCACTCCTTTGTTCACTGTAGCAATATTCCAATAGCCAAGTAACAGAATCAGCCTGAGTGTCTCTCAACAGATGAATGGATAAGGAAGTTGTGCATATATCAACGGACTATGATTCAGACATGAGAAAGAATGAAATCACAATATTTATGACAACACAGATACACCTTGAGGATGATCTCACTTCTCTGTGAAATATAAAAATACCAAAGTCATACAAACAGATTGGAATGGTGCTTGCCAAGGAATGACAGAGTGGGGAAACTAGGGAGATGTTGGTCAAGGATATGGCATGAACTTTCAATTTTAAGATGAATAAATTCAGGAGATCCAACGTACATCATGGTGACTATAGTTAGTAATACTGTATTATATACTTGAAAGTTGCTAAGAGAATAGTTCTTGCCATATGCATGAACACACACACACACACACACACACACACACACACACGATAACTATGTGAGGCAACAGAAGCATTAACCCTACAGCAGTGATCATTTCACAACAGATACATGTATCAAATCATCATTTTGTACACTTTAAATTTCTATAATGTTATATATCAATTATATATTACTATAGTTGAGGGGTAAGGTAGCTCTTTGGTTTTATTTTTTGTTTTTTTTTTTAAAACCTAAAGAAACAAAGGAGAAATAAACAAGAACAATAGATCAAAGTATAGATTCTGGCATCAAAAACTACAGCAAAGATTAAACACAGCCAGCTTCTAGCCAGATTAACACAAAGGTCTATTTACCTCATGTACAATTACATAATATATACTGGTTGCTTTCAATAAAAAATTACAAGGAATGTTAAAAGCCAAGAAATGCACAGTCTGAAGAGACAAAACAGTCATCTGAACCAGATTCCAGTATCACACAGATTGGAATTATTATCCAGAGAACTTAAAATAACTATGATTAGTATGTTAAGGACTCTAATGGAGAGGTACAATTGCACAGCATTAAAGACTAGGTGAGGAACATAAGCATAGAAATGGAAACTTTAAGAAAGAATCAAAAGCAATGAGGGTTGATGGGAGTGGGTGGGGAATGGGCTAAACGGAGGATGGGTATTAAGGAGGGCACTTCCTGTGATGAGCACTGATTGTTCTACATAAATGATGAATCACTAAATTCTATGCCTGGAACCAATTTTACCATAATGTTAACTAGCATTTAAATAGAAGCTTGAAAGAAATTAAAAATGAAGTGTCATAAACTTAAGAAAAGCAAGATGGAAATCAAACACTTAAAAAAATGAGGAATACATTTGTTTTGAGCACATCAATAGACAGACATGGCTAAAGAAAAAAAATCAGTGAGCTTCAAAGCAAGTCAGGAAAGAGAAAAGTATATTTGGTAGTATTTATAGACTAGGAAAAAATACCCTACTGGTGGGAAAGAGGGTGGTAATCCATTCATGTCTGGCCTTGGCAATGGAAGAAACACTGGTAGTAATAATAATAAATTTTAAAATAAAGTTGCTTAAAAATCCAATTATCATATGGTATCACTCATATGTGAAACATAAATAATAGCACAGAGGACCACAGGGGAAGGAAGGGAAAACTGAATGGGAAGAGATCAGGGAAAAGAGAAAAAAAGTATATTTAAAAATATACTTTCAAATCTCAACACTGTGTTATCACACGATCCACAAATCATATCCTTAGGAATTTATGTAAATAATTATAAAACTTCTGTCTACAGAAAAACCCAAATCTGGGGTGCCTACATGGCTCAGTTGTTAAAGCGTCTGCCTTGGGCTCAGGTCATGATCCCAGGGTCCCAGGATTGAGCCCCGCATCACACTCCCTGCTCTGAAGGAAGCCTGCTTCTCCTTCTTCCACTCCCCCTGCTTGGGTTCCCTCTCAGCTGAGTCTCTCGCTATCAAATAAATACAATCTTAAAAAAAAGAAAAAGAAAAACCCAAAGCTAAATGTGTATAGCTGCTTTATTCATAGTCACCCCAAATTGGAAACAACCAAGATGGCATTCAAAAAATGAATGGATAGACAAACTTTGGTACTATACTATACCCTGGAATATTATACAGCAATAATAAAAAATGAATTACCAAACAGTGAAACAATTTGGTGGAACTTTAATGACTGAGCCCCCCAGGTGCCCCTACCTGGAGGAACTTTAAATATACATTGCTAAGTGAAACAAATCAGTCTGTATAATTACAACCATATGACATTCTAAAAAAGGCAAAATTATGCAGAAAGTAAAATATCAGTGGTTGCAATGGGACTGTGGACTAGAGTGTTATGAATAGATGAACCACAGGCAATTTTAGGGCAGAGAAATTGTCCTATATATTAATGTCATGGTTACTATGTGACATTATGCATTTGTCAAAAACTTTAGAACTTAATAGCAAGCAAATTTACATACTATGGGCATGCAATTTAAAAAAAATCATTTAAGATATTATGGGATTCCCAGAAAGAATGCAGACTGTGATAAGAGAATCTAATTATGATAAATAAATTAAACAACTACACTGAAGCAGTTAGGGATGTATCCAAGACTAAAGTCAAAGGGACTGCACATAATTTCTGTCCTCTGCTCAACAAATTTGATTTCCATTGAGGCACAGGGTAACAGTTCTGATACTGCTGAAGAATTACTAATGGATATGCTGGACTTAACCAATTATGTAAATGGATGGGTGACTATGAGAGTCTGGTTTCTCATTGAGTTGTTATAATGAGTTGTTATAAGCAAGTGAGAGATGTTAGAATGATCCATGTGGTAATGGATTATAGTTGGAGACAGTAAGAACTTATGTTTAACTTAATATACATATATAATATTCATATAGAAATATTTATAGATACGTATACATATACACAGGTTAGCATACCCATACATATTCCTTTGCTCCGTGTGCTGAAAGGTGTAGCGATGTACACACCCAGGGCTCCTGTGAAAAAGGGCTGATTTTAAGACTATAGGAAATATATAAGAAGAGTATGGGCCATCTTGTAGTGCCATCAAGTAAGAAGTTGCTCAAAAAAATTTCAGTGATGGGAGTATGGCAAAGGCACAAGAAGCCAACTGAGAGTTTCCAGTGGCTAAAGCTAGAATAATCTGAGAAACAATTAATAAAGCAATGTTGGATTCCAACTCAAAGTACAGATACTATGAGTTTGTATCTGTAAAAATGACTGAATGAGAGGGAGAAGGGAGAAATATCCCATGCAGATAAATATTAAATAATCTATATAGATACTCCATAGAATCCTCAAGGTGTAGCATAGCTCCTTGCTCCTTATTCGCGGGTTGTACATAGTTCCTTCCAAAGAGCAGAGTAAGAAATGAAGATGTGGGATAGTAACTTTATAGTGAGGAAACTAACACTACCTGACTCAGTTAATCAAGGTCATTATAGCATTAATAAATCATGTTGATTTATGTACCCTTTCCATGAGTGACAAAATGGCACTTTTCCTCTGTAATTTTTGTACCAAATTCGTATCACCATCTAATCCTGAGAAAATAGATTTCAATAGAGGGACATATAAAATATACTAAACCAGTACTACCAGAAACTATCAAGGCCAACAAATGAAAAGAAATTCAGAGGAACGCTCATAACCAAAGGGAACTTAAAAAGACATACAGCCAAAGGTAATGTGTTATCTTGAATGGGATTATGGAACAAAAATGGGGCATCAATAAAAACGGAGGGAATCTGAATTAAGTAGGGACTTTAGTTAATATAAATAAAAAATACTAGCTCATTAAGTGTAACAAATGAATTATGCTAATTACTGTTAATAGGAGAAACTTGGATTTTTCCAGAAATATAAAACTGTTTAAAAATAGTCTATTAAAAATAAAAAGGAAAGCTAGGACCGACCATTTGAGGAAAGACCCTGCAACACCGTCACTGTATAAAACAAAGATCCTCCTCCAAATCTTTCTCCTAAAGGGCTTAAAACAATTTAACAGAATAAAGGTACCCAGGGGAGAAAGGGATGCTGAAACTTTTCAAAGATGATTAGACCCTGCCTTGAATGGACGCTAACTCCTGAGCACCAAAAATTGTACAGCAACTCACTGGACTGAGTGTGTACTTTTGGAGTCAGGTGACAGATGGCATCTTGGTTCAAGTGAAACTCATAGTGGGGCCAAGAAGTGACCCATCTTGTGGTTATTTCCTGAATGTATAGTTAAGATTGACATATTTCACAATTCTCAGAATTTCCATATTGGCTCTCTGACCATGGACAATGTAATACGAATGCCTATGTGGAATCTTCTGGACTTTTTTTCACTCTGGCAAATTGTAAACCAGAAGTGTATCTCATTCCTACAGCATTGTAGAAATTACTGCCCCTGTCAAGGGACCTTAGGAAAAGTACAGTGATTTGGATTAAATGGTCTACGGGTAATATGCAGTAACTTCTTAGAATTTTAAGATGCTTGTGCTCAATGGAGAGCAAATATTATGGAAGATAGGGACAGTGCTTAAAGTTCTAATGCGAAACTGTAATAGATTCCATGCTGGAGGGAACAAATATAAATGTGAAGTAACAAAGGGGGAAAAGTGACTGGAGAGATTTTTCAGAGAATAAGTAGGCTTTACTGGATGCATAGTTTGAATGGCTACTATGTGTGAAAAGATCATAATGTGTCCTTTACAGGAGTTACTTGCGTAGACTACCCTTCCCCCAGTCTTCACTGGTGATGCTAACTGGAAACTTTCACAATTGCATGAGCCCTCTTGGCTACTAAATACTAAGCAGTCTCTTAGTCCACTCAAGCTGCTATAAGAGAATACCATAAGCTAGATGGCTTACAAACAACAGAAAATGACTTCTCACCGTCTGGAGGCTGAGAAGTCGCAGATCAAGACAGGAGCACATTTAGTGTCTGCTGAGAGACTCCTTCCTGTTTCACAAAAGAGTCAGTTTGTGTTGTAATCTCGTATGACAGAAGAAATAAGGTTGCTCTCTGAGATCTCTTTATAAGGACACTAATGCCCCTCCTAATCACCCTTCAAAGTGACCTAACCACACTGGAAATCTCCACCTCCAAGTACCCTCACATCGGGAATTAGGTTTCAGTAAGAACCTAATTCTTACTGAATAATAACGGTTCTTATTACTCAACATTTGTATTTTTCTCCCTTGTGATGCAGAGCAGCCCAGATGAATGCTGTATGTGTAATGAGTTTTCGTAATAGCTGAGCAAGTCCATGGTTAGGAAACTCCAGTTTTTTCTAACAGGCTGCAAGAAAATCTGTTCAACATTTGCGTTGGAAGAAGACATTATCTAAGAATATCTGACTGACAATTTACTCAAAAGAAACTTAAAAGTACAAATGCCTATGTATCTTGAGTTAGAAAAATTTGTCAACACTGAAAAGACTGTGATATATACATACAGTGGACTATTCAACAATAAAAAGTAATAAAATGCTGGTATATGCAATAACATGAATGGTTCTCATAGAACTCATGCTGGGTAGAAGTATCGGAACATAAAATGTACACACAGTTCAGGGATAGGTGGCGACAGGGATAAGTAAATGGGGTTTATTTCAGTATGCAATTTCCTTTCCTCTTCCGTAATTTATGGAGCTAGATGAGAGAGAAATTGATCACAGTGGGGAGAGCAAGAATGGGATTAAAGCTGAAAAACACAGTGACTTAAAAATGTGGATACATAAATAAATAATTAATACACTTCTCATGTTTAACCTCACAAACTCAAAAGCCTAATGGAGCCAAGTATAACCTGTATGTTTCCCTTGCCACATTACTGATATCTCTTAACCTAAAGGTTAACTGGTACATTTCTGAAAAAATAGTAATAGAAATTCAAATTCTTAGCTGTATGCAAAATTTGAGCAAGCAATTTTCCTTCTGAAAATCTATTCTATCATTTTGCTGTATTTGTGAATACAGATTTATGCACAAAACTGATCACAACTTGATTTTATATGATGAAAAATAAAACATAAAAAATTTCCAAAAAAGAAGGATATACTAAATTGTTGTGTATCCAATCAATAGAATAATGTGCACCAGTTGAATAACTTTTATTAATCATTTTAGTAGCATATTGAACTGCCTGTGGTATGGGAGTAAGTGGAAAAAACATAAAATTGATGCTAATGAATTTTTAATAATAAAATCTGAGGCATAAGCTTAACTGGATGAAAAAAAAATATGTTCACAGAAGACTGTATAGAAATATATGGACACCTCTACTTGAAATTTCCATGTTTATTTTTTTCCAATCTTCACGGATTTTAGTTTTTTATAAAATATAGCCTCTAAACATTATAAATTATAACCTATAATTCCACCTTAAAATCATAATAATATTTAAAGAAAAATATTTTAAAGCCAGCAAATAAGTAATTTTTGCATTATTAAATACTTTTTTTTTATTGTTACTAAATTTTTTTTTTCCAGTGTTCCAAGATTTGTTCCCCATTCCCCACACCCAGTGCTCCACGCTTTAGGTGTCCCCAGTACCCACCACCAGGCTCTCCCATCCCTCCACCCCCCTCCCTCCAAGTCCCTCAGTTTGTTTCTGTGTCCAAAGTCTCTGTTGTTTCATTTCTCTCCCTGGATTACCCTAGTTCCCATTTACTTTCCTTCTCCCACTGTCCTCCAGGTTACCCCTCATGCACTGCAAGTAAGTGAAACCATGTGATACTTTTTAATACAAAAACTATATTAGGATACATAACATTTAACAAAAATAGTTCTAAAAATTAATTAACTATAACCAAACGATATATAATAACAATAGTATTAACTCTCATTCGTATCCAGTGTTTCTACTATCCTATTTTCTCTGAGCCTTTTTAAAAACTGTAAAGGGCATGAGACTTTTATCTAGCACATAAGCTAAAAAGTAAGCCTTCAGCGTTTTTATGTTTGCTGGTTTGAGTCATACCCTGACTCATGAGTCAGAGAAAAGGACTGTTACTCACATTTGCATTGTTTCCCTTTGTTATAGGACAGCACAAATGAAGGCTGCATGTGCAGGGGGTTTTCATCATAGGTAAAGAACTGCAAGCTTGGGAAATCAGTTTTTTATGATGGGCTATAAGAAAACCTGCTCAATATTTGCCTTGGAAAGAGATATTTTTATTATACAGATCAGTACACAAACCTCTACTCCAAAGAAGAATGCTATTTCCATCTTCCAAGATTGTGCCATACAAACATCTTTGAAAAGGTAATCCCAAACAAAAAGATCCAGTGCCTCTGTCCTAAGATTCAGAAATGCAAAGCCCATAACTATCTTTCAACAAACCTCAATTTCCTTAGCTACAAAATTGCTTTAAAATTCTGTGATTGGGGGAAACTGGTGAAGTAGGAGGACCCAAGGCATATCTCATCCCACAGATACACCTAAAAAGTACCCACATCAGTGTAAATAGCCCAGAAAGTGACCCAAAGAATGGCAGAACAGACTCTCCACACCTAAATGTAAAGAAGAAGCCAGATGAAAGATAGTAAGGCTGAAGACCTGGGGAGGGGCCAACAGGCTCCTGAGACCTTCCTTGGGAGGGACAGATGCTGCAGGCTCAGATGGTGAAAGGAGCAGACTGCACCTCAGGCTCCCCAGGCATGGGGGGCCTGTACTGGGAAGGCAAATCCCTATAACATTTGGCTTTGAATCACAGGGGCTTAAATTCATTAGTTTTTACAATCAGTGGGTCTTAAAACCAGGAACTTTAAGGCTCAGCCCTGGGAGAGCCAGAGGGCAAGAGGAAACTTAGTGTCTGCCATTAAAGAGACAAAATAACAAACAGGCCCTACTAAGGTACGGCACAGAGGTGGCAGTTGAAAAATGCCTAGAATATAGAGGAAGATTTTTTTTAGTAATCTTAGAGCATCTGCTGGCAGAAGGGGAGGGGGGGTCTTTAGGAGACTTTTCCAAGAACAGAAGACCTGGCAGGCAGGATTTCCCTCCTCTGCCATCCCCCCCACCCCACAGCCTAGACACAAAGACCACCTGCTGGAACAAGCTTAGCCCCAACACTCTCCATCTAGCTTGCTACAGTGCACTGCCTGTGCTCTTCTACAAATGGGCTCTCTCCAGTCTGTCCTCAGCAGTTTTCCACAGCAGAGGAATACAACCTTGCTAACACCACAATCTCCTGTGGACCTGTGTCATCCAACACTCCCTTGGCAGGAATCCATGAGAAACATCGCCACAAGCATGACAATATGCAAGCAGCCCCAAAGGAGTCAGTGTCATCATAAAGTGACTCTTTAGTCAGGAAGAAAGGAGGAAAACCACACAGATCAGTCCCACTGCAGCTCCAGCAGTGTAGGCTGGGGGAAGATATATGGTCTGAAACCAGGCTCTACCCACCAAGGAAAGCCTTCGAAGAGATAACGTGGGGTAAGTGCCTTGCAGTTCAGTGATACTGCATCTCTGACAAATGTCTGGTCTCAGTAAACTCGAGTCAAATTTGGTCCCAGATGGCTCATTAGCAATGCAGACCAAACTCTGGCCACAAAAGGCAAAGAGAGTCATTACAGATGACTGAACAAAAAGCAAACATGGCTCAGCCACAAAAGTAGGGTACAGGCAATACACACAGGAAACGCCCCTGAAGGGCCAGTTTCTGGTGAACTGGGGACATTGTATTGCAGGGTACTACAGGACTCCTTCTTCATAAGGCCACTTCTTTCAAAAGCAGGAGACATGACTGATTGTCCTAACACAGAGAAACAGTAACAAAGAGTAAGACAAAATGAGAATATGGAGGAATATGTACCAAATAAAAGAACAGGACAAAATCACAGGAAGAGAACTAAATGAAACAGAAATAAGTAATATGTCTGAATAGAGAATTTGAAATAATGACCATAAAGATGCTCACTGGTCTTGAGAAAAGAGTGGAGGACCTCAGTGAGACCCTCAACCAAGAGAGAAGACATTACGTATCTATCAATAATCACTCTCAATGTGAATGGCCTAAATGCTCCAATAAAAAGACACAGGGTTGCAGACTGGATAAAACGACAGGAACCATCCATATGCTGTTTACAAGAGACTCATCTTGAATCTAAAGACACTTCCAGATTGAAAGTGAGGGGATGGAGGACCATCTTTCATGCCAATGGACCCCAAAAGAAAGCCGGGGTAGCGATTCTCATATCAGACAAATTGGATTTTAGTCTAAAGACTGTAGTCAGAGACACAGAGAGAAGACATTAAAAAGCACCAAAGATGAAGAACTCAATAACTGAATTTAAAAATATACCAGATGGAATAAATACTAAACTACAGGAAGTAAAAAAAAAAAAAAATTAAGACTGTGGAGGACACAGTAATGGAAAGCAATCAAACTGAACAGGAGAGGGAAAACATAATAAGAAATTAGGGAACTCAGCAACACCATTAAGCATAATATTCCCATCCTAT
Source organism: Spilogale gracilis (assembly GCA_004023965.1). Taxonomy (NCBI): domain Eukaryota; kingdom Metazoa; phylum Chordata; class Mammalia; order Carnivora; family Mephitidae; genus Spilogale; species Spilogale gracilis. The sequence continues at coordinate 112,904 of PITA01000611.1, forward strand.
GGATCCCAGAAGAGAAGATAGAACAGAAAAATTATTTAAAGAGATAATAGCTAAGGCCTTCCCAACTCTGGGGGAGGAAACAGAATCTAAATCCAGGAGGCACAGAGAAAGCTCAACAAAATCAACCCAACCAAGTCCACAAAAGGATAAATAATAACTAAAAAGGCAAAAAGTAGTGATAGAATTTTAGAAGCAGCAAAAGAAGACAGTTATATATAAAGCAAGCCCCATAAGGCTATCAGTGGATTTTTCAGCAGAAATAATAAAGGGCAGAAAGGAATGGCATAATATATTCAAAGTGTGAAACAAACCCAAACACAACAAAACAAAAAACCCTATAACCAAAAATATTCTAGCCAGCAAGGAGAGATAAACAGAATAGGAGACATTAAGAATTTCCCAAACAAAAATTAAAGGAATATATCACCACCAATCCAGCCTTACAAGAAATATTAAAGGGAACTCATTGCATAGAACATGAAAACCATTAAGTAGGACTAAATGTACAAATCACAAAAGCAGTAAAATTAAGTATATCTATAAAATCAGCTAAGGGTTTCATAAAATAAAAAGATGTAAAAATATGACACTATATACCTAAAATGAGACAGAAAGAGTAAAAATTTAGTGGAATGGGTTCAAACTTAAACAACCATCAATATAGACTGCATATGCATAAGATGGTATATATAAAACTAAGGGTAACCACAAATCAAAAGCCATTAACAAATATGTGAAAAATAAAGAGAAATGAATTCAAATATATAACTTAAGTAAGCCAGAAAACTAAGAGAAGACAGCAAGAGAATAAAGGAACAGGAAAGAATTATGAAAACAACCATAAAACAAGTAACACAACTGCACAAAGTACATTTTGAATATAAATGGACTAAATGCTCCAAAGAAATATAAGTCACACAGATTAAAAAAAAAAAGCAAAATCCACCTATATACTATCTACAAGAGACTTTTTTTCAGACCTAAAGATACATGCAGAGTGAAAGTGAAGGGATAAAAAAGCACTATCATGCAAAGAGAAGTGGAAAGAAAGCTGGGTACCAATACTTATCTTAGACAAAATACAGTTTAAAAAAAGACTATAACAAGAGGCAAAGAAGGACAGTATAAAATAAGAAAGGAGAGAAGCTAACAAGAAGATAAAACAGTTGTGAATATTTATGAACTAGATAATAACATAAAGGTAGTAACTTACAGTAATAAATTATTACTTACAGTAATATAATAGGAAAATTAAACACCTCATTTACACCAATGGAAAGATCATCCAGAAAAGAAAATCAATACAGAAACAATGGGTAACACATTGTAAGATAACTGGACCAAATGGATCTAAGAGATATATTCAGAATATTTCATCCTAAAACATCAAAATACTCACATTAGGCCACAAAAAAAGGTCAGCAATTTCAAAAAACAAAGTCATACCATGCATTTTTTTCTAATCACAATGCCAAGAAACTAGCAATCAACGAGGAAAAAGCCTGAAAGAAACACAAATACATGGAAGCTAAATAACATGCTACTAAACAATAAATGAGTCAACCAAGAACTCAAAAAAGAAATTAAAAAAAAATACACAGAGGCAAATGTAAATGAAAACACAACTGTCAAAAACTTCCAGGATAGAGCAAAAGCTGTTCTAAGCAGGAAGTTTATAGCATTACAGACCTACCTCAAGAAGAAAGAAAAATCTTAAACAACCTAAGCCTATACCTCAAGGAGCTAGAAAAAGAACAAAACTCAAACCTGTAGAAGGAAATATAACAAATATTAGGGCATAAATAAATGAAATAGAAACCAAAGAAAAGAAAATATAGAACAAATCAATGAAACCTGGAGATGGTTTTTTGAAAAGATCAATGAAATTGGTAAATGCTTGCCAATTCATTTAAAAAGAGGGACTACTCAAAATCATAGATGAAAGAGAAGTAACAACTGATATTACAGAAATGCAAAGAATTTTAAGAGAGTATTATGAAAAGTTGCATGCCAACAGATTAGACAACCTAGAAGAAATTGATAAATTCCTAGAAACGTGTAAACTCCCAAAACTGAATCAGGAGAAAACACAAAATTTCAACAAACAAAATACCAGCGATGAAGTTGAATCATTAATCAAAAAACTCCCAATAAACAAAAGTCCAGAACCAGATGGACCAGATGACTTCATAGGTGAATCTATTCTTCTGAAACTATTCCAAAGAAACAGACAGGAAAGATTGCTTCTGAATTCATTCTATAAAGCCAGCATTACCCTGATACCAAGACGGACAGATGGACAGAAGGAAGGAAGGAAGGAAAGAAGGAAGAAAGGAAGGAAGGAAAGAAGGAAGGAAGGATAATTAAAAAGAAGGAAGGAAGGAAAGAAAGAAACTATAAGCTAGAATTACTCATGGTCCTCAACACAAAAATCCTTAACAAAATATTAGCAAACAGAATCTATCAATGTATTACAAAATCATTCATGACAATCAACAGGGATTTATTCCTGAGATACAAGGGTGATTCAATACTCACAAATTAATCAATGTGACACATCACATCAACAAGAGAAAAGATAAAAATCATAAGATCAATCCAAAAGTACAACATTCATTCATAATAAAAACCCTCAATCAAGTAGATTTAGAGGGTACAAACCTCAATGTAATAAAGGTCATGTATGAAAACTTATACAATATCATACTCACCAGGAAAAACTCAGAGCTATTCCTCTAAGGTCAGAAAGAAGACAAGGATTTCCACTCTCACCACTTTTTTTCCCTCCAACATAGTCCTGGAAGTCCTAGTCACAGCAATCAGACAAGAAATAAATGGCATCCACATTAGTAAGAAAAAAGTAAAACTTGCATTCTTGGCGGATGACGTGATACTATATATGGAAAACAATAAAGTCAAATAAGGAGGTAAAAGATCTGTACGTTGAAAACTATAAAGCACTGATGAATGAAATTGAAGATGAGATAAATGGAAAAATATTCCATGCCCATGGATTGGGAGAACAAATATTGTTAAAATGTCCATACTACCCAAAGTTATCTACACATTTAATGCAATCCCTATCAAAATACCAATAGCATTCTTCATAAAACTAGAAAAAACAATTCCAAAATACCCGTGGAACTTCAAAAGACCCTAAAGAGCCAAGGCAATCTTGAAAAAGAGCTAAACTGCAGCTATCACAATCCAGAATTTCAAGTTAAATTTCAAACCTGTAGTAATAGAAACAGTATTGAACTGGCACAAAAATAGACACATAAATCAATAGAACAGAGTAGAGAGCCCAGAAATAAAACCACGATTGTATGGCCAATTAATTTTTGACGAAGGAAGAATATGCCATTGGCAAAAGACAATCTATTCAACAAATGGTGTTGAGGAACCTGGACAGCTACATGCAAAAGAATGAAGCTGGACCACTTTCTTATACCACACACAAAATTAAACTCAAAATGGAATAAGGACCTAAATGTGAGACCCGAACCATAAAAATCCTAAAAGAGAGCACAGGCAGTAACTTCTCTGACAATGAGCATAGCAACATTTTTCTAGATATGTCTCTTGAGGCAAGGGAAACAAATGCAAAAGTGAACTATTGGGATTACATTAAAATAAAAACCTTCTCGACAGCAAGAAAAATAATCAATGAAGCAAAGGACAACATAGTGAACAGAAGATGATATCTTCAAATAGCATATCCATTAGGGGTTAATAAGCAACATAAATAAAGAAAGTACACAAATCAACAGACAAAAAATAAATGATCCAATCAAAAATGGGCAGAAGACATGAGTAGAAATTTCTCCAAAGACAACATCCAGATGGCCAACAGACACATGAAAGATGGTCAACAGCACTCATCATTGGGGAAATGCAAATCAAAACCACAATGAGATATCACCTCATTGCTGTCAGAATGGCTAAAATAAAAACCACAAGCACAGTAAGCACTGGCTAAGATGTGAAGAAAAAGGAACCCTAGTGTGCTGTTGGTAGGAGTAGAAGCTGGTGTAGTCACTTTTGGAAACAGTATAGAGGTGCCTCAAGAAGTTAAAAATAAAATTACCATATGCTCCAGTAATTAGACTACTATTTACCCACAGAATCTGAAAACACTAACTGAAATATGAACTCCTACATTTAATGCAGCATTATTATAATAGCCAAATTGTGAAAGCAGCCCAAGTGTCCATCAATAGATGAATGGGTAAAGAAGTGATATATACATATACTCAGACACACTATGTATACACATAATGGGATATTAGTCATAAAAGAGAATGAAATCCTGCCATTTGCAACAACATGGATGCATCTAGAGGGAAATATTATATGATTTCACTTTAATGTAGAATTTAAGAAACAAAACAACCAAACAAAGGGAAAAAAAGAGACAAACCAAATAAAAAGACCCTTAAATATAGAGAACATACTGGTTTTTACCAGGAGGGGGTAGGTAGAATAGGTGAAGGGGATCAAGAGTATATTTATGTTGATAAACAATAAGTAATGCATAGTATTGTTGAAGCACTTTATTATAGACTGAAATATAATATTGCATGCTAATTATATTGGAATTGCAATTTAAAAATAAAACAGATTCAAAATGTAAAAAAAATAAAATTTTGCGACATTATCCGCTGTTTGAATCAAGTAAGATAATGAGTCTCAAAATATCACAGTGGCATATAAAAGACATTCAACTTTTAGACTTATTTTTTCTTTTTTTAAGGATCAGTAACCTTATCTAAGTAGTAGGCTCTCCCAGCTAATAACACTGTGAATTCAAACAATATCTAGGTGGTTTTATGATACGTCTCAGAAAATTGGCTTCCTAATATTTATCACTGTGGTAACTAATGCTTGGTGAACTGTATTAAAACCAAGAAGACAAATCCAGGAAGATAAAAAATACTGTAAAAATTACTTCTAAGATGATGTCTATTCAAAATTACCATGTGTTACAGATTTGTTATGGATATTTCCTACAATTTTAATTTTATATACCTTAATAGAAATGTGCTTATCATAAGGACACTCACTTTTATACCAATGTAACCATAAGCAAACACATAAAGAGTATGAGTAATTCTGTTCAACAAGCTTTACTGTCCCAAAACACATAGTGTATAGTCTACAGAAATAGAATTCCAAACATAGAATCACTATTTCTTATTAATACTCATTCCCTAGTCTATATACTCACCCATATACTCACCCAAGAACAAACAAAAATAAATTTTTCCAAACAGATATGTCATAGCTCTAGGGGAAAAAAAATCCAAAATACCCTTCTATTATCAATGTTCAGAATTTGGGGGGGGGGAATAAGGCTTCTGGTTTATGACAACATAGGGATGATGGAGTGTTTAAACAGCAGTCTTACAAAGTTTTAAAAAGATTAAAAAATGTAATAAAGTGTGGCATTCATGTTCAGTTATTTTAGTCTGTAAGACAGGGAGATGGGGTCTTCTAAATGTTTTTTATAGTCATCCTGTAAGCAATGAATTTATACATTTTTTTTTTTTTGTAGGCTCCATGCCCAGTGTGGAGCTCAACACAGGGCTTGAACTCATGATCCTGAGATCAAGACCTGAGCCAAAATCAAGAGTTCAATTCTCAACAGATTCAGTGATCCAGGCACCCCTGTACATAAATTCTTGAACATACTCAGACCATGTGGAAAATTCTAAGACAGAAATTTCTTGTAAGAGTTTCATCATTGAAGGAATGGATTGGTATCTAGGATACCTATTAAAAGAAAAAGTATGACAATTAAATTGGCCAGGTAGACAACTTTGTTCTTTCTTTTGGAGAAGGAAATTTGGGTTCTAAGTCTATGACATTAAAAAAAAAGAAGAATTATTATGGTTGCAAATTATTTCCAGATATTTCAAAATTATTGTCAAATGCTTAATGCATCATTCCTGGGTGGAAAATCAGGCAGTACATATGATAGGGAGGGAGAGAAGAAATGGATGAGAGTGAATGAAAACTTAAGAAATACTGATGTAGCCCTTTATTTTATCCACACCACAAAATGATGCTAGGAATCTTTTCATTTTAGAGTCAGAATTTAAAAGTTCAACGATTGCCAAGAGGAAGCTTATCAACATATTTACGTTACTTTCTAAAAGAAAATAAATCTCATTTGGCTGATTTGTTTGACAAGGATTGAGTCTGCCAATTAGGTTATATGACCATCATTTCCAATAAACTAAATTCCTTTAACTATGGCTCCATGACTTTTGCTCAAACATGTTTAAAAACACGAGATAAGATAAAAACATTAATCAAAATTATATATTGCACTGATAATTGTATATTGAAGTTAATTTTTTTTCTTTTCTTATACTAAGCTTTTAATATATCAGGTTAAACAAGTTGCCTCTAAATTGAGAAGGAAGTAAAAGGAATAACTAATGGTCTTTTTAAAAGTCTTAGTAAAGCCTTTTAGGTATAATTCCTAGAAACAGTATGTGATTGATCTTCATGACTAGGTAACAAATCTTTTTGAAAGTTAGGTCATTTCCAATTTCTTGCTATCAAAACTGTAGGAGGAAGTAATCAAGTTGTCAGCTGATATAACATTAAAAATAGGTTTTATGAGAAACCATTATGTTATTTGGAATATAATTTGAAGAGTTTAAAGCACTGAGTAACAATGCTATGACAGAGCTTGCTTCATTTGTATCTTTCCATCTAAGTCCACAAATATTTTCATCATTTACATCTATACTAAAGAAAACTAGGGAAATTTCTCATTCCAGCAATTAGCAATAATCATCCAGACATATATGAATTGGAAAAAACAAAAAAAGCTTCCTCTATCTCATAAAAGATAGAGTTTATATTTTACTCCTTATCTTTAATTGAGATAACATCAAAATTTTTTGTTCCTTTTACACTCACACCTCATACTAATTCAAATGCAATGAAAAAAATCCTGAAAATAATTTAAATTGTAGAGAGCGTTTAACACACAAAAATTCTCAAAAACCATGTGTTACATTTTCATTACAGTTGTACATCATAGATAATTAAAATAATTTCAATCATAAAACACATTAATATTGAATATAAGGCAAAAAATCAGAATGTTAATAAGTATGCTCTAATTGCTGAATATTTTTTAACTGGATGACTGCGGTTATCAAATTGTCACAGCATTTTGATTCAGTGGATACTTTTTTTTTTAAGAGAAAGAGAGCATGCATGAGTATGGGAGGGGCAGAGGAAGAAGGAGAGAGAGAGAACTTTAAGCAGGCTCCATGCCTGAGCAGAGCCCAACAGAGGGCTCTATCTCATGACCCTGAGATCATAACCTGAGCTGAAATGAAGAGTCAGAAGCCTAACCACCTGAACCACCTAGGTGCCCCAAGATATTGTTTTAAAAGTGGCATAAATTCTCTGCTGAATGCCAAACCGGACAAAATACCCCAATTTTTATTTTTGCAACTATATACATTTGTTGAAATACCACACATGTCAAATTAAAACTTTCAAAGCAGTACATAATTTTTAAGTTTTTTAGGGAGACTTTAAGAAAAATTTTAAGACTGTGACCACTTTCAAAAAATAATTCTATATAAACCAAGGAATTAAATATAAAAAGAAAATGTGTAATCTTCTAGAAACAAAGCAGGAGAACATCTTTATAATTGAAGGAATAAAATATTTTATATAACCACAAGAAGCAATTGGGAAAAAGACTGATCATTTGAAAACAAAAAAATGTATGAATTTCTATACAAATGAAAATGGCAAACCAAAAATCAAAATAAACACAACACATATAACTAAAAAAGGAAAAATACTCAGAATAAATAAGGGACTTCTATAAATCAATTCTAAAATTTCAACAAATTGGGACTAATACAGATAAGGATGCACAAGTTGCCAATAAATATTTGATAATTAACTTTCATCAGAAAATGAAAATTAAAAGCATTAAAAAAACTACTTTGCAATAATCAGATTGGCAAAAATTAAGAAAACTAAATGGTAAGAATAGGAATTCATGTTTATATTTATTCAATTACTTTGGAAAACAATTTGGCTTTTCTCACATCTTACAATGTAGCAATTCCACTCTAAAGATATATTGGCATACAGTTAACAAGAAACAAGTAGAAGAATATTAATAGAAAAAATATATCAAAAACAAACTAAGGTTCATCAACAGAAAAATAAACTGTCCTATATTCAAGTAATGGAATTATAAACAGCAGTTTGTTACAGGGGTAAATCCCAAATGTTTTCACCATAAAAGGCAGAAAGAAAAGAAAGAAGAAAGTAAGGGGTAACTATGAGAGGTGATGGGCATGTTAATCAGCTTGATTGTGGTGATCACTGCACATATACATGTATGTTGTGCAATGAATGTTTATGAATGTCAAACTGTGAAGTTGTACATTTTAAATATATCTACAAATTTTTATGTATTAATTATACCTCAGTAAAACTGAAAAAAGCAGCAGTAACAAAGTGAATCAACTCCATAATTATATGTCAACCTAATGGATCTTGTGATTTTTTAATTTTGAAGGAAAAGAACAATAAAGCTATTTAAATATTGCATTTATAAACAATTTAAAATTAAGGGAAATCTGAACATTGTGTTCTTTAGTCTTTCATATGTGTTTGTGCCACAAAGCAAAGCAAGGAAAATATCACAGGGAAAGAGCATGTGCTCCGCTCTATTTTTAAGACTGTGTTGTGACCTCATCAAGGAGGCGACACACATTGCTCCAGACGTCAATCCTCCACTCAGGAAGAGGAACCTGCAACTAACCGTGGACTATTACTCATACCAGAATGAAAATCCTAGCACACAGGTGTGGGACTGAAACATCTCCCTGGCCAGCAGAGACCGAGAAGGACCACAATGAAAGGATGTAACTGGGACACAGAGATACTCGGAAGACAGTGTGAAGACACAAAAGGAGAAGATGGCCAGCTACAAGCCAAGAAGAGAAGTCTGGAACAGGTTCTCCCTCACAGCCATCAGAAGTCAACCCTGCTGACACCTTGATCTCAGACTTCTATTCTCTAGAACTATGAAAAACCCTTCGTGCAGTGTCCAGGAGAGTTTATATTAATCTTTCTAACATGTTAGACATCATTTAAAACATTCAATAGTTCATGGAATATTTTAGATCAATTGTATATAGGAGGGAAAAAAAATAAAAGAGAAAATATTCCCCCAATATGGGTTCAAGGAAGTCTTATATCAGCATCCCATGTTAACCCCCAAAAGTAGAATGGTTTTGAACATGCAGTTCTACAGTAGGACATGCAATAATATGCCATTATTAGACAAAAGGAGACACGTGAGTAAATAAAACTAGCCTCCAAAGACTGAGGAAAATTTTTTAGCCTACCACTCCATCATTTTTGTGGAATATTTGTCAATGGATAACCTCCTTACTTAGCATTCAAGAAGTAATTCAAAACAAGAAATAACTAAACATCTCTACTGATGTTTCTTCATCCCTGAGGAATAAGCATCATGTATCATCTCAATGTGTTCACATTAAATCAAAACCAGCATACATAAGTGGAGTTAAATATTTTGATTCTTAACATTATTACTTTTTTTCAAACCATGTATAGCCACCTACTATAAATACCTGTAAAAACTTTATAAATTCTAAATACAATTTTTCTCCCTCTTTTTCTAACCCTACATCAACATCTTGGGCATCTACTTGAAAAACCTACAAATTTAAATACCTATTTTGAACAAATAAAAATGCTTCCCATAAAGTTCATAAAAATTCTCCATCACAATATGTATTAATTATATGTAGGTGACAGTGTTTTTGTGGATGTAAAACGTAGCTCTTATGTCTATTTTTCAAAATTTGAAAAGCTTCTTAGAAGTTTATTTCAAATATCTATAATCCTTTCTAACTGCTTGAGCATTGGTTCAGAGATATTTCTCTTCTCTTCAAACAACTCCAACATTGATTTTGAAATAAAAGATTCCCAATGGGATTCAGAAGGTTTTACAGTGACTCAGTGTGAAGCAGTAAACCTGAACTTTTAGGAATTTGTTTTATAACCTTGAGGTATCTTAGACATACATGCTTGTAACCCTGGTTGATAGACCCTGTTGACATTGAAGCATTCAATTTATCTTTTTCTTTAGGAGATCAAGCTGATTCACCCTGAGGAAAAAGTTTATGTGATTTAGCTGGATACTACACGATCCTATTACAGGTCCAAATACATGCACATACAAATGCCTTCTAAATAATTGTGTCCTTCAATTTCTCTTGGTCTCAATTACTTTAACAATTTAAGCATATAAGAAAATAACTATATAAACAGTCATCAAGAATATCATTAGCATTAAATTCATTTGAGGAATGTGCAGATATATTTAAATCAATACATTTTATATTTAAATTCTTTGCATGTTATTTATGTCATGCTAAAAATAAAATTTAAGTATTAAAGATTTTTTAAAAACAGAGTAAAAAGAAAAAAAAAACAACAAGATTTCCCTCATGTTCTTCATTTGATGCAAAATTTGTAGAAGAAAAAAGATAATTTTACCAAAAATCATCTAATAGTATTGTGTTAAACAAAAATACATTAAAATTGATAAAATAGGCATGTATGTTGACATATAAATATATGTATGATATATATTTTATCTGCATCATTAGCTAGAAAATAAAAGATCCTATCTATGTTTTATTATGAGATATCTTATCACATTACTATAAAAAGCATGAGCTAGAAAAATTAAAAAGCAATGGGCAAGAAAGATATAAAGACTTTTGATGAACAATGTGGATGGAACTACAGGGTATTACACTAAGTGAAATAAGTCAATCAGAGAAAAACAATTATATGATCTCATCATCTATAGAATTTAAGAAACAAGGCAGAGGATCATAGAGGAGGAGAGGAAAAAATGAAACAAAATGAAACCAGAGAGGGAGAAAAACCATAAGAGACTCTTAATCATAGGAAAAAACTGAGGATTGCTGGAAGGGAAGGGAGTAGAGGGATGGGGTACTAGGTGATGGACACTGGGCAGGTATGGGTTATAATGAGCCCTGGGTCTTATGTAAGACTGATGAATCACAGACCTATATCCCTGAAACAAATAGTACATTGTATGTTAATTAACTGAATTTAAATTAAAAAAGAGCTGAAGATAAATAAAAACAAGACCTGAGTAACTGGACAGATATGATGGCAAAAAACTAGATATCTATAATTTAAGTACAACCCCAACAAAAATTTGATCTCTAAGAATAACAAATGAATAACACCAAAAACATTCTGTAAAGAGATATAAAACATAGACAAATAAATTTTAGAAAAAAATTATATTTAAAGATACAATATTATTCCAGATAAAAAAGATTAACAAATGATGATAAAAGATCTCAAGATAGCATGATGAAAGATCTCATGAGAAATGGGCAGAAGACATGAACAGACACCTGCTCCAAAGACATACAAATGGCTAATAGACACATGAAAAAAATGTTCACTATCACTTCCCATCAGGGAAATACAAATCAAAACCACAAGGAGATACCACCTTACACCGGCTAGAATGGCCAAAATTAACAAGACAGAGAACAATAAATGCTGGTGAGGATGTCTAGAAAGACTAACTTTCTTACACTGTTGGTGGGAATGGAAGTTGGTACAGCCACTCTGGAAAACAGCATGTTTTCATGGATGTTAAAAACAGAGCTACCTTATGACCCAGCAATTGAACTACTGGGTATTTACCACAAAAGACACAGATGTAGTGAGGAGAAGGGGTACCTCCACCTCAATGTTCATAGAAGCAAGTTCCAAAATAGCCAAAATGTGGAAGGAGCTGAGAGGTCCTTCAGCAAATGAATGGATAAAGAAGATGTGGTCCACATATACAATGGAGTATTACTCAACCATCAGAAAAGATGAATACCTACCATTTGCATTGACATGGATGGAACTGGAGGGTATTATGCTAAGTGAAATAAGACAAACAGAGAAAGACAATTATTATAAATCTCACTAATATGTGGAATATAAGGGATGGCACAGAAGACTACAGGGGAAGGGAGGGGAAACTGAAAGGGAAGAAATCAGAGAGGGAGACAAATAATGAGAGACTCTGGACTCGAGGGAACAAATTGAAGGTTACAGAAGAGAGGGGGGTGGAGGGGAACTGGGTGATGGGCATTAAGGAGGGCATGTGATGTGATGAGCATTGGGTGTTACCTGCAACTAATGAATCACCAAACATGTACTGTATGTTTGCTAATTAAACTTAATAAAAAAAAAGATTTTATGACACTATAGTTACATCAAACTTACACAAAATTTCAAAAGAAAGCTTTATAATATGTAAAATGAAAACGGATATAAATACTTTAAGGAACCATCAAATCCAGCATCACTCAGAAAGATTTCAACGCTATTCCCTCAATTATAATTACATGCTAAATATACAAGAAGATATTGAAGATATGTAAGACTTGAACACCACATTAAACAAGCCTTATTTATTGGCCATAAACAGCTAATTTCAGCTGTCATCTCTGGGTAGATTATACATTTCCCAGTCGTTCTGACTGACTAAACCTACATTCTGGTTGGTTGCACCAACACAGCATTGGCTTTCACGTATTTTGAATGTTGCCTCTGAACAATATATAAAACCTAATATGCAAAGATTGTATTTTTTGATGAATATATAGAATGTCTAAAAATATCACTATAACAGCCTATTGCACAAATATCAACACATTTTACAATAGCAACTCATCAGTATTGTCAGACCATGTTCTCTTAATAAAAGCAAACAAATTAGAAACGAATTTGAAAAATAACACTGAATAATTATAAAATAAAAACACTTCTAAATGTCTCAAATTCAAAAATAAACTGTAATTGTAATTTTAATTAATGAGAGTTTTCAATAAATGTGGTAGTTACTGAGAATGGAAAAAATATTTACAAAGGGAAAACAGAGGTCTTTAGAGATCAGAATATTTTTATCAATTACTTTGAGAAACTCTGGAAGGAAGAGTAGAAATTGCTCAGGAAAGGAGTGGTGCAGAATATATGGCAAGATAATTATTTACTTGTTTTTTTTTCTTTGTTTCCTGCTTTTGCTCATCCAGCAACAGTTATTTTATTGGGAAAGATGAGAATTTTTTAGAATTGTTAAAAAAATAAGTCTTTTTTTTCTTTTCTTAGAAATTCAAAAGAAACTTTTTAAAACTAGATTTTTAGATTACAAGATCCAGACATTCAAAAGTTAAAATGCATTCTCTATCCTTTTTTTTTTTTTAAGATTTTATACATTTACTTGACAGAGAGAAACACAGCGAGAGAGGGACAAGCAGGCGGAGTGAGAGAGGGAGAAGCAGGCTTCCTGCTGAGCATGGAGCCTGATGTGGGGCTTGATCCCAGGATCCTGGGATCATGACCTGAGCCAAAGGCAGACACTTAACAACTGAGCTACCCAGGCACCCCTACATTCTCTATTCTAAAGTTTAACTCAAATGGTAAAAATTCAATGTGCCTAAGACTGAACTTATGCTTTATTCTTAAGTCATAACTCAGTGGTTGTGTTCACTGACTATGTTGTTCAATTACCCAAAAGATGCCTGCAGACTGAACAAGGAGAACAGACAGTTTGTGGACCTTACAACTGGATGTTAGAGCAAATACCATGGACAAGATAATGGTAATATATCCCTATTCTCAACAGACATAGCAAGCCATAGCAACAGCAGATGCTGGGGCAGACGAGAAACCAGAGATTTAATAAATCCATCAAGATACACTAGAGAGGTCACCACTGGCCTCAGTAACAATTCAGGATTCTACATGCCCTTCTAATGCCACAAAGTTATAAACATTTTCCCCTGCAGCTCAGAGACAGGCATAGAATTAGTGATTACTAAGAGGCGACAATATCTCTGATAGTAAGCTTAAATTTTAAATTGGCTAAGTTTCAATGCAATACCGATTGAGAAATTAATCTTAAGAGACGATTTTAACTTGAATGGCACAGGGTTTCCTTAGAGAGGCCAGATTCTATTTTCCTCCATTGAATGGGAATAAGAGTTTAGGAGTGAGTTGATTGCAATTACAGAGAAAAAAAAAAGTAAGAAAATTGCAGTTCTGCACATCAGAGTAGTACCGTATAAATTCAAAACACATGGCTCCTGTAAAAAGTAGAGAGTGAATACTTGTTGTGGAAACCTGCCTTCTGAGTTTAACTGAATGTGAGATTTGGTTAACAAATAAAGAAGGGGAGTTTAGATAAGCTACTCAAGAGTAAATTTAAAAAGACATGGTAGAATGTGGATTTCATTCTTTGGGCAATGCAGAATCATTTAGGATTTTTAAAGAGTGGAATAACCACATTCTTTAAGAGTCAAGTTTATTTAGATATAGTTTCCATAATGACACCACATTTTACCTTTACTGTACGGTTCTATGAGTTTGGACAAATGGATAGAGTCAGACTACCAACAGTCAAAATACTGAAGAATTCCATCCCCCAAGAAGTCCCTTGTCCTCTCCTCCATCCTCAGGTCTTTCTTAGTGCCCAATGACTCATTTTTCTGTAGCTATAATTTTGCCTTTCCTAAAATCTCTTAATGGATTCACATTAATCCATTATGATTCACAATCATTAATGGATTCACATATTATGCAGCTTATTTAATCAGGCTGCAGACTGACATGCTCAATATCCAGCCAAGCTGCTGTGCGTCACTAGTCTGTTTCTTTTTCCACTGAGTAACATGCAGCTACATTGATATACCACCAGCGAAAGGCATTAGCTTGTTTCCAGTCTTTGTGATATAATGGATATAACTATAAATAAGTGTGTGAACCTAAGTTTTCATGACTCGGAATTAAATATATAATACTGGGATTGCTGCATCATATGTCAATTATATGTTTAATAGCAATTGTCAAAATATTTTCCCAAGTGTCTGTGCCATTTTGCATCTGCACCAGCCATATATGAGAGTCCCAGTAGTTCTGGATCCATGCTATTTGAAGGTCTTTTTGATTTTAGGTATTCTAATGGGTAGGTAGATATATTTTATTGCATTTTTAATCTGCATTTTCTTAATGACTAATGATATCAAGCCCCTCTCTTTTGTAATTATCTTCCTTTCATATATAGTGCCGATATTAACACTATTAATGTAGGTGCTATCACATGTCATCCATATACAGTTCTGAAGTGTCTTTCTACCTTTGCATATTATATTGGGCTATTTGCTTTTCCTGTTATTGAGTTTTTAGAGACTTACATATATTCCAGATGCAAATCCTTTTTTCCTTATTTGTCTTTAGCCAAAACTTTCTCCTACTTTGTGACTTGTCTTTTCAGATTAGATATGTGTGTTTGAAAGAGCCTGGCTGCAAATTTTACAGTCAACTAAAATGAACAAAATTGGAGGCAGGAAGACTACATGGCTGCACTTAACTGGAAAAACCAAACAAAATATAATGATATTAAAGAAAGAGAATCAATAGAAGCTGTTAATTTAGACTTCTCAGGAGATAAAGGAGGAATAAAAACATAAACTAAGCCTTTTCCCCAAGCAAATGGAAAGAAAACTTATGAATTTAATAAACATATTCCAAAGACATTTTTTCATTTATATTCTATTTTCATTTTTAAAATGTGAGCTATTATTTGAGTATTCATTTACTAGTGTCTAACTTTATTTTTACCATGATGCCTGATATGGTCAAATTTTGACATGCACCATGGTTATTACCCGATTCTAGGATGTGAACACTCCACAGTCAATAAAATATAGTTTTATTCATAACCAGTCTTATTTGTGCATTTCTACTCAGTGGACCAGTTCCTAGAAGAATACTTAGCATATAAGAGGTACAATATGATTAATGAAAAAAACATGAATATATGATTAATGTCATGTACTGATAAGTTTCCATATTCTTGACCATGTCCTGAGTAACATTCTGATATCTACATCAAACCCAGCTAATTCCATGTACATCCCCTATCCTATTTCTTCAACTTGGCTTAAACTTACACAACCTTGTTTTTCTTTCCAGTGCCACTGTATCTACATAGTGTCCTAAACTAGTACTGTATTGCTTCTCTTAAAATTTGCTTTAATGGATGTTAAATACAATTATAAATCTATCTGAGATGAATTTTTTTATCAGTTTCTATGTTAATCATTTTACCCAAAAGAAACTTTAGTATCCAAAAAAACAATTCACTTTGGACAGAATACAAAAATTAAAAAAGAAAAAGAGCAAATATCTAAAACAGTTTAATACATTACCATGTGTTTGTCTTATCAGAAAAAAAAAAAACAGTCACTATATTTCATTCATGTCAAAGGAACTTATGTTACAGGGTAAGAATTATGACCTACTCTACATTTTAAAGAGTTGATTGAAATCTATTTGCAATGTTTTTTCACCAAATTATCAGAGCATACTCTATTTGAAGGGTACATGTTTTGAGAATTATAAATAAAGAAGTTTTAAAACAGATCTGAAGTCAAAAAGACATTCCCTGAAAACATACTAAAATTTTAATTCAGGAACAATCAAGTGCTTACAGAAATTTCCCTAAATTTCAATCTCTTAAATTAGTTCTCTGGTCTACTTGATCAAATGATAAACTATAATGTTCAAGAACACATGGCAAAATCAAATTAGCCCTTAGTAAATTCAATGGAGATTAGGGACATACACATACTTAATAAGTATCACAGATTAAAACAAATGTGACTATCTTAGAATCAATGTATAATCACATTTTATTCTGTTTACTCTTGTGTCTGTAGCCTAATCCATACTGTGAAATGTTATTGACACATTTAACATTAAGAGAAAGAGGAAAACACATAAATATTCTGTTGAATTATCCCACTTTTTTAACGTGATGGATTTGATAAATGTTTCCTGTTAAAACTGTAAAATTGTGTTTATTCAGCTTTCCAGTCAAAATAAATGTTGTTCTCAAACTTACAGCTTCAGTGAAGCTTAGGGAAATAAAACAAAATCCTGCCTGCTTCATAAATTATAAGCAAAACATATGAGGTAATGGAAACCATATCTTATTTTGGAATGATTCGTGGTGGCAATGTGAAAGTCCCATGCAAACAGAAGTTGAAAGAGAGCACAGTCTAATTTTCATAAACTAGGTGGGCCTCTCAGGGTAAGGATAACAGAAAATAAATGAGAAATTATTCCCTATTTCTTCCAGTCAAACTAAGCATGACAAGAAAATTGTAAAGATGAATGCAAGAATATAATGGTACATCTGTCTTTATGCCCAATTACATGCATCATTTTATAGTAGGAAAACTAAAACCAACCTGTATTGACAGAGTGTCAAAAGTAAGGAGTGGAGATACCTTCAATAATTTGTTCAGACCTTTTTCACATAAGCTGCTGATCCTCTGGAAATGCATCTGCATTACATTGGTAAATTTTTTAGTTCATAAAGATACAATGACTTTCATCTCAATATTCTAGAACACACCATAAAGAACATGAATGCCAAAGTTATTTTTTAATATACTAGCAGCCTCTGAAACTGTATCTGGTGGACAGAAGGTATTAAATAATCATGGGATAATGAATGAATGAGTTTATCTTTGAGGAAGCTTAAAGAAAACCCCCCTATTTTTTTAATCATACATCATGCATGATTAGTAATTAATTTACTATTATATTAGGGTAAATTTTTTAGCCTTTGATTACTTTTTTGTCAAAAAGGCAAAACTCAGGCACCTGAGTGGCTCAGTTGGTTAAGCTTCTGCCTTTGGCTCAGGTCATTATCCCAGAGTCCTGGGATTGATTTGACATCAGGTTCCCTGCTCCACAATCAGTCTGCTTCTTCCTTCTCCTTCTGCCCCTCCCCTCACTCATTCTCTCAATGTCTCCCTCAAAGAAATTTTAAAAATCTTAAAAAAAAAAGGCAAAGCTCAGTTATCAATGATAATTCCCACTACTACCCAGTACAACAAAGTATATTCACATATATGTAGCTATGCAAGTACTTTTTTTATTTTGAATAAAACTGTTTCAAAGTTTCACAAGATGGTAATTGTTTCTGATAAATTAGCAAGTGAAAATAAGAACTGAAGCTGAATATTGAGCTAAATTCACTCCTGGTGCTGATTCTTACTAAAACGTCTAACATGAACTAGAGGGAAAAATGTAAGATAACTGTATGAATAATTAATGTACTTTTTAATATAAGCAATAGATATTTGAACAACTAACTAGAAAATGGCATTTCATGGGCAAGAATGGAGGAACAACCAAACTTCAGAATTTTTGCAGCTAAATAATTTATGTCATTGATTAATTTATGTAGATTAATTTGTGCTGAGTAATGTATCTTAGAGAAGAAATGTAAGAAAGAGCTCCATGCAAAAGTTTGTGCCTTAGCAAAACTGTAAAGATAAATAAAATAGAAACACAATGTGGTATTGTTAAGTTTGGAAAATTAGATATTATGCACTACTGCTAGAAGATAAGATTAGAAATGGAAGTAGTAAAAAATTGCCCTGGAGTCTAGGCAGTGGTAAGATGATGTAGAAAGTTATGCATCTCATTATGAAATATGGATTTTCAATATGCATATTTCATTTTCAAAAAATAAACATAGAAACAACTATATTGTATGCTAGAATGAGATGAATGCCACTGGACATGTTTTTATGAAAGGAGAGTAAGGGAAGTTAGATGGGTAAAACTAACAGTTAAAATGTCCATGCATGCATTAAAATTTTAAGAAGGTTGATTAGAGCAGGTTTTGTGGACAAGGTAACATTTGACCACTGACAGGAAATGAGGTGGTTAGCTATGAAAATGTCTCCTGAAACAGTATTCCAGAAAGAAAGAAAGAACTAGTGCAGAGTGCAAAAACCACAAGTTCAAAGTCTCTAACGTGCCTGGTGTTTTTAGGGATAGCAAGTAACCTTGGGTAGTTGGAACAAATTGAATAGGGAATACTAAGTAATCTGGTTTTATGAGGAACAATGAAGCCAGAGTGTGTGGGATCTTGTAAGCCAAGCCGTAGTAGGTATCTAGGAATTTATTATAAATTAAATAGGGAACTACTATAGGTTTTGAGTAGACAATGTTTAACTTTGGATTTAAAAGAACTGCTTTGATATGTTAAGAACCAACTATACAGAAGCAATTTAAAAGCAGGGAGGCCAATTGGGAAATCTTTGCAGAAAATCAGGGGAGATGACAGTCTCTGGACTGTCAGCAGCGGATTTGGGAAGAAATGTGCAGATTCTGCTATATTCTGAAGATAGAACCAGAAATATTTTCTTATAGATTGGAGGTGGTGTGTTAGGCACTAACACAGTCTAATTTGAGTATAAGGTTTTTAAGGCCTTCCAAATGAATGCATGGAATTGCCTTAATTGAGTATAAAATATCTGGAAATAGAATCCACTTTGAGTTAGAATATCAATATGAGGGGCACCTGGGTGGCTCAGTTGGTTAAGCGACTGCCTTCAGCTCAGGTCATGATCCCGGAGACCCGGGATCGAGTCCCACATTGGGCACCCAGCTCGGCGGGAAGCCTGCTTCTCCCTCTCTCACTCCCCCTGCTTGTGTTCCCTCTCTGGCTGTGTTTCTGTCAAAATAAAAAAATAAATAAAAATAAATAAAACTTAAAAAAAATCAATATGAGGCATACAATGCAAAGATCTGCTAGATATGTAATTAGAAATGCCGAATAGGCACTTGGATATATATGCTGGAGGTCCACAGAGCTCTGGACTGGAAATAGAAATTTCTAGGCTGATGTTATTACCAAAGAAGTAAACAAATACATGAATAGTATCAAGGTCTGAATACAGGGCACCTCAACATGAAGAGGTCAGGGAACAAAGGAAAATCCAGTAAATAGGTCTGAAATGGAGTAACAGGAAGAGAAACACAAAAGTGTAGTATTCTGAAGTCAACTAGAGAATGTGTTTGAAGGACAACAAAGTGTTTAACTGGGTCAAGTGTTGCTAATAGGTCAGGCTAGAAAAGGACTGGACTCTTGAGAGTTGGACTTAGCAAATGAAAGTTAGTTGTTCCTCTGGGAATGCATGTTTGGTGGACTTCTGTGAGTGAAACGTTACTGATTTGGATTTAAGAAAAAAAGAGGTTTCCTCTTCCCTTCCTGAACAATTCAAACCTGAAATCATTAGGAGGGGCTTGACAAGGTAATTATCCACATTGGTAGGAAGATAGTTACAATGGCTGAGATCAGGGTGACAGATCCTGATGGGGTAGAAAAGGTGTTATGTGGGGAAAGGGTCTAGGACACTGAAGCATATGTAGAGTTCTAAGGACAGCCTTGGGGAAAGGCATCCAGCACTGAGTGTCAGCTTAAGGGTGGAATGAGGAAAACATTTATGTATGTGACAGTAGAAATAGCCTAGGGAGGGCGTTAAAGCCTAGAGGCATGAGGAGGTCATGTATCCAGGAGAGAAAACAATGATGGCTAGGAGAGATAGGACACATACAAGGGGACTGCTAAAAAACATATTTTACCATTCATGGGAACCAGGTTTCTCACTATCAGAAAAAGGAGGAACAACCCTAGAATAAACCCTGGTATTAGATTGAAATTGGAGGTAGTAGTGTGAAATCACAGTTTTCATTATACAGCAACAGATATATAGAGAAATAAACAGGCATAAAAAGGTATACACACAAACACACATATTCTAGAAAAAGAAAGCAAATACAGCCTAAAACCAGCAGAAGGGAAATAATAAAGATTAGAGAAGAAATAAAGGATATAGAAACAAATGTAGAAAAGATCAACAAAACTAAAAGCTGATTCTCTGAATTAATCAAATTGATAAACCCCTATCCATACTTATTTAAAATAAATGAGAAAGGACCCAAATAAATAAAACCATAAATGAAAGAGGAGAGTTCACAACCACCACCACAGAAATACAAACAATTATAAGGAAAGATTATGAAAAATTACATGCCAACAACCTGGGCAATCTGAAAGAAATGGACAAATTCCTAAAAACACACAAACTAATTAGGCTGAAACAGGAAGAAATAGAAAATTTGAACAGACCCATAACCGCAAAGAAGTTGAATCAGTAATCAAAAATCTTCCAACAAACAAAATTCCAGTGACTTACAGCTTCCCAGGGGAATTCTACCAGACATTTTAAGAGTTAATATCTATTCTTTTCAAACTATTCCAAAAACTAGAAAAGGGAGGAAAATTTCCAAACTCTGTCTACAAGGCCATTGTTACCTTGAATAAAAAAAGAAATAAAAGGCCCCACTAAAAAGGAGAATTATAGGCCAAATCTCTGATGAACATGGATGCAAAAATTCTCAAGAAGATACTATCAAATTGATTCCAACAGTACCTTAAAGGAATTATTCACCACAATCAAGTGAGATTCATTCCTGGGCTAAAAGTGTGGTTCAATATTTGTAAATGAATATGATATGCCACATTAATAAAAGACAGGATAAGAACCATATGAACCTCTCAGTAGATGCAGAAAAAACATTTGATAAAATTCAGCATACATTCTTAATAAACCTCAAAGAATTAAGGATAGATGGAACATATTTCAACATCATAAAGACCGTATGTGAAAACTCCCCAGCTAATACCCTCATTGGGGAAAAGCAGAGATTTTCTTTATTGTCAGGAACAAGACAGGGATGTCCACTCTCACCATTACTATTTAATCTAGTATTGGAAGTCTTATCTTCAGCAATCAGACAATAAAAAGAAGTAAAACTCATCCAAATTCAATGAAGAAGTCAAACTTCCACTATTTGCAGATGATATGATACTCTATGCAGAAAATCTAAAGGACTCCATCAAAAAAATTCCATAACTGATACATGAACTCAGTGAAGTCATAGGATATAAAATCAATGTAAAGATATATGTTACATTTCTATACACCAACAAAGAATAAGCATAAAAAGAAATCAAGGAATTGATCCGTTTTAATTACACCAAAAACCATAAGCTATCAAGTATCTTCTGCAAGAAATTGAAGATTATACAAAGAAATGGAAAGATCTTCCATGCTCATGGATTGAAAGAACAAACATTGTTAAAATGTCTATACTCCCCAAGGCAATCTACACATCTAAAGCAATCTCCATCAAAGAGCCACCAGCATTTTTCACAGAGATAGAACAAACAACCCTCAAATATGTATGGAACCACAAAAGACTCCAGATAGCCAAAACAATCTCGAAAAAGGAAAGCTTGAGGCACCACAGCTCTGGGCTTTAAGCTCTATGAAAATACAAGGCTCTAATCATCAAGACAGTATGGTACTGGCACAAGAACAGACATATAGATTAATGGAACAGAACAGAAAACCTAGATATGGACCCACAATTATATGATCAACTAATCAACAAAGCAGGTAAGAATATCTAATGGGGGGTAAAACAGTCTCTTCAACAAATGGTGTTGGGAAAACTGGATAGCAAGATGCAGAAGAATGAAACTGACCATACACAAAAATAAATTCAAAATGGATGAAGCACCTAAATGTGAGACAGAAATCCAACAAAATCCTACAGGAGAATGTAGGCAGCAACCTTTTGACTTCAGTCATAGCAAATTCTTACTAGATGTGTGGGAGGCAAGGGAAACAAAAGCAACTATTTTTATCAAATAAAAAAGTTTCTGTGTAGGGAAGGAAACAATTAACAAAACTGAAAGGCAACCTACAGAATGGGAGAAGATATTTGCAAATGACATATCTGACAAAGGGTCATTAGCCAAAATACATAAAGAACTTTTCAAACTGAACACCCCCCAAACCAATAATCCATTAAGAAATGGGCAGAAGACACCAGAAGTGACCTATTACAAAGTAATACCCCAATTCCAAAGTGCCCTGTGGTTGGGGACCAGAATCAACCTAGAGTCTGGTTAAAAGCACTCAAACAAAACAAAACAAAACAAAACAAAGGGTCTTAAGAGGCAACTGGTGGAATCGAGCAGCCAGGGTCATGGACCTAAGCCCAGGGTCCAAGGCCGATCACAGCCAGTGCCCACCTGCACCTTAGAGAGCCCCACAGGCTCCTGCTAGAGGCCCCTTGGCCAGCAGCTTTCCACACCACCCGCAACCTGGCCGAATCTGAGAGCACCCAGCATGGGCATGGGCTCCAGACAGCAGTCCCGGCAATAGCAGACTCACCCAAACAAATATTGTCTGTGGTTTCTGCGGCACAGGGGTGCAAAGACAAGCGGGAGCCTCGGGCGACTACTCTGGTGGTGACTGGGGGTGCGCACCACCTGTAAGAGGTTGTGGTGGTCAGCAGAGTTTGCAGATTGGGGAGTCTGTGTGCTCAGGACCATCCAGAAGGGAGCAGACTGAGGCTTCTTTCTGAGATGGAGGTCTGGCTGTGGACAGTTTACTTTGCTTAGATTCTCCAAAAAGCCACCAAAATCCGCCAAAGAACAAAAACCTCCAGAGAACGAAAGCCTGAAAAACCAGTTTTCACAGAGCCCAGCCCCTTGACATGGGGCAAGCAGGCAGGCCCCTCCCCAAGAAGGCAAGGCAAAAGAACAAGAGGACAACAACCAAAGGGTCTCCATAAAACTGTAAAACCCTAACATCAGGGAAAAACAATACATTAAGCTCCTGGTGCTGCCCCAAACCTGTATATTTTATAGATACTGCTTTTCTTTTCATTTTTTAAAAATTCATCCTCACAATTCTCATTCTATTTTTTTAACCTACTTATCATTACAACTTGATGTTTAACACAACATACCATAATAACTTTTTTCTAAGATTTTATTTATTTGACAGAGAGAGAGAGAGAGAGATCACTAGTAGGTAGAGAGGCAGGTAGAGAGAGAGGAGGAAGCAGGCTCCCTGCTGAGTAGAGAGCCTGATGAGGGCCTCAATCCGAGGACCCTGAGATCATGACCTGAACTGAAGGCAGAGGCTTTAACCCACTAAGCCACCCAAGCGCTTCCATAATAACTTTTTAACTTGAACTTTTTTCGTATATATACCGAGTTTCTTTCCTTTTTTTAAATATACATATACATATATGCTTTAAGGTAATTTTTTTAAATTTTTTTTTTTTATTTGACAGAGAGAAACACAGCTAGAGAGGGAACTCAAGCAGAGGGACTGAGAGAGGGAGAAGCAGGCTTCCTGCTCTCACTTTTTTACATAGATCATATTGAAATAAGTGAGTTGCATTTTGTTGAGACTGCCTTAGAACTTTGAGATTCTGCTCCCAGCCATCCTGTAATAGAAGACAAACTTGCTCTCCTACTGACAACAGCAACAAAATCGGAAATACTGGTTTTCAGGACAGTGAACAACAGCCAATGAATGACATTAATCCTTAACAGATAGGAAACAAATGAGGTTAGTTATACTGTTGTCCAAGTTCACGGATTTTAGAGAATTTTAAGGCAGCAAGGAAAGAAAGGAAAGGCAACAAAAAAATATTTGAAGAAGCAGCGATCAAAACATTTCCAAACTGATGCAAACTACAACCTCATAGATCCAAAAATCTTAATGGATTCTAAACTCAAGAAATATGAAGAAAAAGAAACCAATTTACATTGTAAAAAAAATTTCTCAAAAGTGTTAAGGTTTTGAAATCAGGCAGAAACAAAAAGATGTGTTACTTATAGAGAACAGACATAAAAATAATAGTGTATTTCTCACTGGAAACATATCCAAGTTAGAATACAGTATATTAAAATCTCTAAAGTCCTGAAAGAAAAAAAATTTCAACATATTATTCTCCATTGAGAAAGTAAATGTATTTCAAAAATGAAAGCAACAATTTTTTCAAATGTACAAAAGCTGACAGAATTTATTTCTAACAGATCTGCACTATAAAAAAGCTTAAGAGAAATCCTTCATGTAGAAGAAAAATGGCACCAAATGGAAATAGGAATCTTCACAGAAAACAGAATTTACTAGAAATGTTACCTATAAGATTATGGCTCTATAAGGCTAACTTCTGGTTGAATTTATGGTTAAATTTTAGGTTTCTTATTTAGATTTCTTTTAAATATGACTACATAAACAAATATTATACATTATATAATATATGTAAAAATAAATCATGAAAACAATTGCACAGAAACTGAGAAAATAGGAATCGAATTGTGTCTGATGTGAGGTAGAGCACAGACCTTGTTTCTCTCTATATATGGATATTTATTTTTTCCAAGCATCACTTACCGAAAAGTGTACAGATTGAATACTTCAGTAGTTTTTCAGAGGTAATGTAAATTTATGAATTAAACCAGGGGCAAATGATGTCTTAATAAGGTTGAGCAACCTTATACAACATCTTGGTATGCTTTTCCCTCTACATCCAATTTTATATTTTCTTACATGTTAGTTTATTCCCATGTGATACAACTTTGTTTTGCTGTTGTAAAAATGTCTTATCAGCTTGTTGTATTTTCTATCAGGTTTATAGTAAACATGAAACCAATGGCTACCTAGAAATAAATTTTTATGCCACTGTATGTAAATTGTTCAATTATTCTTTGTACCATTTTTAAGATAAATCTCTCACTCTCTAGGGTTTTCTACATAAGCGATTGTATCATTGGCAGTTTTTTTCCTATTTCTTCCCATTTTTAATACTTCATTTTTCTTCTGTGTTTAACTAAATGTTAGTACCACCAGTTGAATTATTAGTAGTTTCAATAGAGACAAAAGGCATTTTTCTTAACTTTAAAGTGAACGACGTTTTGAAGTAAATGTTCTAGTTTTAAAAGACAAAAAAAAAAAAATGAAGTGAATGATAGATTTTTCCCCATTAAAAATTTTCTTAGATAAGTAAATATCTACATAGAAGTGAATGGATTCTTTAAAATTAAAAATAAATACTGAATTTTTTCAGACCAGTTTTCAGCATCTATGAATGTAATCATGTGGTTTTATTTTCTCCTTAGAATTCCTTGGTGTATTTCATGGAACAGAAAGAGTTATTTTCTAACTATGGACAAAGCCCACTCTATAAAAATAGAAGATTAACACATTTAAAATGTAATAATTTTAGCTTTGTCTTATTTTGAAAATTTTTTAAAAAAATTTTGTTTCCCTAAGTTGACACAAAATGCTATATTACTTTCAGGTATAAGATACAGTGATTAACTTCTCTATCCATGTTACTACCGTGTCACCATGCAATGTTGTAACAGTATCACTGACATATTCCTCATGCTATGCCCTTTATGCCTTTGACTTATTCTATAACTGGAAATTTGTATCTTCCACTTTCCTCACCAATTTTGACCTCGCCATTTATCCCCTTCCCCTTTGGCACCATCAGTTTGTTTTCTATTTATAGGTCTGATTTTACTTTTTATTTATTCATTTATTTTATTTTGGTATCTGTCTTTCTCAGTCTGACTTATTGTTTCTCCCTTTATTTATTTATAATTTCACTCATCCCCCACCCACTTCCAGACTTGCTTTTGAAAATTATTTTCCATAACCTATATACCAAACTTAAGATATATTTGTGATTTTTCACATGAAGTTTTTCTTTCCCCCCTGAATATGTTTTTTACTGGAACTTTTGCAATCTGGAAAAGCTGCCACCATGCTCTGGCACTGAGGAAAGCATGCTCTGTAGAGGAAAGGACATTAGTCTGATGTTTCTGAAGGAATCAAGTTGTAGTTCCACTCTTTTATAAATGGGTAAATGAAGGTAGTTAACTTATTCACTATACACTGCAATTTTCCAAGGTAGTAACAAGAGAAGCAAATAGATTGTTATTATTACAGTCATCTCATCACTATGGTCATTTCAGTTCATCCCTTTAAGTCTGCCTCAAATGTTCAAGACTGCATTTTGCGTTTTTAAAAATTTTCTATTCTTCTTTCTTATAAAATCCTATGACACACTTTTGACAGAGAGTGCTTTCACAAAAACTGACAGACTGTGTCTAAATAGAAAGTTCACAGTTACAACATCTGGCTATGTTTGTATTTCCTTGAGCTAAGTAGGAAGATTCAACCACCCAGAGGGTTGTCTACCTAGGCAGCAGGACAGCAGGAGCCAAAGGCAGAGAGAGGAAGGCAAGGTGTGAGGGAACAGACAGACTGTCAATCACTCAGAGAGCACAACACTAGAGAACAAGGACCTGGAGCGAGAGAGTGGTTATAGCAACATGACAACAAGAGGAACTCTGGCACACATAGGCTTCTCTGGTACTTTGTGTACCGAGAAACTCTAGGGCATACAGAAGTCAGAGGTATTACACCTTTTCGTTTTCTTTAAAAGCCTCTAAAATCACACATGTGCATGTGCACACACACACACACACACACACACACACACACCACACGTTGTTCTACTTGTTTTTCTTGTCATGTTTCTAATTTAGCTGTTGAATTGCATTTTCTGTATCACTCTAAGTTTCTGTTCCTCTAGTGGCAAAATAGCAGTTACCTGGCTTTTTAAAATCTCAGAGTAAATTACTTATGAATAAATTAATAATCATAGATACAGGAAATCTGCTAAAAATATGTGGAAGAGCTGACATTATGACATAACTTGCATTACTCATGGAGGAATGCAAAGGTATTTTTTTTATTTGAACTTGGTAAGTAGGTAGATATTGGTTTTAAAATTCTTTAAATGTTGGTTTTTTGTTTAGCTTTGTTTTGTTTTCCATTAGTCCCCTGAACTGGCTAATTTCAGACAAGGTAACAGACCTTATTCCAATTTTCTTTAAACTTCACACAGAGAAAATGATGAATCAACTCTTTCTTCCCAAAAGGAAAAAAATTATTTTTAAATAAATTAGTAAATAGTGGTGTCGACTGTCTGTCCCTTCTAAATTCCCATTTTTAAAACCAGGATGAGTATTTCATACCTTAAGACTGTATCTGGCGGTGGACATTGGCCCCTCTGGACCATGGCTTAATCACCTGTAGGTTCCCATCTTTGGTTGTTTGGGCAGAAGCAAAAGCGGAAGAGTGCAGCTGTAGCTCAATAAATACGTTATGAAATCAGGCAGGCCAGGGTACCACAGCAGTTTCCCAAGACCAGGAATCAATTCTCATCCAGCATTTCTCCTACCCTTCCATGCTCCCTTTGCTCCAAGATCGTTAAGATACGAGATGCAGATTTATGTTTACACGGGCTTACTTACACCTAAGTTCAAGTCATTAAAAGTAGCTGCGTAATTCTCATTAACTCCACCATTTTAATTTGCTGAGACAATATTTACTAATCCTTGGATTAATGATGTTCAATACAACATGATTATTGTTTGCTAACCAGAACTTTTATGTAATAACAGAAAACTGACATTTGCTCTTGTGCCTTTTCTCACCCCTGTACAAGAGTGTTTATTGGCAACTCAGGGAAATATCCTTCAGAACTGAAGGAAAAATAAAGACTTTCAGACAGACAAAACTGAGCAAATTAATTGCTTAACAGATTTGCCCTGAAAGAAATGTTAAGGGAGATTTCAGGCAGATATAGTTTAACACTTGACAGAAACAGGGATCCACACAAAAATATGGAAATGGAGGAAATAAAAAAAATGCATTCCATTAATTATAACTGTTGTAAAAGAAAACTATTTTTAAAAAAAGAGTAGCAGCATACTATGTGTTTGTAGCATACGTGAAAATAAAATAAGTGGCAAAAAATGTACAAAGGATGGAAAGAACCATTGGGAATATACTATTGTAAGGCCCTTAGCACCACATATGAAGTCGTATAATACTACTTGAAGATAGATTCTCTTTTTTCTAAATATTTTATTTATTAATTTGACAGAGACAGACACAGCTAGAGAAGGAACACAAGCAGGGGGAGTGAGAGAGGGAGAAGCAGCCTTCCGGCAGAGAAGGAAGCCCCATGAAGGGCTCGATCCTGGAACTCTGGGATCATGACCTGAGCCGAAGGCAGATGCTTAACAACTGAGCCACCCAGGCACCCCTTGAAGATAGATAATTATTATTTAAATATGTACACCATAAGCCCTAGAAAAATATTTAAAATATTTATAAGCTAAAAATAAATAGTATGATAAAATTTAATTTTTAAAAATCTTATTAACCAAAAATGGCAGAAAAGGAAAAAGAAACAAAGAACAGATAGAAAAAAATGGGAAACATCTATCAAAGTGGTATTTTAATCCAACCTTACCAATAATATTAAACAATACAGTACCAATTAAAATATAGAGATTGTCGTGTGAGATCAAAGATAAATATCCAACTGCAGACTGTCTCTAAACAAGTCACTCTAAAAATAAAGACATGAATTGGAAAAAGAAAAAAAAGAAAAAAAGAAAAGATCTAACATGTAAACCCTTAAAAAAAAACAAACCCTAAAACTGTTATATTAATTCAGACAAAACAGACTTCAGAACAAGAAATTTACTAGGACTAAAAAGAGATATTATGCAGTGATAAAGGAGTCAGGTCTCCAAAAAACTTAACGACTCTAAACTCTATGGACTAACTTCAGTTTCAAAATAAATGCAGCAGAATTTGCTAGATCTGAAAGGAGAAATTTACCTCTCCACAATTACAGCTGGAGACATCAACCTCTCTCTTTCTCTCTCTGATAGAATATGAGAAGATTTCCTATTCTCATTTACTCAGACATAAAATCTCTTATCTTTCATTTCTACCTTTCCAACATCTCATCTCTACACAGTATTTATATACTATATATTTATAGTAGAGCCCCCTTCTACTAAGTGGAGGAAAAGGTGTAATCTCTAAAAACCCTATAAAGTTGGAAAGCCATGCCTGTGAATTATCCTATCTGTTAAAGGTTAACAACCAGCAGATACATTAAATAGCAATTATTAGAAAACAAGGTTGTAACTTGGGAAAAGCACGTTTCTCTCAATCTGTTTCATCAATTTTACCATGTAGAGAGTCAAGTGTATGAAAATATTACTGCCTCATGGAATGATTGCTGGTGTCTTGGGAAAACTTCACAGAAACTCACTAATACTAAAATTGGAAAAGATGCTTGAATTTCAGGTCACTTCGAACTGTTCTAGGGACATCAGCGTTGTGTTCACATTAGAAATGGAAGCCTCCTCAGCTCTCTGTAACAGCATGTCCCGCGAGGCAAGAACAACGTGCACTATAAGGAATGGAAGGAGAAGTTTAGACTGACCTGTTTGGATTTAAACACTTGAGTGAGGAATCATTATTTTAAAGCATTGGGGTTTTGTTTGTTTGCTTGCTTGCTTTTGCCTTTTAGAAACAAACTAGCAACATAACTTTCATTATGACAATATGATTTCTTTTGGGTTAAAACACTGTGATGGACAAAGGGAACAAAACTCTGTGAACTTGTCACTAAAAGATCCCAAAGAAAATATTGCCAAATTAAATTTTTAAATAGTCCTTATAACATTTTTGGGGTATTTAAGAATAGTTTACTTCAGAAGGCAGAAGTATAAAATGGCAAAAGAACAGGAGAGTTCATAAAATCCAAGTCTACTGTTAACCTGGATAATAGATTGACAGCGAGCTATGTCTTATCACGAGGTGACTGAAGCTAGAGCAGCTTCCACTATCAAAAAAAGAGTGCAGGGCAGCCAACCAAGTAAGGCAATAAAAACCAGGGAGATGACAAATTTGACTCTCCACATCCACTATGCAATTTTCTAATAACTGAGAGTTGAGCATGTGTGTGTTGGCACAGCTAAAATTAGGGTTGGAAATGACTACATAAAGATGGAGCTTTTCAAGGGAAGAAAATATAGAATACTCTTTGCTATCGCATATACTCCTAAAATGGCTGCAACTGGCAGGGAGAAATAATATCAAGTTTTGTAAGATAAGAAACAAAGTTAAAGCACTATTTACTCACCATTATTTAAAAAAAAAATAAAGCCATCTGTAACTTCGCCTCTCTCTCTCTCCATACCCTACTTCATTCTCCAATTCTCTCCTGGGTGATTTTAACCCTAAGCTCCAACTCTTCTGCTTTATACACAGTGTTGTTATATATTAACTTTTCAGCGCTCAGACTGAGATTAACACTCCCCTACCGGCTCCCGCCCTCATTCAGATCTCATTGAAAACTTCACAGTCAATGGTTACACACTTCAAATAAAACACTAAGGATAATCTATCACACTTGTTTCTATGTCAAAATCTGCTCTTTTTAAAATTCTTTAAAGATTTTATTGATTTGAGAGAGTGAGCAAGAGAGAAATGGAATGGGCGAAGCAGCAGAGGGAGAGACAGAGGGGAACAGACTCCCCATTGAGCAGGGAACCCCTACATGGGGCTTGATCCTGGGACTCTGGGATTGTGACCTGAGCCAAAGGCAGATGTTTAACTGACTGATCCACACAGGCGCCCTGTTCTTTTTAAAATTTAAACTCTTTAAAGTCTAGGGTTCTTTGATTTGTGTATTCTCTTGTTCTGGAACAATACCTGGCATATAGTAAGTACTTCCCTAGTATCTGTTGAAGGCACTTACATGTACTTGAACAAGGAAGGGGGACTGTTGCTTGGAAACAGGTACAATGAGACAGATTACGGGATTTTGGAGTAGGAAGCAGGTACCAAATTGCATTGATTTCATTGCAAAATGGAGGAGTTGGCACCTATGATATTTAGAGCTCTGAAGTTTTGAGTTTTTTTAAAGATTTTTTTTATTTATTTGATAGAGAGAAACAGCTAAAGAGTGAACATAAGCAGGGGGAGAGTGAGAGGGAAAAGCAGGATTCCCACTGGGCAGGGTACCCATGTGGGGCTTGATTCCAAGACCCTGGGATCATGACCTAAACTGAAGGCAGAGGCTTACTGACTGAGCCTCAGGCACCCCTAGAGCTCTGAAGTTTTAAGTCTATGAGTGTTGCCTTATACACACATTTAAATATGCACCTGCTAATTTAAATTTATAAATTGAAAGAAATGTCATAATTTTAAAAACTACAATATAAACATACAAAATCAATATATAATAAAAATACTTGGCATTTTACATTTTTAACACAAATTCTGTTTTATGTTAAAATTAAGTTGAATTTCATTCCATTCAATAAACTCGTTCTTTTACTCAGAAAAGAGTGCTAGGGAGCCTGGGTGACTCAGTGGGTTAAAGCCTCTGCCTTCGGCTCAGGTCATGATCTTGGGGTCTTGGGATCGAGGCCCGCGTCGGGCTCTCTGCTCAGCAGGGAGCCTGCTTCCTCCTCTCTCTCTTTCTCTCTGGCTGCCTCTCTGCCTACTTGTGATCTCTCTGTCAAATAAATAAATAAAATGTTTTTAAAAAAAGTTAAAAGAAAAGAGTGCTAGCTATAAAATAACTTGTAACTTTCACCTACATCTGTGATGATGTCTAATTCTATAAAATCATAGGGCTACTTAAATATTATTTCCATAGAGTCAAAGTAATGTTTAAACTTGATGAAAGCATTTTATATCATGATATATGAAAGGTTTACATTTCACATTATTACCATGATATGGTTCTCAATCTCTATTATATAACATTTAAAAATCCATGAGATTAGTTAAAATAATAGGCTGCCTCAAGTTTTGCATGATAAAGTTTATCTAACATATCATATTTTTAACTACTAGTATATCTTATCTAAGCCTCAAGAGATATTATCTACACATTACCACATTTGTGTTCATAAAATAGAAAATGTCCAAGGACAACTTGTATATGTATATGTATATGCATGCTTGAGTGAGCATTGGCAATTAAGAAAGCCAATGGGGGGGCACCTGAGTGGCTCAGTTGGTTAAGCAACTGCCTTCGGCTCAGGTCATGATCCCGGAGACCCGGGATCGAGTCCCACATCGGGCTCCCTGCTCGGCAGGAAGCCTGCTTCTCCCTCTCTCACTCCCCCTGCTTGTGTTCCCTCTCTGGCTGTGTTTCTCTCTGTCAAATAAAGTCTTAAAAAAAAAATAAATAAAAGCAATGGGGGAAGTTAAGGTAGGAACTTTTGTGTTGTCCTCTTGTAAACTGGTAAATTGCAACTATCCAGAAACTTCAGTAAACAGAAACCTTCCCTTGGAGCAATAAAAGTTTGCCTTTGGTATTTTCATATCTAAATATTATCACCGTCAGTTGTTTTAGAAGCAGATTCAGAGACATTGTGACCCTTGTGAGAATATGGAAATGGGTCCAATATTATAATATTCCAGTTTCACTGCCCTTTCTTTTCTAGCCCTTCTTCAATTTAAATTGTCCAATATCTATTTTAAATTTTGAAATTTCTGGCTGCACATCCTACTGAATATAACTATTTTGCCATGTTTAGTGAAATGCTTATATTTCCTCATTTTATCT
The DNA here is from genome assembly GCA_004023965.1 of Spilogale gracilis. NCBI lineage: Eukaryota > Metazoa > Chordata > Mammalia > Carnivora > Mephitidae > Spilogale > Spilogale gracilis. The sequence continues at coordinate 146,249 of PITA01000611.1, forward strand.
TTTTTACACTATCATTTCCAGTGGTAGTGATAGTTTCAAAACTACAATGGCAACTCTTTCATTTAGAAATTACTCTAAATGATTAATAAGAGACTGCCTGCCATGATGTAAGTAACTTTTTATAAAAAACTTTATTTCTAATAATAATGACATAATAACACATAGTATGAGTTGGTACTCTGCTAAGTACTTTCTGTTTCAGCTTCATGAAAACCCTATGAAGTATGTACTATTATCAGCTCTATTTCACCTGTATGGACACTGAGGCTTGAAGATATTAAATGTCCTAAGCATGAGATCACCCAACTATGGACCCATAATCTATCCTCATTGAAATTTAAGATATAAAAGGCCAATAGTCATATAGGAGGCTTTCTTCTAATACTTAAAAATGTCCTCAAGTTATGTCTTATGGATCAGCTTAATTTTACAAGCATCATTTATTTCTCATCTAGAACTATCTGTATTTGTCCATGTATGACAAGCTTTGTGTTGGGCCAACATGATGGCTGATTTTATGCATTGACCTGGCACAGTTGTTTGGTGAAATATTAGTCCAGATGTTGCTGTGAAAATATTTTGTCTAAGTGATGAATATTTACAATCCAGTTATATTTAAGAGGATCACTCTCTGTAATGTGAATGGACCTCATTCACTCAGTTGAGGGATCCTGAGAGGAAAAACTGGATATTTCCTGGCGGGGAAAAAAGGAATTCTGTCTCAAGACTCTAACAGAAATCTTCTCTGAGTTTGTAGCCTGCTGATCTGCCCTACAAATTTCAAATGTACAACCCTCATAATCTGGCCCCAAATCTCTCTTTGAAAAACCCTAACCTGGAAGACTTACTTGCGTATACAATTAATCTTCAATCGTTGTTGAGTAAATATTTGCATTTTTGACCAATTTTAGAGTTGAAGCAATATATCATGAAGATGTACTGTGAATATTACCACATATGTACTTAGAAATTCTGTAAAGTATCAAAATAAAACATTCCTCATTTTTTAAATTTTTTAAAAAACATTTTGTATTTAAGTAATCTCTCACCCAACATGGGGCTTGAACTCATAACCCCAAGATCAAGAATCACAAGCTCTACCCACTGAACCAGCCAGGTGCCCCTCAATCCTCATTTTTAAATCTTGAGTTTGGTTTTACCATTATAGTTCTTTTATTAGGCTAGAAAAATTGTCTGGTTAAATACTGGAAATAGTAATATGCTAAAAAAATCAATTGTGAAATCTGTTTTTTTTTGATACAAGTTCATTTGCATGATTTCATCTTTTCCTATTTATTTCCTCTGCATGTGATTATTATTTATGAAGAGAAAAGGTCCAGACTTTGTCTCCTCGTTCTTCTTTTAGTCTCATCATTATTATGACTACGAGGTACGTTTCACTTCCCTTTCTGACTTGATTACCTTTTGCCTTTAAAAACGTAGCATTGGTGTGACAGTCGAAAGTTTTTATTACTGGAAAAAATCTAGGATGAAAAAGATAAGCGTAGCTGACCATATTGGTCCCCTAGTAAAGTTTTATTAGGTCTACAGGCTCTGCTTGTTAAATGGAGTTCCCCTTAACAGGGAGCATTCCGAATTTTCGTGCCCTCATTTTTTCTTTCTTTTTCTGACCATGAAGGGAGATTTTAAATCTAGTATGGAAAACTTTAAATTCTTTCTTAAGAAGATGAGGCTATTCAGTGTGCATTAACTTCAGGGGACACTGGCATTAGTGTTCTCATAGTGTTGCATGTTCTCTACTTTCCATAATTGAGCTATCCAAAAACTCACATAAGCAGAGGTATTATTATAGGCATACATGGTAATGTAAGTATTTTAAGCCATTAAGTGTGTGCTGTAGATAAAGTAGAAAAAAATAAAAAACCTTAAACATATTGTCACTGTCCTAAGAATAGCCAGTAACTTTAAATTGATTTATTGCCCCATGATTCCAAATAAATACTGCATATGGAGAACAAACACAAAAATATCTTGAAATGTTACAAGCGTATAGCAAAAGGGTTTGTTTAAAAAAAAAAAAGTTGATGTATACTTGTTAAGAGTTTAAAAGAAATCATGATCCCATGTGACTATTAGAAAAAATAGAGAAGTTCAAGAAAGGTGCCTCTGAAGATGTGGACAGCTGCTGCCCAAAGTCAGATTTTAGCCACATGTAGGGGATGGAAGGAAGCAGAGGAATGCAGGTTGTAAAGGGAGTTTCTGGGGAAATCTGCAATGCTCACTGCAGACTGGAATCTAGAGGATAGGTCCCAGAAGCTCCTACATTTACCACATGGGAGTTTGTGAAGTAAACGGCAAAGTGATGAAGCCTCTAAGAAATCCCTCAGGACCTCCCAATGGTTACTGTCTCATTTCTGCTTTGTGAATCTCGAGGAAATTCACATCACTGGACAGCTCTAATTAAGAACTACACAGAATCCCTGCCGGGGGAAGGAAGTTGTAAACACTGTGTCTCCTTGACCATGGATAGCTGGCTACAAAGAATCTAGCTGTCTTTGTTGAGTTTGCTTTTGTTTTGCATGTTGCAATAACTGTAGGAGCCCCAAAGATATGAAAAGTCTAACGCAAAATACAAAACCTGAATAATTACACCAAACAGACTTGGAGATAGGACTAACTGAGAAATCACAACTGAAGTCCTTATGGAGCAATTATTTGTTTTTGTTTTGTTTTGTTTTACAATAAGAATTAAATGAGGCTGAAACCAAGAGAAGCAGATATGAGAAACCAGGTTATATTACAAGGAAAGGAAAAGGGCAGGATTAGTGTCTCATGGGACTTGACTAGAATTGTACTCTGGGACAAGATAACAAGATTGTTATCTGATAAATGTGGATTTCTGGTACTTGCAACAAAAAGTACATTGACTAAGGAAATGTCCTGGTTAAATTATGTTCATTTTCTATCATGCAATTAAAATCATTGTTTATAAAAGGAACTGATCAATCAGCAGAGACAGTAAATGTACAAACGCTAGAGACCAACTATATGGATTAACACTCCAACTCTGCCATTTAGCAGAGGGACTCCAGGACCTGCTTACCTATCTCCACCCAAGTTTCTAATTTGTCGGTTGAGGACACCATTACTGGAAGAAATTAAGAGGCTCCACTGATTCACTATTAGTACAGTTCTTACAAGAGCAGCTGGTGAGCTGTAAATAATTTTTGAGCTAATATAGATTCAGATATGGAGCATGAACTCATTTTTTAAAAAATTCCATCTCTGAACACCCCAGCGACCAGGATCCTTATCACAAGTATTCCAGAAAAGTCAATCAAAACAAAATAATGGACAGTGGGAGACCTCATAGTCACTATCTATAATTCTTCTTTGCCACGTTGATGTGTCTTTCGTGTGATGGGTACATCACTTAGAAACAGGTCCCTGAAAGTGACTTCAGCCAACAAACTTCCTCCCCTCCTCTAATCGCTATGGACTACCAGTGCCACCTGATATCAAACAACAAAACTGATCTCAGCATTAGAAATCTGGGTACTTAAAAGATATTAGACATAATAAAACAGATTTTGTGAACTCCTGCTTTTCATAATAGTAATTCTTTTATAATGTTACTTCTCATGAAGCTCTAGATTCTAACTAAATAACACCACCTATGAACTCTAAAGCTTGTTCTGATCAACATATTTATTAATGCCCTTGATACAATGCACATGCACACGTTCAGTAAATGGTACAATTAAGACCCTATATTTTTGCTAGGTCATCAAAATTTTTTTCTGAACTAGATTATTTTTCAAATGTTTTATATAAAATATCTGGTTTTCGCAGGGCAAGGACACACTCTTGTAACTATCTCACTTATTATCGGAACTGGAATGATTTACTTTCTGTTTCTTCTCCCTCTCTTTTCTCCTTTTTCCTTCTTGAGCTGTAAGGCTGTCAAACAGATAAACTCAACTTTCCCAAAGTATCTGTAAACTTACCACTGTAATCTAACAAAACACATTTCACTTTATAGGATGACTCTATGTTGTTAGTTAATTTGCTTATAAGCACATGACTGATATACCAAGGGGGAGGGTTAGAACATTTTCTGTTATTCTTTTACTTTATTACTATTCTTCACATTAGATTTTATATTATGATATTATACTGGCTTTATCTGCTTCAACTTCATATTTTTAATTCTCAATTAAAATATATACATATATTTTTTGTTAAATTTGGCCCCTGTAAAGACCACAAAGCTATTTTTTTCCTCCTTTAGAAATCTAACCTGAGGATTTCTCCTTTTCAGTGTGCTGGTTTCTACTTGATATCCCAGATTGCATATGGCAGGTGCTGATACCTAGTACTGCCCCCACAATGTGGAGTACTATAGAGACCATTAAGAAATTGGAGTCTTAACCTTTGTCCATTTCCATTCATACTCAATCTGTCTTAATTCTCTCACCTTTTTTTTTTCATTTTATATATGTGACAGAGAGAAACACAGCTAGAGAGGGAATGCAAGCAGGGGCAGTGAGAGAGGGCAAAGCACGCTTCCTGCAGAGCAGGGAACCCAATGCAGGGCTCGATCCTGGGATCCCAGCATCCCAGGATCATGGCCCGAGTGAAGGTAGACACTAAACAACTGAGCCACCCAGGTACCCCTCTCTCACCTTCTCTACTTTCGTCTCAAATAGAACAAACCTTTTTTGCACCTCTTATGTATATTAAGAATGTGAACTTAATGCACATTTCTTTCTTTTTTGGAGGGGTACTTTTTTTTAGTATAGTTGTTACAGTTACATTAATATCAGGCATACAATATAATGACTCCACAAGTTTATACATTCTTGTATGCTCACCACAAGTGTAGTGACCATCTGACCCCATAAATCACTATCACCATACTACTGAGTGTATACCTTAGGCTATACCTTTTATCCCCCTGGCTTAGTCCTTCCATAACATTAACTTCTTTTCTCTAAAAAACATCTCCACATATTTATTATGAGCCTATGTGAATGTTAGCATATTAAGTTAAGAAAAACAGAAATATCTGTACTTCCTGGAGTCTCAGACTAGGGGAAGAAAACTAAAATAAATAAACTGCTACAATTTGAGATACGTTCTGCAATTTAAAAAAGCGTCACGATACTTTCAGCATCAGGAGGGGAAAAAAGGCAGCTGCAGTCTCTATGCTGCAGGAGAATTTAATGAGGTGGGAGGCAAAATGGGTAGGGAAGGCTTCACAAGAAGGCATTACCTTTGTTGATCTGTAAATAATTAGTACATTTCTAGTAGACAGATGAAAGGAGCTCACCCAGAGAAAAGGCCAGTATATGCAACAACATGAAAGAAACCAGGGAAAGATATATGAACTGCAACTGGAGACTTAGAAGTTAGAGTAAGGATGGTCTAAAAGCCACATCGTTGGGGATGGAATCTGTCCAGTGACAGAAATCTGTATCAGGTCGTAAGATAAGCGTCTCAAAAACTGCATATTTTGTGCAAATATGCACAAAACTGTGTGCATGTTTGTCTTTCCAACGTGAGTTTCAGTTAGGTCAGGTTAGTGGCTTGAAATGGGCTCTAGTTTGAGCAGTTTTAACATTGAAATCGGCAAACACTACCCACCCGGGATTTTCATCCCAGAGATCTAGTTGTTAAACATTTACTAGCACCCTGATGACTTTATCTAAAATGTAATGAGGAATCACTAAAAGATTTTAAATTAGGGTGTGACATCTAGTTTCCTGTGGCTCCTGTAACTACTTCCCACATACTTGGTACTTTGAAGCAACATCTATAATCCTACAGTTCCTGAAGTCAGAAATCCAAAACGGGTTTCAATCAGCTAAAATCAAGGCATCTGCAGGTCTGCTTTCCTTTGGCCTGGAAAATACTGATCTCCTTGCCTTTTCCACATTCTAGAGGCTGACCACATGCCTTGACGCATGTGCCCTTTTTTTAAATTCAAAACCATCAAGGTCTGGAGAAGTCTTTCTCATATCACATCACTCTGACTTTCTGTCCTGCCTCCCTGTTCCACTGATAAGAACCCTGTGATTACTTTGGACTTGACTGGATAATCCAGATTAACTTCTCCATATCAAGGTCAACTGCCCAGCAAATTTAATTCCATGTGCAACCTTCACTCCCTTTTGCCATGTAACATACTTATAGGCTCTGGAGACTGGGCCATGGACACCTTCGGGGAACCATTCTAAACCTACTGTTATATTCAATAGTTTGTTCTGAAAGTGGTTTGTAAGATGGACTAGATGCCAGTAAGAAGCATAGGACAATACCTCAGTGAGAGAAGATGAGAGCCTGAATTAAGTTAGTGGAAGTTAGAATAAAAATGGTGAGGGTAATTGATGACTTCTTTGTTGGACAAAATGGAATAGGGGAAATAAAAGAACCCAAAGCTTTAACATAATACAAAACTGTATCAACAATGAATGATACTGTTTCCATTTCCACTACAAATAAAAGTTATCAAATAGAAATTATATTTTGGTAAGATTGCCTATTTTGTATTAGATTGCAAACCAAAACAGCACTGTAATAGAAACTGTATGCAATTTATCAAATCCTAGCAACTAAAATGCAGTTACCTTGATTCTTCACATTTTTCTTCTCTTTCCTCTTGTTCTATAATATTCTGTCCACAGCTGTGAAATAAGTAATGATGGATTGGAGAAACAAATACTGTTTACTTCTTTATACATTTATATTCTAAATACCACTCTCGAAGAATTCACAATAACTGTAAATACTTCCTAGAGCTGGCATATATGTTCTGCTTCTCCAACACATTAGCACAAACCACTTATGAAACAGTTACAGAAATATTTGTCACTAATATAAGAAGGCACAATTATATTTATTCTTAAAATAGTAAAATAAAATAATGTAACTTATGTTGGGGGAAAGAAGACAGACATCTGACTTGTGTCTGGCTCTTACCAGTTAACTGAGGGAAAGATTGATTAGGTAATGCCTATTGCGTAGAAGCTTAGATGAGTTAAAAACAAACAAACAAACTTTTTATGAGAAAAAAATGCCAGTTGTAGTATTCCTAACTCTTTTAAAAGTGACTAAGGAGGACCATGATGCCAGGACAAAGTAGATATTCAAAAAATATATCCTGAAGGCATAAATTAACATGAAGCAAAAGGCTGTCTCAAAAAATCTTTAAAGCTCCAGAAATATGCACTGATATCTGTTATAATACCATATATTAATATCTGTGGGCCTTGAAATTTGGCCAGGGAAACACTAACCCAAGTCACTGTCATATCTACAGGTGTCACACTATTCCCAATTTTTCTCCTTGTTGCCATTCTTGGCCCCCCCCTTAAACCACACACATGTAACACCATTATTGGCAAAATCAAAATACAATCATAGCTCTCCTCCATGAAACCCTCTAGAGGCTTCCTATTTCACTGGGAACAAAATTCCTAACCCTTGCCTTTCCAGGGCTTGGATGGATGGTATTTAGACAGTGGACCTCAAAGCTGCTTGGAACATGCTATCCCCAGATCTTTGTTTCTCATCTCTGAAGAAAGGCTCTCCTCAACCACCTTATCTAAAGTAATCCCCCTTCTCATCCTGTCAAGTCATCACCTCAGTTTATAATATTCATGGATCTAAAGTATATTGAACAAATTAGATTAAATCTATTACTATTTGTCTATATTTGCATTATCTTATCTTTGTTTTACTTCCTCCTCATTAAAATATTAGTGCTGTGACAGCAAACTTTTTGTTCATTGCTCTCTCTCTGTAGGCCCTCACCAAATAGTTCTGTAAGATCTAATGTATGTATTAACTTTAAGTGCAAAGTACAGAAGCTTATATAAGAATCGATTCGTAGGGTTCATATTGTCTGATGTCATCTCATACATCCACCTCCCTTAAAATTTTACATAAATTAGACCCTCATTCACTGTTTGTTCAGGCAAGAAATATATAAAGCATGTTTATGCTCATTTGGTTCTCTCTCTCCATAGCATCTTAACCTTCAGCAGATTCTGCTGGCTTTGTTTTCAAAATATATCCAAAATGTGATCAGACTCCCCCTATACCTCTGGTAACTTAATCCAAAGAGCATCAACTCTTATATAAACTCTCATAAAGAAAAAGAAAATTATCTTAGATGTGTGACGTTTGAGAGGACATTCACATATACGCACCATGTAGGTAGGGAGTTATATAAGACTGAGGTTTAGTGGAAAAATATTAAAATATAAAATTTGGAGTTTTTAGTGTGACAGGTGTACGGTGATTTTTCATTGTGGTTTTGATTTGCGTTTCACTGATAAGTGATGCTGAGCATCTTTTCATATGTCTGTTGGCCATCTGTCTATTTTTTGGAAAAATGTCTATTCATCTCTTCTCATTTTTTAATTGGATTCTTTAGTTTCCTGGTGTTGAGGCATATCAGAAAAAAAAAGACAAGAAATAGCAAGTGTCGGCATGGATATGGAGACAAAGGAATGCATATGCACTGCTGAAGGGAATGTAAATTGGTGAAGCCACTATGGAAAACAGTATGAAGTCTACTGAGTTAAACGTAGAAATACCATATGATCTAGTAATTCCACTGCTGAGTATTTCCCCAAAGAAAATGAAAATACTAATTCAAAAAGATATATGCACCTCTATGTTTATTGCAGCATTATTTACAATAGCCATGATATAGAAGCAATCCAAGTGTCCATCAATAGATCAATGTATAAAGATGATGGGGTGTGTGTGTGTGTGTATGTGTGTGTGATGGAATATTACTCAGCCATAAAAAAGAATGAATGTTTCCCATTTGCAATGAGATGGATGGATCTAATGAGTGTACTTCTAAGTGAAGTAAGTCAGACAAAGACAAATACCATGTGATTTCACGTATATGTGGAATCTAAAAAACAAAACAAATGAAGAAACAAACCAAAAAAACACAGCCTCTTAAATACAAAGAACTGGTGGTCATCAGAGGGGAGGGAAAAATAGACAAAGGGGATTAAAAGGTACAAATTTCTACTTATAAAATAGTAAGTCATAGGGATGAAAAGTACAGCCTAAGGAATATAATCTATAATGCTATAATAACGATTGGTGATAGATGGTGACTATACTCATCATGGTGAGCACTGAGCGATGTACAGAACTGTCGAATCGTTACACTGCACAAGTGAAAGTTATGTAATACTGTATGTTAATTATATTTCAATAAAAGAACTGGGATTTTTTCAGCATATACATGGTGTTAAAGCCATGAGTCTTTCACTTAAGAGATTTAGTTTAGATTGGATAAAATGCTACTCCACTTGGAATTTGAAAAAGGGAGGAAGTCCCAGGAAAAGAGATTAAGAAGTCAGAGTCAGTGAGATTTATGAAACACCAATAAAATATATTCACCGAGAACCAAAATTAGTAAGAATTTCAAGAAAGAGCGACTAATCAGCTATACTACATACACTGACAGACCAATTAAGAGGAGTGCTGAGAGTTGATCATTGGATTTAGTAACTCTGACAAAAATAATTTCAGTTTAGTGATCAGAATCAAAGCTTGGATCGAGTAAATTCAATAGCTTAGTTATCTTGCATAACTGACAATTTACATTAATTGAACAGCAACTCCCCATTTCCCAATTCCTCCAGCCCCTGGCAATCACCATACTCTCTCTTCATGATCCTCATTTCAACTTTTTGGAATATGTATCCTGAAAAAGTTCTAAAGATCTTTTGCTTAAAATAGTATCTATTGTTAACAATACTACATCTGCACTTAAAAACTGTTAAGAGAGTAGGTCCTAGGTTAAGTGTTCACAAGCAAACAAAAACAAAATCAAAGGGTCATAAAGAAAAGCTGGATGTGATGAATAGGTCTAGTACTTTGATTGTGGTTAACAGTTCCACTATTCTATGCATACATCCCAACTTATCAAATTGTATACATCAAATATTTGCAGGCTTTATCAATTATATCTCAATAAAGTGAAGGGTGGGGGAGAATGTTACAAGAGAGAAAACTTAAAAGGTTATACAGAAAAATCTTTGAAACACCTTTGTAATAAATGAAGTTATATTTATATATTTACTCTGCTCTCTTCATTTTTCAAAATGAATGGAGAATCGTTTTAATCAACTTTCAAATAAATGGTAAGGTGTTTGGAATTTTAATCTCTGTCCTTTTTAAAAATGTAAAAGCAGTTAGATAACTACAGAACATCCACTCGCATTCTATGAAAGTTCCTTAAAGGGCTGTCAATCCTGAATTCATTAGATAATAGTAATGAATGTAAATAAGATTGTATATCTTAAGCTCATATTTAAAAGTAAGTTTTGTTTGAACATTCAAAAATACAGTTACTAGGAATAATCTGATGTCTCTTTTTAAGTAAAACAATAAGCTGTTTTCTCATTCAGCCTCTCTTCCATATTTAGTGGGGGGAAAGAAACATTTTCCCTAGGGTTTTTTGTTTTGGAAATTATTTTCCAAAGTTTTTAACTTTTGGAAATTATAGTGCTTAGTGCTCAGTCGTATAACTACTATGTGTCCTTCTGTAGTGCCTCAGGAGCACAGCCAGTTAAGTGACTAATTCTTGGTTTGGGTTCAGATCCTGATCCTGGGTTGTGGGACAAAGCCCCCCATACTGGGCTCTCAGCTCAGTGTGGAGATTCTCTCTCCCTTTCCCTTTGCCTCTCCCTCCCATGCTCTCTCTTGGCTCTCTGAAATGGATAAAATTTTGAAATAAAAGATGTATCTTTCCTCCCTACCAAAAAAAAGAATCATGATTTTTTGATATATTCTTAAGAACTATTTTTTAAGAGTAAATCTATTTCAACAGTAAACTGACCTTGCATGTTATTGAATCAGAACTCGAATTTAAGTGACTGAGAAACAGGAAATGACTCATCTTATGGAGAAAAGTTCAAAGTTAAGTAACTTATGATTAGTATGTATCTAAGTATTTTGCCTTCCTCTTGTAGGTCAGAGGACGACCTGGATTAGAACAGGTGTCTTGTGAAGTTTTTCTATAACATAGTTACAGTTGTGTGTCCAAGACATTTTTTTTTTTTAGTATCTCAATCTTGTTATTAATATCCAATGAAAGACACTACATTTTTTAGCTGAACTCACATTAAATGTAAGAGGCAATGCCTGGTATTTACCATACAAATAACTATGTAAACTCATGGATAATCCAAATATACTCATGTTTCTTTGCTAATAACAATTTATAACACACTAACAGTAGTCTGAATACTTAAAAATTGGCTCAAACTAAATGTCTACTATATTCTAAAAATTGAAAATTACTAAGTCATGATAATATGACATCCTCATCAGTAATCATTTTTATAATTCTCAATTACATTAAAATGGGGGTAACTTAGATTCATTTTATAACTATCTTTTAAAATAAGTATCAATTCACCTAATTGTTTTTCCTGATGGGCTGGACTGTTTCCCCTGTCTTGTGTAGCTGGACAGATGAGCTAAAATAGACCTGGTGTCCTACAGTTTTTCTTTAATATGGTCACAGCCATGTGTCCAAGCTATTTATTTTCTTTATGATCTGCAACATTTTTTAATGAAGTCTTTCTTAAAATTGTATTTTGTACTGAATAGGAAGAGATGTTGGCAAACAGGTTACTGTTAATATTCCCTACTTATCCTGAAAAGTAGCAACCGAAGACTAAGAAGAAAAAAAAATTAGTATGCATTGACTCATCAATGAAAATCAGTTCACTGAAAGTCAGGAGAACAGAAAAAAGGAAAGAGAAGCACTAACTTTCAGAAAAGTTGGCAGAGTGAGGAGGGTGAAGGTCTCAATCCCAGAAATATGTAGGTCTTGATTAGAATCCATTTCAGAAAGAGTCCTGATTGGCTCACCCAACAAACTGTCCTCTTTAAGGACTTACTAGTGTTTCTTGATGATTGGTATGATTTTGCAGCCACCTTTTTTAATTTTCTTAAGATTCTATTTATTTGTCAGAAAGAGACAGTACAAGCAAGGGGAGCAGCAGGCAGAGGGAGAAACAGGGTCCCCACCAAGCAAGGAGCCCAGTGTATCATGACCTGAGCTGAAGGCAGATGCTTAACAGACTTGAGCCACCCACACATCCCTACAGTCCCTTTTTATACCAAAGAATAATATTTTACATTGTAATGAATAAGGACTATTTAGATTAAAAATAATTCAACTCTCTCTGACCTCTTGTCTGCATCACTATCCTCAAAGTGGAAATCAGTACTGCAATACAGCTAAACAGGATTCAAAGCTATTATATTTGGTGTTTTATCTTCTCTTTATGGTGATAGGACATTATAATGTAGAAAATATCTTCACTGTTATCTTCCCCAGTTGACTAATCATGTAATAATTCTGTAATTCCCTCATCCATTCAGTCCATCTGTGCTTCATGCATTTAATACCCTGAAGTTTAACAGTTCTTGCTTTCCTTGTGTATTATGATTTAAGCAGCGTGTTAAAGTTTCATACTGCTCTCTCAATATTGATAACAATAGAAGGACAAAAATTGCCTTCTCACGGTCCAAAACAATTCAGTAAAATTCAGATAACCAGCAACACCATCACCTCAAATTTAAGAGTTATATTAGTTTCTTTTAATAATTGGTCTTAGCAAAAAAAAATTTCTGTAGTCATTACTGGAAATAACTGTGCTACAATGATTTATATCCTCATCCAATTATCTAATCAAACAGGGGGTTAGTAAATTCTCTCTGTTGATCATTTTAAAGTGAACCTGAGCCCTACTATAAGATTCTTCTGTTTTAGGACAAAATTCTCTTCATAGTGAGGACGTTATATTAGTTAAAGACAAGTAAGATTGCAGTTGACAGTGTGGTAGACTGCAAAAATAGCCATAATTCTCTACCATTTTTCATATTATGCTCCTTGAAATTGTGACTTAGCAGTTGTTTCCATCAAGAATTGGAATTTGGGGCACCTGTGAGGCTCAGTCAGTTAAACGTGTGACTCTTGATCTCAGCTCAGGTTTTGATCTCAGGATCATGAGTTTAAGCCCTGCATAGGGCTTCCTGCTGGGTGTGGAATATATATATATATATATATATATATATATATATATATATATATATATATATATTTAAGTATGTTTATATTTGTGTGTGTATGTATATATAAATATGCATGCAAATAAAAGCTGGAATTTATTTCTACACTCATTTAATCTGAGTTGGCTTTGTGACTTCCTTTGCCCAGAGAATGGTGGCAGGTGGAACAGTGCCTAACTCCCAAGCCTATACTTCAAGTGGCCCTGTTCTCTTCCTTCTCTTCTCCTAGAGACCTTCTGGCTGCAGTATGAACAAGCCTGGGCTAACTTTCTGGAGGTAGAGAAACCATGTGGCGCACAGAAAAGGCATCCACCAGAAGTTGTGCTAGTCTAACTAGGCATTAGCTGGTCTGTCTCATGGCTACAAAGATGCAGAAGCAAGTGTGCCAACACCAGTGTGCCTAACTAACTTACATCAGCAGACTTGCCCAGCTGACTCATGGAGACTTAAGCAATAATAAAATGTTTTGAGACAGGTTTTATTGTGCATGTTAAGCAGCAAAAGCTAACTGACTCAGAAAGAAACCCAGGAAAAGGGGAGAAATTACTGTAATCTTAGTGAGCTCCAAGAGGACAGCTACAGGAATGTCAGTGAGAAATTCCCCTTAGGAACTACCAGAACCTAGTGTCAGATGTTCTTAGGACTCTTCTGTGTATTGGGACAGCTCCTTGATTACACCGCTAAGAGTACGGTCAGAAAAAGAGGTCTAGGAAAGATAGTCATCATCACAAAATCTTGTTCAGGTGTGAGAAGACCTGTGGTGTAAGTCACAGATAATACATTATCCATTAATACTCATCCTGTGGATCCTGATACATATATTCTGTTATGCCATCCTCTGACATGAGCCTGCATATGTATCTGAATTCCCTCTTTCATCTAGTTTCACATTTTAATACCCTTGTAGCTCCCAGCTGATTTTGGCAAAAGAAAGTTTCTCGTACCATATATGAAAATCTTTCATGGTAGCAAAATCTAGAAAAGAGAAGGATCCCTTTTTAATATTCAAGAGTCTAGAATCCATGGGACTCAAGGAAATAAAATTACCTACTATATACAAGGGAGCCAGCCTAAGCAAGCATATATATTCTTGGAATGCTGTGTCAATTTATGCCCTGGCTCAATCACCTCACGATTAATTATTGCCAAGCATATGTTCATAAAATTCATGTAAACCCAGGAAAAAATAAAGACAACAGTTTAAGTCTAAGACCTGAATCACTGACTTTTTTGTTGAAAATGAGTGAGTAATCTAGCTTGCAGAGATATAACCCAAAAAGTATTTTAAATTATTTTATTACAAAATATATTTATTATGAAAAACCAAGCAAGTATAGAAAGATATTTTTAGAATTCCATTAATAAACTTTAGATTTGAAAATTTTTAATTAAAAACTATACTTGTTTATCTCTAAACTTAAAACACAAGATCAAACCTTTGTTATGTTTTTAAAAGGGTATGAATAAAGATTGCATTTTTGGTGACTCAATGACAATGAATGGTAGTCACCCTTGTGCAACTTGAGGATGTATAATCAATTTTCAAAAGAGTAAGGTATTACTAGATTTGGTGGAGCCCGATGTGGGACTCGATCCCGGGTCTCTGGGATCATGACCTGAGTTAAAAGCAGTCGCTTGACCAACTGAGCCACCCAGGCACCCTTAGATTTGGTGGTTCTGAAAAGATAATGTTGTGTGTTTTGGGTTTCATTTTGGAATTGACTGATCACTCTAGAAAATAATAAAACCAAGTATATATATCCTATATATACTTGTACTCTGGAGGGTTCATTTCATATTATTTTTCAAGTGATTGGTTTCATCTAATTAGTTTTTTTTACAAGATGAATTTTACAATGTATGGTAATTTCAAATTGCTTGAAGAAAAGATGACAAGAAGTTTGTTACAAAAATTTGATGTATTATATATGTTGTAAAATGCTACTTCCAGCTTGAGCATATACATTTATAAAATAAATAGACACAATATTACTTAATATTGCTTTTTTCTTTGTGAATACTTTTTATCTCTGTTATCAGTTCATTTATAAAGAATTATTATTAATTACACATCAAAAAAATAGATCCTTCAAGCAATTTGAACAAAAAACACAGAAATGGAATTTCTATTTTTTCCTTCTTTTTTTTTTTTTTTTTGAGAGGAGAGTATGAGTAGAGGGAGGGGTAAAGGGAGAGGGGGAGAATCTTAAGCAGGCCCTAAGCTCAGGGCAGAGCCCAGCATGGGGTTTGATCTCACAACCCTGAGATCATGACTTGAGCCAAAATCCATAATCAGAAGCTTAAATGATTGAAACACCCCAACACTAGTGTAATTTCTAATCAAAGTTATTTCACTAAAGAGCCCTACTTAATTTTATCCATGACAATACTGTTTAGAAACAGATTTCTGGGAACTCTATGTACTCAATATTACTGAGGGCTATTGCTTCTAACTTTCTTTGCTTCTAAGTTTCTCAGCAAACAGAGCTAGGAAACATACAGTTGTTAGTACAAGACATCTATACTTAGCTCTCTTTGTGTCCCTACTCAACACCATACTTTTGGTACCAAAAACTCCAATCCCATTTCAACACCATAAGCTTCATTTAATTTTCTTCCCTTTCTGTATTTCTAATTCTTCTGATAGTGGCTCTCAGTTTTCAAAATATAATAAAGGCCCATATATTTTTAGTCTTTGGTTATCAAAAGACAAATGCATACACATTTTTGTTAGATAGTACCAAATACTTTCCCAAAAGAATTTTTCAACAAGAACTTCATTTTTGCCTTCATTCCTAACAGGAGTTTCTTCTGGGTATAGAATTCTGGGCTGAACGATTTTCCCTCAGAAATTTTAAGATATAACTCCACTGTCTTTGGCTTCCATGGCTCCCGAAAAAGAAGGACCATTGTGATTCTAATCCCTATTTCTCTCACATAATTTTTTTTTCTCTGACTCCAAAATTTTTTCAGCTTTATTGGGGTATAATTCTTAACATATATACTTGATATTTTTGTATATGTAGACATTGTGAAATGATCACCTTGATCAAGTTAGCTGGTATTTCCATCACCTCACTTTTTCTTTTTTTGGTGAGAGCACTTCATATCTACCCTCTTAGCAAATCTCAAGTATACACCATAGTATTATTAACTGTAGTCACCATGCTGTATATTATTCACCTTTCATAACTGAAACTGTCCCTTTAAATAAACATCTCCCCATTTTCCTCATCCCCAATCTGCTGGCAACCACCATTGCGCTCAGTGCTTCTAGGAGTTCAACAATTTTAATGCTATATATAAATTAAATCATGTACTATTTTTCTTTTTGAGTATGGCTTATTTCACTTGGTGTAATACCCTCCAGGTTCATGTGGGATTCCAACTGCAGTTTGATATTGCCTAAGAGCTTTGGGATGTTCCAGATTTTGTTGCTGTTTTTTCATTTTGTGTCATTTCCTAGGTTGTTTCAAGTCTACCAAGAAGCCTGCCAAAACAATTCCATCTTTCTACCTGTTGTCTTTGTTATGGTGGTTAATGATGATACTCTTAATATCCTGGAAGCCAAACTCTGCCTTTCTTGGTAATTCTTACATAGGAGAGGATTTCTTACCTTTTCTTCAGAAGCAGGGAATCTCTACATTTTCCTGCCCTCGGCCAATGGCAAACATTTTTTGGATTTTGTTTTGTTTTTAGTTCTTCTCCTCTAGCCACACAGAATCTTCATATGTACTATCCTTCTCCAGTAGCTTAAAATGCTTATTATCTAGAGTATAACTGCCCTTCTGGAACATTTTTCTTCCTTCAATGTCAGCGACTTTTTTTAAAGATTTTATTTATTTATTTGACAGAGAGAGAGAGAGGGAGATCACAGGCAGGCAGAGAGAGAGGAGGAAGCAGGCTCCCTGTTGAGCAGAGAGCCCGATGTGGGCCTCGATCCCAGGACCCTGAGGTTATGACCTGAGTTGAAGGCAGAGGCTTTAACCCACTGAGCCACCCAGGTGACCCAATATCAGCGACTTTTATCCTTCAGGTCTGTACCACTGAGGGAGGCTTTCTTCAGTGTCAGCCTCACCCCTAATCATCCTCCTAAGCAGTCAGTAGAGATCTATGAAAAAATCCTGCAAATGCATCCTAACTCCTTTTATGTCTAAAGTTCACAGGGATTCTATTCTCTCCCCTCCAGCCCACACTCAATGTTTAGCACCTTTTTAAGCACTGTGGCTACATTATTTTCATCCAGTCATGCGGTGCTTGGTGTCCATTTGGCTCATGCTCTGCCAAGCTGATCCAGTGCTGGTGATCCATTTCTCTTTGGAGGAGCTCTTTTCCCCCCAAGAATTCAGGCTTACTTGCTTGCCCTGAAACCTCTGCTCTTCAATAATCTGAAGAAAAGTCATTATTTTTAATCCAGTTTTCTCTTGTTGTGAGGACAGGGTGACTGGTCTTACCAGCTTTCCACATCCTTTGGGGAAGTAAACCCAGGAAAACAATTTTGAGACTTATTCCTCAAAGCCTCTTAGAGGACCCAGTGAGATGAAACCACTATCGCCCACAGCATAATACCTAACTCTTCAATGACACTTTACTGATATTTTGGACTTTCCTGTAACTTTCTCTTGCTTTCTCTAATCCTCACATCTTTATGGGATTTATTCCTACATAAAAAATACCATCACTGGTGGATGGAAAGGACTTGGCTTAATACCAGCACTAAATTAATAAGCTATCTTTCTAACACAGTTCTAAAATCATTTGTTGTATATAGTGCCCGGCCCTCCATATTCCTGAACCTCTGTACTAGTTTTACAAATTCTATCATAAATTATATTCTCTTTTTTTTAAATTTTTACACATAGAAAGACCTAGAGGAAAGGTGTTTCTTAGTTAAATAAGAATTTCATTTAACTATGAGCACACACTTTGAAAACAGCCCATTCCACCAAATTCATGTATTAATAGGTAGATCAGAAAAAAACCTATGCACAGGGAAATACATAACATGTTTTCTTTAATTTTCATGGATTAGGGAGCAAGTGCATAAATTGGAGTTTTGGCATTGAACCTTTTGACAAGAGGCTCAGAGCTCAACTCTTTATCTAAAGTTCTCTGGCCTTGAAAATATAGTCCTATTTTGTGAGAAAAGAACTTCTCAGAATGTTGTAAATGCATTTTGGCTTGAGGTAGATCCAGGAATAGATTGTTTGGGCTTTAGAATTCTAGCCTTAAGGTCAGACAAAATAAAGCATGGGAAACAAAAATAACTTTAGATTTCCAAAAAAGATTTTTGGGTAAATTATCTCTTATATCTTAATGTAGAACTTTTATTTAAAACTAAGATTTATTTAGAATGAATGTTTTGAGATTCAGAAAATATTCCACTGATTTCTAATTTTAAATAGTGTATGACTATTAATAATTTATTAAAAATCTGACCAAATTATGGCTATACCTTTTATCTGAAGTCTGCCTGAAAGCAAGATATAATTTTAATGTATTTATTTATAAGAGAATTAAGAAGAGTATTTGATTTTATTTTCCTTGGCTTAGTTTAGAAAGCAAATCAAACTTTTAGGTAGAAGAATATTTTATTGCTTATATAATCAAGTGTTTCCATTAAGACCAAATATATTTAAAGTCATAGGGAGAAGAGGCAGTTGATAATTTGGGGAGGAAGAGGTGGATTTCCCTTCCCTTAAAATTCAACTTTCTATGATTTAAAAAACTAATAAATTTCCTGATTTTTAGAGAGAATTAACTTCTTTTGGTACAACAAACACTGACCCCTGTTATCAACTTTTCAGTTAGAAAATTTAAAGATTGTTTAAAGGAACTAGAAAATAATAAATATATTTTCTTAAATATGGCTTATTAGTTTTCCTCAGTGTACATCTCATTTCAGCTAATTTAAATATATGATCCAACCATAGGTTAATCTTTCCCTTGAGACTAATGATGAAATCTGAATTGATAATGAACATTCTGCTACCAATAAAAGAAAATCGCAGTACAAGGGCAAAAATAAATGGCAAAAACATGGATGTTTTTCATCCTCTGTGTCAAGTTATTCTTCATCTGAAAACATATTCTGTAATGTGATTTACTGTCTTGTCAAAAGGGAATATAAAATATATTTAATAACATGAATATAAGTTTCTCATCTTAAGAGTAATGGAGATTTAATTCTGCCTTCATTATCCATACAAAATTATTGTACTGGTTTTTACTATTTTAATAATGAGCTTTGCATAGAAAACAAAAAGGATAGCACTAATAATGTGATTGTACAGCATAAAGAAGTAGAGAGAAACATACAGAGAAACAAATTTAAATGGTTCTGAAAATCACTGTGCTGCTTACCTATATAAACAATGAATGACTGAAAAATAATTTACCCTCATCTTACAAAAGCTCCCTGTATTACATTCTGAAAATCATTTTCTGCAATTAAGTGAGTTCATGTTCCCCCAGAGTACTTACGAAGCAAGACAAGTTACATGACACAAAAAGAAACAAAAAACCACTTTAGGTATTACATAAAAAAGGTCTGTTTTAGAACTAAAAATAAAAACAAATGATACATCCAATCTGGTAACTCTTCTGTCAATAAGCAAAAAGAAGTTTCTGTATTACTTTTGTGTTTCACAGCAAGGGGATCATTTAATAGAAGAGAAGACTGGCTGAGCCTAAGAATCAAGCACTGAAAGGTTTCACACACATAAACGCATGAACACACACCAGGACACACAGAGACCCACACACAAAATACTATCTTGTGACTTAGGTATTAAACCTGTTTGTTAATCGCATAATGATCATCTGTATCATAATATCTAAAATAGATGTTCTATAAAGTTACACATCAGAAATTAGCAGGGGCGCCTAGGTGGCTCAGTTGGTTGGGCGACTGCCTTCAGCTCAGGTCATGATCCCAGAGACCCAGGATCGAGCCCCACATCGGGTTCCCTGCTTGGCAGGAAGCCTGCTTCTCCCTCTCTCACTCCCCCTGCTTGTGTTCCCTCTCTGGCTGTGTTTCTCTCTGTCAAATAAATAAAATCTTTAAAAAAAAATACTTCTTAAAAAAAAAAAAGAAGTTAGCTATATTGAGTATTTTTCTCTAGTAACATGTGTCTCTCCATAGCACTTGTCACACCTAAAATTTTAAAATAGTTTTTTGGTAACTATTTACCTAATATCCCTTTATCCATAAAAATCACTGGTGATATGGATCATACTCATCTTTGTCCATCATAACCTCAAGATGTAGCCCAGTGCCTACAACATGTAGACTTAATAGATATCTATTGAATCAATGTGAATGTTTAAAGAAATGAAAGGATGTGTCCTTGAATGTGTCATAGTTTTCTAAAGAGTGATAGAAATATAAATAATTTTTCTTGGTATAAGCTCAGTGCTGAGCTCTACATTAAAATTCCAGATGTTCAGTAGATACTTCTGTCAGGATACAACTCAAAACAGTGAAGTAAATAAACTCCTTGGATTAAGTTTATCATGTTTATGACTCAAGAAAAATGAACAATTACTTTACTGCTTAAACATGATAAAAACCAAATATTGCTACCAAAAAATAGCATGAGTTTTTATAAGTACTGGGTATTATTTCCCTTTAAGAAAATCTTACTACACTATTACATATATACAGTGACTGAATTGTTCAGCTATTGATTATCTTGAGTGTATGTACGTGTGTGTGTGTGTGTGTGTGTGTGTGTGTGTGTGAGAGAGAGAGAGAGAGAGAGAGAGAGAGAGAGAGAGAGAAAGATTCCCACCATTTGCTTATGGTAACCTAATATTCAATGACCAAAACAGAAACCGTCAAAAAATGAAGCTTGACTTCTAGGAGACTCAGCAGACAATGACCAATAAACATAATTAATCAGTTAAGTTTTTTGTCAAAGGGTGTCAAGTACTATAAAAAAAGTAGAGTATGGGCCCCTGGGTGGCTCAGTGGGTTAAAGCCTCTGCTTTAACCTGAGCTTCTGGCTCAGCTCATGATCTCAGGCTCCTGGGATCGAGGCCCGCATCAGGCTCTCTGTTCAGAAGGGAGCCTGCTTCCTCCTCTCTCTCTGCCCGCCTCTCTGCCTACTTGTGATCTCTCTGTCAAATAAATAAATAAAATCTTAAAAAAAAAAAGACAAGTAGAGTAGAATTGAGGGGTTCAGTATTAGGGGGAACAAGCTGCAATTTTTAAAAAGATAGTGAGACAACTTCAGGAAGGTTCACTTGGGCACAAACTTGTAGGCAGTGAAGGTGTTAGCCATGTGGGTATTCAGGAGAATAAACCAAGTACAGGGAAAAGACAGTGCAAAGGTCCTGTGGTAAAAGCAACCAGGATATAAACAGGGAAGACCAAGGAAGCCTATGTGGCTGGAATTGGGTCAATCAGGGCAATCACGTAGGAATTTCTCTATTTTTTAAATCTTCTGGTATCTTTTCCTTAGTTGTCAAGACATTGAATGTTTTCATCAATAAATCATTTAATATTCAATTTTGTTTGTCTCATTCAGCTTATAAAAACCAGCAGTATTCTAAAAGAACCTATTTTTGATGTTTTTTCCATAAGTGATAGAGGTTAATGTGATTTTCTTTCACAGCATCATACCTCTTAACTGATATTATCTTAAATCAAACTTACATCCTCCTCTCCCAATGCAAATTTGTTTCAGTTTCACGTTTGGTGACGATCATGTAAGAATAGAACAGCATAGTTGTCTTTTGTTTTTCTGACCCCCTTATTCCTCTTATCTGTTTAATCATCAGGACTTGGTTATATTGTTTCTAAAAACACTTTTCCATTCTCAGTTCTAATTCTTTAGCTCAGTTTTTAACCCATATAACTCTATTATAACAGCCTTCATATAGCCTCCCAGCTTCTACTTCCCAACCTGCTTTTTACACCACTTTCACATTCATTGTGGTTGAGTGTAAGATCTTCCATTAAACTACTCTAGCAGGACAAATTGGTAACTGGTGGATGGGATTACCACTGCTCTTGAATCTCAGGATCCATCAGCACCCTCCTCTGTCTGTCCCATATTAATTGGGTAGTAATTCAGCCATGGCTCCAAATGGGGCTAATTGTATGTTAACACACACCTGCATGGTATTTTTAGTGGCTTTTCAAATGTTCTTAAGCCAAAATGTTCACTTCTAGTGCTGACTGAAGCAGGAGAAAAAGTAATGAGAAACCTGATTTATGACCATAGTTAAGAGACAAGATTGGAAAGGTGAGGATAACCGGATAACCATGGAGTGGGAAATTTGCAAGATAAACAGAGTTAGGAAGTAAAGGTTGATGCAACATCACAAAAAGTGACAATATCATCTCCCAGCGAAACCAAAGAAAAGCAAGGTGCTTCAGAAGAAAAGACAACATCTTTTTCCTACAAAGATTGGATTACATTTGTTTGCAGTTATTTTATGAATAAAGTATATAAAACATCCTGTAGTTTGAAATTTCACAGATATAAAAATATCAAGTCTATGAAAAGAAAAGCCTAGAATGAAAGAGGTATAGCTGTGCCATTGTCATATTCCATTAAAATTTAACCGAACTTGGATTAAATGTCTAAAGAAAAGGTTGAAATAAGAAATAGAACTTAGACACAGATAGACTTACTTTCCATCCACATAAAAGAGAAATCAGTTTCCAACAAGTATATGATTTTTCTTAAGACAGTTTTTTGCCCGAATATTCACCCATTCTGTATCCTAGGACTTAACATATGCTTTATAACCCTCAAATAATTTGTGCCATATAACCACAGTTATAAAGTTGAATGACTTGGTGAGCTAGCATAATGTCACAAGGCTAAGCCATACCACCTAGATTTGAGATTCAAGCAAATATAATTTTAGGGAAGACATTTTATCTTGATAGGTTTCACTGATTTACATTTGAAATTATTATGTTAACTTGTTGATCTCTAGGGCCCAGCCCTGAAAACGAGTGGCCTTGAGAAGAAAGAAAAATATATATTATATATTTATATGTATATTTATTGAAAAGCCACATAATTCAATTGGGCTCACTTATTTCAATTATTTCTATCAAATCAAGTATTTTTGGATATGTGGTCAGTGCAATTCTCCCAAGGTCACTCTTACACATACACTTTATGTGAAATCAAAACAGTAATTTAAGGAGCTGCAGACTATGTGAGCCTGTTACAAAAATCTACTTGGTTGCACTTGTTAGAATTAAGAATGAGAAAAAATATTTATATTTCCTGCAGAACTTTAGTTTTTGAAAATGCTAAAAATGCAAATACATCTGTTCTTTTTCCTATCCTATCAACATGGTCATAATTAAGTTATTGCCTTAAATTCAATATGGCATGCGTATTCATGAAAGTGATCTAAGTCTCCTCAAAAAGGGGGATAGAGTATATATCTTATAATTTTGGGTCAATTATTAAGTTAAATACATTAAAAACAGACATGTAAAGTTTTTACAACAGGGGTAAAAACTATGTGCAAAAATACTGTATTATATTCTTTTCTGTATTACAAAGTTAAAAATAGAATTTTATTTATTTTAATATAATTGTAATCATTTTAGGAAGTATGTGGTCTGAAACTCTCTCAGCTCTCTATGGGGAAGATTCAAACAAAAGGGATGTAGAAAGTCTAAAATAAATGGGTAACAAACCCATCTCACAGAACACCTCTGTGGCAAGAAGAATTCTACAATGGACCCATGATCTCCACTTTGTTATTACATCCATGATTGGTATGCACTGTATGATAAAAGATATTTTGCAGGTGTAATTACAGTTACTAGCCAACTGACCACATGATCAGCACATTATCCATGTGGGCCAGACCTAATCAGGTGAGTCCTTTAAAAGCAGTGTTTTCTCAGGCTGATAATGAAAGAGAAAGTCAGAGAAATCTAAATTCAAGAAGGACATTATGAGAGAGAAAAAGGGAGGGTAAGAGATTGCATTGCTGGTTTAAAGATGGAGGAGGTTATGTGGAAAGGACATGAGTTGGTTCTAGAAGTGAAGAATGATCCTAGGTGACAACCAACAAGAAAATGAAGACCTAGTCCTATGACACACTCTACTGAATTCTACCAAATAACCTAAAGGAACTTCAAAGTAGACTCCTTCCCAAAGCCTCCAAAAGAGGCTCTTCCAGTGACATTTGGGTCTCAAACTTGTGAGACATTAGGTAGAGCTCCCAGTAATGCCCACTCAGACTTTTGACCCAAAGAACTGTGCAATAATAAATGAGTGGTATCTTAAGCTGCTAAGTTTGTGGCAAATTGTCACGCAAAAATAGGAAACTACTATCACTTCTAAAGCCTCATGTTCATACCACATATAAAAATAATCAGGGGGGAGGGGCAAGATGGCGGAAAGCTGGGTGACCCCATTTCGGGGAGTCCCCTGAAGTAAGCTGAATACCTGCAAAAACACCACAAGAACACTGTGAGAACCCATGAAATCAGCCTGATATGTAATATTTCACACTTCTGGATCACTACGGGGGAAGAAGAGCATCGACAAAGAGGTAGAGTGGAGTGGGAGCGATCGGAGGGATATCCAAAGACAAGGGGTGCAGGGGAGGAAGCGCGCAGAGGCGACCCATTGGAAAGCAAAACCCCAGCAAGAAAGTGCTCTGTTTTTGGGGAACAACAACAGACTGCGGTCTAATTAAAAGCAGAAAAAAATGGAGAGCCTGAGGGGCAACCAGGGAAATGAGGATAGATATGCGGAGAGAAAGCACTCTCCAGTGCCGTGGGGAGGAACACAGCCAAGTGGAGTGTCCTTAAAACTGGAACTTTTTTTTTCCACCCCATGGGCCAGGTGCGGACCCCCCAGGGGAGGTGACTTTGCAGACTTGAGCCCAATCTGACCAGCGGCTGTGGGTACACCCAGTTGTGACAAGTGGGCCAAAGGGAAAATACAGGAAGAGGCTGTGAGACCTGCACCATCCAGAGGGCTGCTAGCTGGGGGCTCTCTCTGGGAAGGAGGTCTGGGCTCAGACATCTTGCGCTGGCCTGACTTCCTGAAAAGGTGCAAAAAGCTGGAAAAGAACAAATCCTCCAGAGAACAAAAGCCTAAAAACCAGGCTGCCATGGAGCCCAAACAGCCCCTAGGAAGGGGGCGGAGAGACTAAGCCCAGACAGAAGGACTGAAAGTCCCCTTTCCCAGAAGGCAAGCCAGAAGAACAAGAGGACAACACCAAAACTGTAAAACCCCAACATCGGGGGGAAAGGCAATATATTAAGCTCCTGGTACTACCCCAAAAGCTGTATGCTTTATAGATACATATTGTCACTTTATTTTCTTTTTGAACTTTTTTCTATTTTTATTTTTAAAATTTTCACTTTAAAATTAAGATTCATTCTCATGGATTTTGCTCTTTTAATTTTTAATCCACTTATTACTACAACGTGATACTTAATACAACACTAATAACTTTTTACCTTGAAATTTTTTCAAACACATACCTGTGTTTTCTGTTGTTGTTGTTGCTTCTTTTGTTGTTGTTGTTGTTGCTTTTGTTTTTTCTGTTTTTCTTCCTTTATTTTCTATTTTTTCCTTTATCCTTTTTTCTTTTAAATATAAAGATAGCTATAAGCTTCACGGTAATCCTTCCTTCCTATTCAATACTACCCCTATATACAAACCAGTTTTAATCTCCCTACATCTCTAGAAAGTGGACTCCTCTAACAATAATAAGAAAACAAACCCAGGAGGATCTGAAATACTTTCCTTGCCCACAAGGAGGGTTGGCACTCACCTGCCCACCCTATTCTTCTGCCAGTGTTTCTGTGTAATTGTTTTTGCCTTTGTAATATATAAATACTGGTCATGGGGGTCATTCGGGTTGGGCTTAGCATTCTGATCTCTTCAACTTTCTTTTACTCTTGATGGTCTTTTTCTTTACTCTGTTGTACTTTTGTACCATATAAATCCTACCACTGGGGCCCATTCTGACTGAGTTTTTTTCTTATTCCTTTCTCTTCTCTCTTTTTCCTTTCTTCTTCCTGATTGGTGGTGACTTCTGACTGCTCAGAAACCTTCCAGTGAGCAATTCACCTGGATACTAGTTGATATATTCATCTATACATCCCCTCAAACACCCCTCACCAAAATGACTCGGAGGAGGAACAACCAACAGAAGAAGAACTCAGAGACTACAAACCCCGTCACAGAATTACTGGAAATGAATATAAACAATATGACAGAAATGGAATTCAGGGTAGCAATCATCCAAGCAATGACTAAGTTGGAAAGGAACATTAGTGACAAGATAGAAGCTCTAATAACAGAAATCAAAGCCAAATGGGCAGAGGTTAGAAAGGCTATTAATGAGATGCAATCTAATACACTAACAGGTAGAGGAGGTGAAGCTGAAGATCATATTAGTGAGTTAGAAGACAGATGGATTAAAAAGGACAAACAAGAGAAGTCATGGAACAAACAGCTAAAATCCCATGAAAATAGAATTAGGGAAATAAATGATGCCATGAAACGCTCCAATATCAGAATTACTGGAATCCCCAAAAGAGTTGATAGAGAGAGAAGCCTAGAAGATATAGTTGAACAAATCATGGATGAAAATTTCCCGAATATGGTCGAATGAAACAAGTGTTCATGTCCTAGAGGCAGAGAGGACACCCCCCAAGATCAATGCAGGCAGAAATACATCCAGTAACATAATTGTGAATTCATGAATTATAAAATAAAAAAAAAATGTCTTAAGGGGACCTAGGGGGAAGTGATCCCTTATGTATAGAGGGAGGACCATCAGAATAACGTCAGACCATCCACAGAAACCTGGCAAGCCAGAAAGAGCTGGCAAGACCTATTCAAAAAATTACATGAAAAAAAAAAAAAAACATGCAACCAAGGATAATGTACCCAGCAAGATGACTTTCAAAATGGAAGGAGAGACAGAGCTTCCAGTACTGCCAAGGTCTAAAAGATTATGCAACTACCAAGCCAGCCCTACAAGAAATATCAAGAGGGGTTCTATAAAAGAGAAACAAACTCAAGAGTAACACAGAAAGAAATTTACAGAGGTAATCTATAGAAACGTGAACTTCACAGGCAACATGATGTCAATAAAAACGTATATCAATAATCACTCTCAACGTGAATGCCCTAAATGCTCCAATAAAAAGGCACAGGGTTTCAGACTGGCTAAAACGACAGGACCCATCCATATGCTGTTTATAAGAGACACATTTTGAATCTAAAGACACTTCCAGATTGAAAGTGAGGGGATGGAAGACCATCTTTCATGCCAATGGACCCCAAAAGAAAGCCGGGTAGCGATTCTCATATCAGACAAATTAGATTTTAATCTAAAGACTATACTCAGAGATACAGAAGGACAGTATATCATTCTCAACGGGTCTATACACCAAGAAGATCTAACAATTGTAAATATTTATGCCCCCAACATGGGAGAAGCCAACTACATAAAGCAAATGTTAAGCAAAATAAAGTCATGTTGACAGGAATACATTAATTATAGGACATCTTAACACACAACTCTCAGCAATGGACAGATCATCTAAACAGAAAATCAACAAAGAATCAAGAGCTTTGATTGCCACATTGGACCAGATGGATCTCATATATATATTCAGAACATTCCACCCTAAAACAGCAGAATACTCATTCTTCTCAAGTGCACATGGAACTTTCTCCAGAACAGACCACATACTAGGTCACAAATCAGGGCTCAACTGATACCAGACGATGTAGATTATTCCCTGCATATTCTCTGACCACAATGCCGTGAAACTGGAACTCAACCACAACAAAAAGTTCAGAAGAAAATCAAACACTTGGAAGCTAAAGATGATCCTGCTCAAGTATCTGTGGATCAACCAAGAAATCAAAGAAGAACTGAAACACTTCATGGAAACCAATGAGAATGAAGATACATCGATCCAAAACCTATGGGATACAGCAAAGGCAGTCCTAAGGGGTAAATACATAGCCGTCCAAGCCTCACTCAAAAAAATTAAAAAATTCTGAATATACCAACTCTCATTACTGGAAAATCAACAAAAAAATTAAAGAACTGGAAAATCAACAAAAAAAATTAAACCAACCCCACACACAAGACCGGAAATAATTAAGATTAGAGTAGAGATCAATGAATTAGAAACTAGAGATATAGTAGAACACATCAACAAAACTAGAAGCTGGTTCTTTGAAAGAATTAACAAGGTTGATAAACCATCAGCCAAACTAATTCAAAAGAAAAGGGAGAAGACCTAAATTAATAAAATTATGAATTAAAGGGGAGAAATCATGACTAACACCAAGGAAACAGAAACAATCATCAGAAATTACTATCAACAGTTATATGCCAATAAGTTTAACAACCTAGAAGATATGGATGCATTCCTGGAAACCAAAAACTTCCAAGACAGAAACAGGAAGACATTGACAATCTGAATAGATCTATATCTCGTAACGAGATTGAAGCAATAATCAAAAACCTCCCCCAAAACAAGAGCCCAGGACCAGACGAATTCCTGGGGGAACTCTACCAAATATTCAAAGAAGAAATAACACCTATTCTTCTGAAGGAAAACTTCCAGACTCTTTCTATAAAGCCACGATTACTCTAAACCTCAAACCAGACAAAGACCCCATCAATATCTCCATCTCTGATGGATGCCAGGATTCTTAACAAGATCCTTGCTAACAGGATCCAACAATACATTTAAAAGATTATCCACCATGACCAGGTGGGATTTATCCTTGGGATGCAAAGATGGTTCAACGCTCACAAATCAATCAACATGATACAACAAATCAATAAGAAAAGAGAGAACCACATGCTACTCTCAATTAATGCAGAAAAAGAATTTGACAGAATAAAACATCCATTCCTGATTAAAACTCTTCAAAGCATAGGGATAGAGAGAACATTCATCAACCTCATAAAATCTATCTATGAAAAATGTACAGCAAATATCATTCTCAATGGGGAAAAACTGACAGCCTTCCCTCTGAGATCAGGAACAAGACAAGGATGCCTACTCTGACCGCTCTTGTTTAACATAGTGTTAGAAGTCCTAGCAACAGCAATCAGACAACATAAAGAAATAAAATGTATTCAAATTGGCAAAGAAGAAGTGAAGCTTTCTCTCTTTGAAGATGGCATGATATTCTATGTGGAAAACCCAAAAGACTCTATCCCCAAACTACTAGAACTCATACAACAATTTGGTAATGTGGCAGGGTACAAAATCAATGCACAGAAATCAGTTGTGTTCTTATACACTAACAATGAAAATATACAAAGGGAAATCAGAGAATTGATTCTGTTTACTATAGCACCAAAAACTAAGATACCTAGGAATAAACCTAACCAAGAAAGTTAAGGATCTGTACTTGAGGAACTATAGAGCACTCATGAAAGAAATTGAAGAAGACACAAAAAGAATGAAGAGCATTCCATGCTCATGGATCGGAAGAATAAACATTGTTAAAATGTCTATACTTCCCAGAGCAATCTATACTTTCAATGGCATTCTGATCAAAATTCCACCAACATTTTTCAAAGTGCTGGAACAAACAATCCTAAAATTTACACGGAACCAAAAAAGACCCCAAATTGCTAAGGAATTGCTGAATAAGAAAAACAAAGCTGGGGTCATCACATTACCTGACTTCAGTCTTTATTACAACGCTGTGATCACCAAGACATCATGGTACTGGCACAAAAACAAAAACATAGATCAATGGAACAGAGTAGAGAGTCCAGATATGGACCCACAAATCTATGGTCAAGTCATTTTCGACAAAGCAGGATAAAATATCCAGTGGGAAAAAGACAGTCTCTTCAATAAATGGTTGAATTTAATAAAAATAAAAATAAAAATCTCAATAAAAATTGGAGAGCTATGTATAGAAGAAAGAAACTAGACCACTCTCTTACACCACACACAAAGACAAACTCAAAATGGATGAAAGACCTCAATGTGAGGCAGGAATCCATCAAAATCCTGGAAAAGAACATAGGAAGCAATCTCTTTGACATCAGCCACAGCAACTTCTTTCAAGACACTTCTCCCAAAGCAAAGGAGACAAAAGCAAAGATGAACTTTTGTGACTTCATCAAAATTAAAAGCTTCTGCACAGCAAAGGAAACAGTCAACAAAACAAAGAGGCAACCCACGGAATGGGAGAGGATATTTGCAAATGACACTACAGACAAAGGGCTGATATCCAAGATCTATAAAGAACTACTCAAACTCAACATCCAAAAAGAAGATGAACACATCAAAAAATGGGCAGGAGACATGAAGAGGCACTTCTCCAAAGAAAATATATAAATGGCTAACACAGATGAAAAAATATCATCATCACTAGCTATCAGGGAAATTCAAATCAAAACAACACTGAGATATCTATCACCTTACACCAGTATGAATGGCCAAAATTAACAACAGGGAACAGCAGTGTTGGAGAAGCTGCGGAGAAAGAGGAACCCTCTTACACTGTTGGTGGGAATGCAAGTTGGTGCAGCTGCTTTGGAAAACAGTGTGGAGATCCCTTAAAAAATTGAAAATAGAGCTACCCTACGACCCTGCAATTGCACTACTGGGTATTTACCGCAAAGATACAGATATAGTGAAAAGAAGGGCCATATGCACCCCAATGTTCATAACAGCAATGGCCACAATTGCCAAACTGTGGAAAGAGCCAAGGTGCCCTTCCACAGATGAATGGATAAAGAAGAGGTGGCACGTATATACAATAGAATACTGCACTTTCATCAGAAGGGATGAATATCCAACTTTTGTAGCAATGTGGACTGGATTGGAAGAGATTATGCTGAGTGAAATAAGCCAAGTAGAGAAAGTCAAGTATCACACGGTTTCACTTACTTGTGGTGCATAAGGGGTAATATAGAGAACAGTAGAAGGAAAGGAAATGGGAAGTAGGGTAATTCGGGGAGGGAAATGAAACATGAGAGACTTTGGACTCAAACAAACTGAGGGTCTTGGAGTGGAGGGGTTGGGGGGATGGGAGAGCCTGGTGTTGGGTACTGAGAGCACATATTGCATGGAGCACTGGGTGTGGGGCATGGGCAGTGAATCTTGGAACACTGAAAAAATAACATTAAAAAATAATAATAATCAGTTAATTGATCAGAAACTTAAGGGGAAAAAATAAAGCTCCATTTAAAAATAAAACAGTATGGGAGGGGCGCCTGGGTGGCTCAGTTGGTTAGGCGACTGCCTTCGGCTCAGGTCATGATCCCGGAGACCAGGGATCGAGCCCCACATCGGGCTCCCTGCTCGGCGGGAAGCCTGCTTCTCCCTCTCTCAGTCCCTCTGCTTGTGTTCCCTCTCTGGCTGTGTTTCTCTCTGTCAAATAAATAAAACCTTTAAAAAAAAATAAATAAAAATAAAAATAAAACAGTATGGGAAAACAGCTTATGAACTGAGACTTATAAAAACGTTTTTTAAAGAGAAAAATTAAGAAACACAAAAACTAAGGAAAACATCAATAAATTTGAATACACTGAAAATCTGGAAAAAAAATCATATTCAAAGTAGAAAGACAAAGTACACACTCCGCAAGAAGGTAATTTTAATTAAAATAGACTTAAAACAAAAACAAAAGAAGAACAAAGCCTGAGGGACATGTGGGACTATAAAAAAAAAAAAAAAATCTGGGGCACCTGGGTGGCTCAGTTGGTTAAGCCCCTGCCTTCGGATCAGGTCATGATCCCGGAGACCCAGGATTGAGTCCCACATTGGCAGGAAGCCTGATTCTCCCTCTCTCATTCCCTCTGCTTGTGTTCCCTCTTTGGCTATGTTTCTCTTTGTCAAATAAATAAAAATCTTCAAAAAAAATCTAAAATCTCAGGAAGAAAGGAGAAAGATGGTGTTCAAAAACCACTTAATAAAATAATGGTTAAAAACTTCTTAAATTTGGCAAAAAAAAAATCACCTATGGATTTAAGAAGCTGAGCAAACTCTAATAAAGATAAATCATAGCATGATGCATTAAATTAAACTTCTGAAATATTAAAGACAGAAAACAAACCTTGAAACTAACCAGGGTATGAGAGGGTAGGGGGTGGGAGCAGAAAAATTACCTTGTCTCCAGGGGAAAAGTTCATTCTCATGAAAACAGATTTCTTAGTAGAAGAAATAAGTGAAGGACAGGATGAACGAGACACTGTATTTTCAAGTTATGAACAAAAGAGCTATCATCATAATCTTATATTTAGTGAAAATACACTTTAGTAAAGATGGGGAAATCAAGATGTAATCAGATGAAGGAAAACTTGAATTTGTCATATACAGTATGTATATGTCATACACACATGCACACACATACTATAAGAGAAGGGCTAAAGAAAATTTCTCAACAGAAAGGAAATTATAAAAGAATGAAACTTAAAATATCAAAAAGGAAAAAACATGAGAAACATCATAAACATGGATAAATGCAACAGACTTTCTAAGTCTTGATATTTCTAATTTATACTTTAAAAATATACATATATATTATATAGTAATAGATTAAATAAGCATATGTAACACCTAGAGCAATTACTAAAAGAGCTACACAAAGAGATACACTCAAAAACAATAATGATAAATAAAAAGAGAACTGTATTTGTTCAAGGAACCAAAAGGAAGGCAGAAACAACAAAACAAGCAAACATCAACAAAAAAACCCCCACAGAAACAGAAAACAAAAATAAAACTGGTGGACTTAAGTCCTAAAATTATCAGTTATTATATTAAACACAGATGATCTAAATACGGAAGGTAAAAGACAGAGAACTGCAGTGTGGATAATGACATGAACCTAACTAAATGCTGTCTATCTAAGAAACTCATTTGAAAAAATGATACAGGAAGGTTAAAAGTATAATAATGGAAAAGGATAGATCATGAACATATTAACCAAAGGAAGGATGACTGGCTATATTAATGTCGCATAAAGTACAATCCCAAACAAGGAAAATTACCAGAGAAAGAGAGGGATGTAACATACTGACAGAAGAATCTATTGACCAAGAAGGTAACAGCAATCCTAAACGTGTATGCACCAAACAGAAGTGCTGCAAAATAGGTGAAGCAATTACTGATATTCTGATGTTGCATATTCTTCAACATCAGAATATGCATTATTTTCAAGTTCCTATAAACAAATACCAAAAAATACCATGCCCTGGACCATAAAACAAACCTCAGTATATCTGAAGTAACTGAAATAATTCAGAATATATACAACTACTGTGTAATCAGTCTAGAAATCAATTGAGAATGATAACAGAAAAAAATCCCCAAACACTTGGCCATTGAACAACATACTTCTAAAATGACCCATTGGTCAAAGAACAAATCTCAAAGGAAATTTCAAAAATGCATCAGTGAATGAAAATGAAAGTACAACTTATCCAAATTTTTAAGACACAAATCAGTCTTTCAAAGGTAATTTATAGGACTACTTACATTTTTTTTAAAAAGCAGTCTATAAATAAGAATCTAAATATTCACTTAAGGAACCAAATATAAAAAGAATAAAATAAACCTTAAAACAAGCAGAAGGAATGGAACAAGAGTCCAAATCAATAAAATTGAAAAAAAACAAAAACAAAAACAGAAATTGAGAAAATCAACAAAACAAAGACCTGGTTCTTTGTAAAGATCAATAAAATTAACAAGCCTCTAAGAATACTGACAAAGAAAACAGAAATTAGCAATATCAACAATGAAATGGGATATCACTACAAA
Organism: Spilogale gracilis; assembly: GCA_004023965.1. Classification (NCBI taxonomy): domain Eukaryota; kingdom Metazoa; phylum Chordata; class Mammalia; order Carnivora; family Mephitidae; genus Spilogale; species Spilogale gracilis. The sequence goes on from PITA01000611.1 coordinate 180,105, forward strand.
CCCTTGAGTATTAAAAGCACAAGGAATAATAAAAACAACCCGACATAGAAAAATTAGGTAACTTAGATGAAGTGAACTAATTCCTTAAAAAAAAAAAAAAACAACTTAGTCACCCATTACGAAATAGATATTTTGAAAAGCTCTATAACCACTAAAGAAATTGGATTCATAATTTAAAAACTCCAAAAAAAGAAATTTCCAGGTCCAGATAATTCCCCCCAAAGAACTGCCAAAATGTTAACACTAATTCTACTCAATCATTTCCAAACAACAGAATTGAGAATACTTTCCAATTCATTTTATGGAATGTATATCACCTTAATACCCAAATCAGCCCAAGAATAAAGAAGAAAATTATGGACCAATATCCCTTCTGAATATAGTTGCAAAATCCTCTAACAAAACATTATCAAATAGATTTCAGCAATCTATAAAAATAATTACATACAATGTCACATGAGATTTATGCCAGGGATGCAAGGATGGTTCAATATTTGGAAAACAATCATTGTAATCCACCCACCACATTATTGGGGTAAAGAAAAAGTAAAAAGATCATGTCAATTGATGCACAAAAAGTACTGGACAATATTCAACACCTATTCATCAAAAAAAATAGAAAATGAGAATAGCCAGGAATTTTTTTTTTTTTTTTTTTTTTTTTTTACCATTCGTCAAAAAGTGCTTGTGGTGTTAATTTTCATTTACTTAATGACTAATGATGTTGAGCAAGTTTTCATGTTTTAATCCTTTTATATCTTCTTTTGGAGAAATGTCTGTTCAAGTTCTTTGTCTATACTCAGCTGAATTTTTTATTGTTATCGTCGAGTCGTTTAGGTACAAAAAGGAAAAAAAGCCTTGATACATGTCACAATATGGATGGACTGCAAAAAAATGCACACTAAGTGATAGAAGAAAGACACATGTAGTATAAATTCCATTTGTATGAAATATCCAGAAGAGGTAAATCCATAGTGACTAACAGCAGAGATCAGTGGTAACTAGAGGCTGGAGGGAGAGGAGAGTAGGAAGTAACTACTTAAAGGGTATGGAGTTTTCTTTTGCGGTGATAAGAACGTTTCGGCATTTGATAAAGGTGACTTTACAAATGGCTAAACTTAAGAGGTGGCAGAGACTGAAAGGGAATATAAGAAGGGCTGTTGGGGTGTCTGTGACCGCTCTGTTTCTGAGATGGACTCCTCTGAAAACCAGTTACCCAATTTCTGAAATGCTCTATATTAATAGTAAGTCTATTTTTATACAAATGTTATACTTTAAAAGTCCTTTAAAAAGAAAATATTCCAAGGAAGTTATGACCACTTCCTTTTTTGAAATATTGAAATAGCACTGTACAGTACTGTACCACCAGTAAATGTAGCCCAGAAATTCTGGCATAATTCCTAAACTCTCACCATTGCATCACTGTAGAGCTCAACACAGACTCCTGTGGCTATGTCATCATCTGTAAATTTTATCTAAATTTATCTGAGTATTCTTGTTAGACTGGTACTCAAAAGCTCAAGTAGTTCTTTTTTTCACAATTTTCAAGTTACTAGTAAGTTTTGTTTATGGAAAATATTGCATGAAGATACGTCTAAGTGTGGGTATACACCAAGTATTACGGCTGTTCAAATCAAACAGTATTAATTGACCTTAAGATAGTTTAAAGTAAACTAGAATATTGACTGGTGAACTTAATGTACTAATTGATCTTTTATCCATTGTTTCAACAGAGATAGAGAATGTTTAATTTCTTTCCATGATAGATTATAACCTGGCCTCAAATGCCTTAATATTTTTTTTTGGTAGTTCAATTATTCTATTATTTTGGTTGGTTTTTAGGGAACAGAAATGAACAGTTTAGCTAATTGAAAATCTAAATGCAAAACAATATCTCCCCAAAAGTACACTGCCACTCTTCGAATTGAGCACTCTATTTTCTCATTAATTCAGTTGTTTAGATGAAAGGGCTACTGTATTAGCAGAATCCTCTTTGTTTTCTTGTTGTTGATTCCCACAACCGTATCTTAGTTGGTAATTTCTCTTTTTCCCCTAAGGCTGCTCAGAAAATAGTAAGAAAAGCTGACAACTTCCTTGAATTATTTGTATTAAATCCATCTTTTCTCATTTCATCTGTCATAGATCTGCCTGAAGGAATATAATTGCAGCTGTCTTGAAACGCTCTGCCTTAAGCCAGCATTTCTGTGTGGTGATGAGAGCAATGCACCCCAAGAACACTGAAAGCAACCAAGTCTCTCATTTCCGTACTTACATAAGCAGCTTGTGGGACACACAGGGACACCTGTGTGTGTGTGTGTGTGTGTGTGTGTGTGTGTGTGTGTGTGTGTGTGTGTGTCTGTGACTACAGATCTATCATGTTTTGATGAACATCTGTACTTAATATGGTACAGATGCCCTTGTATATTTCTACAGCGTTTTTGACTATGTACCAGTGTTCTTACCTGTGTTACCCACAAACAGTACACACAAAGACAGACTTGCATGTGGATTTTAAGCTATTAAATACCATCTTGATGTAACAATAAATAACTTACATGCAAAACTAACAATGTTTTAGTAGTATACAAGTCAATTTTACCTGGAATTATTCCTTCTTTTACTTACAGCATATTCCAAGAGCTTGAAACAAAGCTTGAAACATAGTAAGCACTTAGCATTTGTTCAATGAATAAGTGAACACACGCAAGAGTTGGCACAAATATGAAGTAAAGTTATTTTTATCAAGTTACATGTTTATATTTTATTACTCTTACACACAAATAAAAATAAAAACATAATATTGAATGGAATTCTAAACAATGCTGATTCAATTACATATAAAATATATAATTCATATATGTGATTATACACATTTTTTAATTTAAATTATATATTATAAACATATAATTGATTGATCTTGTAAAAATATGACTGGTCTTTAATGCCCTCGTGTCTCTTTATTAACTCTTGAAAGAGCTTGAAAGTCTTTAACACCCAGTAAGTAGACTGTGCAGAGATAAGATGCAACTGTACAAATTAGTCCCATCTTTACTTAGGGCCATGCAAATATGCCTGGATTCTTCAATCTGAGATATAAAAACTGGGGTGGGAGTTTATATCACATGTTTATATCACCAATGGAATTTAGAGAGGTAAAAGGAGGATCAAAGACAAAGAAAGCAAACTATAAGTGAAAACAACTATATATATATGTAATGTTTTCTCACACGTAGCTATAACTAAATCCCAACACTCTAAGAAAACAGATGTGTTTTGTTTTACACTTTTATTTAATTTTCATATCCCCCAACAGAGTAATTTTCATAGATAGTGAATTTCATGGAAAACACACATATAAAATTCAGTAACCATGAATGACTCACTCCATTCATTCAGCCATATTAACTGAAGATAGCAACAAGAACAGTATTACCCACAGTAGATTTACTGTTAGTTCAATTTAATAAAAGTGTTATGAAACTTTAAACAATCTCCTGGTTGTTTAAACACTTGACATGGTTCATCCCTGCTAGAAGTTACAATATTGTGAGAATAAAAAATAGATACAAAAATCACATGACATCATTCCTCCCTGCAAGAAGTTATACTATTTGCAAAGAGATATGTCAGGCACTTTTAAATTAAGGAATAATAAAAAAATACAGTGCTAAATTGAATATAATCAAATGCTAAAAAGAAATCACATAACCCAAAGAACAGCTACAACAAGGAATGTAAATGCTAACTCTTGTGGGAGGAAGTCTCCTGAAGGAGGTAGGAAACTCTGATCAGAGTTTTAAAGAGGTTGAAGAATGGAGACAGAGCTCTAATTCCTGTGCCAAACAAGGAGATGATGAGTATTTTTAGCTGTGAGAAACAACCTTTTCAAACAAACTTACTTTTGAAACCCAATTAATTAGCGATCCCTGTTGGAACTCTCATCTGCTCCAACACGGACTACAGTTCGGCCTGGAAAAGCAAGTCCTCTGCTACACCAGCCTACTCAGGCACCGCCAATCCTACTAACAAAGTGAGATCCCCATCTGTAATGGTTGAAGCAAAACTGAAAGCAGTGAACAGCTGGGGACTATCTCCTAACACCTCCCTTCTCATAGCTGTCTTAATAGAAATATTAAATATTTCCATAATTTTTAATGATCCTTCATTTGTAAACAAAAAGCCACCCGTTAAATACATATTTCAATAACAGTAAAAACACCTTTTACTTTTCTTAATTCAGAATAACACACTCTTCATTTTAGTTCTTACATCCTTTGAAGTCCTATTCTATTATTCTTTTAGTCATTCTATTTCTTTATTTTTTTAGGATTTTATTTATTTATTTGACGGAGAGACATAGGAAGAGAGCGAACACAAGCAGGGGGAGTGGGAGAGGGAGAAGCAGGTTTTCCACTGAGCAGGGAGCCCGATGTGGGGCTCGATGCCAGGATTCTGTGATCATGACCTGAGCCCAAAGGCAGATGCTTAATGACTGAGTCACCCAGGCACCCCACATTCTATATCTTTAAAAAAATACAACTATTTGAGATGAATATAAACAAAGAAGAGGTGAAAGACTGAGGGGGAGGGGGGTGGGAAACCACCTTGGAGCACCTAGATTGCTCAGTCGGTTAAGCATCCACCTCTTGATTGCTGCTCAGGTCTTGATGTGAGGTTGTGAGATCGAGCCTTGCATGGGGCTCTGTGCTGGAGATGGGAAGATTCTCTCTCTCCCTCTACTCCTCTCCAACCACTTACTTTCTCTCTCTCAACCTTATGCTTAAAAAAAAAAGCCATCTAGCATACTCAAAAAAAAAAATTCATACATGTGAGATTCAGTGAGCAGTATACTGCTTTCAATTGCAGAAAAAATGTGAAACTAGTTAGGAATAATTACATCAATCACCAAGGAAGAAAAAATGATCAAAATTGACATATATGGAGTGATGGCTGTAACAAAGTTTTCCATTTTTTTCCATGGGAAATGTCATTGTAAATTAGCATGATCTTTTCAAGAAAGCTCAGAAGCTCAATAGGATCTTCAAAGGTAAGATGTTGTTAACACTGGCTCTTCTATTTTCTATGAATGGGCAATAATATTTTCCATAAAAACAGACCTTGGGAATTAAATAGCTTTTATTGAAAACATACAAATCTGGGTGCCTGGGTGGCTCAGTGGATTAATGCCTCTGCCTTCAGCTCAAGTCTTGATCCCAGGGTCCTAGGATGGAGGCCTGTGTCAGGCTCTCTGCTTGGCAGGGAGCCTGCTTCCTCCTCTCTCTGCCTGCCTCTCTGCCTACTGTGATCTTTCTGTCAAATAAATAAATAAAATCTTAAAAAAAAAGAAAGAAAAAAAACATACAAATCTGCCAAGATCCTATGCTTTTTAAGAACACTGCTAATCAAACAAGATCACCACACCTCCCCACCAGCCTTTACAAATAGGCCACTAAACAATTGAGAGATGTTAAATTTAACCTCTGATAAAGTATCACAATGACTACTAAAAAAGGAACTGATTTACTTACAAGGAAATACAGGGACTGCACTATGTTTTGGACATTAGTTTGTTGAACATTATTTTGAAAAAATTTAAGAAATAAGATATATGAAAAATTCCAGTGGGAATAAATATTTATAAATAAAAATTCACAGGGGAATTCCTTGCTTTGGGAATTCTAGTTACATGCAAACTATACTACTCAAAATTTCCTTCATGAGCCCTATTTAGGGAAAAGTTCATAATGGAAGAGGCACTAATATAAGATATGAGCACACAATAGGATTGGGAAAAAGTCTGAAAAGCAAACATTTTTATATAGGTAGAAGTCAAAGAATTGTTAATCTGTTATCTCTAGGCACCTTGCAAGCCACTTTAGGGAAAGGAATTCTGGTTCTATTTCTAAAGGGTCATTTCTCATTGTTCTATTGGTATGTATTTGTGCCAAAATCACACCATATATATTAGTGATGCTTTAGAGTAGGTCTTCATATCTGGTAAACCCTTCAAGATCATGTTTTCATGAATTCTGCAATTAGTTTTTCAATTTTCAAAAAAGACTAGCTTACATTTTGATGGAGATTTTATTGAATTTATAGGTAATAATATTGGGGAGAATCAGTATCTTTACGCCTTGTAGGTTTCCAACCCAAGAACATAGCATCTCATATAAATTGTATTTTTTCAATTTACACTTTTACACTCATGTACTGTAAATTTAATATTTATTCCTGAGCATTTTAATTTTCTTACTCTAAATGGTATCTCACAGACTGGAATAAAAAGATCTACAACACATAAAACTAATAATGGTCATATTTTGTGGTATATAAAGAACTTCTATAAATCAATAAGTAAAAAGTAGCTGAGCCCCTGGGGAAAAAATGGGCAAGTTACTCAAACAAGAAATGTTTTGTTTTGTTTTGTTTTGTTTTTAAAGATTTTTTATTTATTTGACAGAGAGAAACACAGTCAGAGAGGGAACACAAGCAGGGGGAGTGAGAGAGGGAGAAGCAGGCTTCCCGCTGAGCAGGGAGCCCGATGTGGGGCTCAATCCCGGGTCTCCAGGATCATGACCTGAGCCGAAGGCAGTTGCCTAACCAACTGAGCCACCCAGGCGCCCCAAACAAGAAATGTTTTTAAAAAACATTTTAAACATCCAATAAGCATATGAAAAGGTGTTCACCCTCATTAGTCTTAATATAAATAAAAATTAAAATTAAAACCAAAAATAGATACAACTACAGATTTGCCAAGACGAGTAAAGTCAGGAAGATACATGGCAGCAAATATTTGCAAGGTTAGGGAGTAATGATAACTAAACTACACTGCTAGTCAGAGTGTAAATTCATACAACCACTTCAGAGAACTAGCTGGCCTACATACCAAGTTGAATATACACATATGGTTTGTTAGCATCTCATTTCCCATTGGCAAAGAGCCCAGCACTATGTTCAGGCACACAAACATGACTAAACTAATTCTAAAATACCGTATTTTAGGGTTTATCTCCTGAGACCTTCCCCATAGCTATCCTGTATCATGTAGAATCCAGCTAGGACACAAAAATCACACCTATAATCTGAATATGAAAAAAAATTCATATAAAACACAATATTAATTATGAATGGGGAAATGCCTACTAATGGAGAATAAAAGAATTTTAGAGAAGAGCCTAAGACTGAGAGAGCACAGGCAAGGAAGCAGCAAAGAAGGAAAGGGGCTCCCTCCCAAGGCTGAGTCAGGTCTTCTTGGGCAGGGTGTAGACCATGGATCCTGGAGAAAGTTACTGAGCTGCCGAGGAACTTAGTCCACAAAGGGGCCAGGTGGGGCCAACGTTGGCAAGTAAGAAACCAACTAGATGAAGATGGTGCCCAGGTTGTCCCTTGCTAGAAATGGCCCACAGGTACTAAATAAAGCCTGATGAGCAGGGAACTTCCTGTCAGACAGCTGGTTGGCTAAGGCCAGTGAGCAGGAAACCATAGGACAGGAAACCACAGGACAGGACTGCTGGAGGACAAGCTGTCCCCTGGTGTGCACGCTGCTGGCTCCAAGGCTGGCTTGGTGAACAAGGCCACAGCTTGAAGGGAAAAAGCACACCAGGACTAGGAGAATCCCCTTCCTCCGACAGGATCTCTCCCGCACTCTTACTGACTGGGCTTAACATCTCAGCTGGCCAAAAAGAAATATTCATTGAATCTAGCTCCAGTACCACAAAGCAAGGCAAGTAAGGGTGGATCAGGACAAATTAATACCTGGCATGAAAAACAAACAAATAAATTAGGTGACTTACCATAAGAATTTCGGAAATAAATTAATAAAATTAGAAGAAACCATGTAAACATGTATGGATGTTGATTTTGAGAAGCCCAGGCTACTGATGATCATTTGTCCTAATAGCACTGCTAATATGGCACAAAAAGGAAGGACCAGAGAGAATGGTGAGAGACCAGGAAAAGACAATGCAACACAACAAGTCAAACGGACAGTAAAAGTGCCAAAAATTTAAAGAGAACAGGAGAACATGGGCTGAGGAAATGATTCCGGTTTTGAACAGATAAATCACTGAGGTCTCCTCAGGTTTTGCTGGGAATTCTGGCCAGACTTCAAGTGATTAAGGAAGAAATGATTGGATGCTTACCACAGTGAAAAATGGGAGATGACAAGAAATTAGCATTTAGCATGCACCTCTTAGATCAGATGCTGTACAGGCACTGTACAATGTATTTTTTAATCTTCTTAGTATACTATAATAATAATAATTATTTCCATTTTATAGTTGTGAAAACTGAGGCTAAGAGCAATTAAGGAAATTGCTAATGGTTTTGAAGTTCATATGTCACAGAACCAGGACTTAAATCCAAATGATTAAATATCTGCCAGAGAGGATAAATGAATCATGTGCAAGTAAGCCTCATTTTTTTTTTCAAAGATTTTATTTATTTATTTGACAGAGAGAAACACAGCCAGAGAGGGAACACAAGCAGGGGGAGTGAGAGAGGGAGAAGCAGGCTTCCTGCTGAGTAGGGAGCCCGATGTGGGGCTCGATCCCGGGTCTCCGGGATCATGACCTGAGCCGAAGGCAGTCGCCCAACCAACTGAGCCACCCAGGCGCCCCAGTGAGCCTCATTTTTAACATACAGCTGACTGTGACTATTTGATTCATAAGGGACGGATTTCATAAGAAAAATAATGAAGAAAGAAATTTATGTTTATTAAAACCAAAACTTTGGGCACCTGGTTGGCTCAGCTGGTTGAGCAACTGCCTTCCACTCAGGTTATGACCCTGGAGTCTCCGAATCGAGTCCCACATAGAGCTCCCTGCTCAGGAAGGGGTCTGCTTCTTCCTCTGACCTTTCCCCTCTCATGCTCCCTCTCTCTCTCAAATAAATTAATAAAATCTTTTTAAAAAGTTGGTGTTTGCTGAGTGTATATTGGTCTATTACAATCGGTATAATCCTAGGCAAATTACTTTACCATCTGTGTCTTAGTCTCCCCATCTATACATTTATTTAATTTCATACTTATTATGAAATTAAGTTAATACACATTTACAAGGGACTGTCACACAGAAAGTGCTATATATATATTAGTTTTTTTTATAACAGAAACACGAAGATATATCATACACTTTTCTCATTTTCCTGCAAAATTGATACAATGAGGCAACTCTAAGGATATGTTCAAGGAGACAACTTAATTATTGCTGAGTGAGTTAAGAAATAGAAGAATCATTAACATTCTAGGCCAGATTAAAAGAAGAAACAAGATTTTTACAGTTCTAAGTATATTCTGTTTTAGCATTCCTGCCAATAAATCAAAACAGTGCAGCCTCCCTTTCTTCAACAGTCCCTTGGCCCTCATTCAAAGCTGGGTTAACACTCTGACATTCACCAAAAACAGGCTCATATCATTTAGTTATTGCTGTGTAACAAATGGTCTCCAAACCTAACAGCAAAACACACACATTTTTTTTTTATTCTGTGGATCAGGAATCAGAGTTTAGCGGAGTTCTTTGGCTCTGGGTCACTTGCAAGTAGCATTGCTAGATTTGGCAGAAAAAATATAGCATACACAAATAAATTTTCATTTCAAATAAACAAAAAATAATTTTAATGTATGTCCCAAGTACTGTATACTTTCAAAAAAAAATTCCTTGTTTATCTGAACTTCAAGTTTCACTGAGATTTTTATATGGCAACTCTACAAGACTTACACCATCTGAAGGTTCAACAGGAAAGATACTGCTTTCTAGATTACTCGCAAGATTGTTACTACGATTTAATTCCTACTGGAATGTTGGTTGGAGGCCTTAGCTCCTCATGAGCTGTTGACTACAGGCCTCTTTCCATTCCTTGCTGTTGGACCTCCCCATGGAGCATCTCACAGTTCAGCAGCTGGCTTTTATCAGAGCAAGAAAGCAGGAGAGAGAGAAAGAATTCCAGAAAGAGAGAAAGTAACAGCAAAACAAAAGTCAGTCCTTAGTACCATAATCACTGAAGTGATTCCTCATCACTTTTGCAGTATTCTATTAGCTAGAAGCAACTAAGCAGATCCATCCCACACTGAAGTGAAGGGGGTCACACAGGGCATGAATCCCAGAAACGGGGTTGGGGGGATCCCAAGAGCCACGTTTGAAGTTGCCAACTACAACAATGATTCTATCTCTTACACTATCCTTTTTTTTTCCTCATCTCCCATTCTAACCCCACTGTCTACACAGCTCCAGTCCCAGTGTTCCCCTACTAATTCCTTGAAAATGCCAAGAATATCCTTGTCATGGTGTTTTCTACCCATTTTCCTTGTGCGCACAATGTTCTTTAGCCATGCCAACTCCATCCTTCATCCAATCTTTTCTTAGTTCTAGCTGGCCCAGTAAGCCATGCTCTAACCACTCAACATAAAACAACATCCCTCCTCACCTCTAAAATCTAAAGCACTGCTTTTTCTGTTATTTTATGCACAGCTGTATCCCATTCTAGCATATCATTTCATTTACTTATTAATTCCCATACTGTTTATTGTCTATCTCTGCTTGCAGTACAAGCTTCATGAAGGCAAGAATATTTGCTTTAACTAAAGTGTCTCTAATGTCTAGAAATGTTTGGCATAGGGAATGTATTTTATCAACATAAACTGTTGAATAAATGATGAATAAATAAGTGATGTTGAATAAATTATGAATGCATAAATATTGCATTTATTGTCTACCTTATGAGATTTCAAACACACTCAAGGTGCTCTGGAGCTTTAATTATTTGTATTCCTCTTACTACTTAGCATGGTGACATGAAAATTACTATAACCACAAAATCTTTTTTAAGGTGATCTTTGCATACTGACCTAATTTGCAAGCATTGCAGAATCACTTATTTTTGCCTGTAATGATCCTATTGACTTCAAAGTTAGTTTATCAAAGTAGTTCTATAATGCGAAAATTTGGGCTATCAAGTGTTTTTGGCATATCAGCTGGAAAAAGCCAATTTAGAAAGCCATTATAAAATGAATGAATAAAATTTGAAATTCAAAGTCATGGTTTATGAATTCAATTATTTAGGAAAGGAAATCCTTTGATTTATGCTTCAGTTCTGGTATGTTATCTAATGGCAGTCTTTGGTTTTATCACACCACTTAGTTCAAGCAGTACTTTGATTCAGACATATAACGTTTTTTTCCATTAGAAAAATAATAAGCTTTAGCTTGGAAAAATCACCAACCAGAGGTAAGCTTAAACAAAATGAATATATTTTTCATAGGTCATCTCATCCTCTTTCTGTCTCCCTACTCTGTCTCCCCTCCCCTTCCTTTTCTCCCTCCCTTCCTCTTGGAAATCTGCTCATGTTAAAATACCAACACATGAATCTTCCTGGTGCAAATGTCTTACTTCTAGAACCCTTCCTAAAATTTAACTGTGTCTTTCAGAACACCCTGTTTGATAGCAGAATTTTGGTTCAGTGAGATTATTTTTTTTCTCCTCATTTTTTTCCCCTATTTCACCTTCTTCCTCATGACAACTGTACACCTTAGTGATTTTATCTTCACCATGCCCTGCAGTCATGTAATTTCAATAATTTTTATCTAAGTCATTCAAGGATAACACTGATTGTGAACTTAACTAATTTCTAAATGACATAAATGTGGAAAGAATAGCAAGAACTAAAAATCCAATACAGATTGAATAAGATGACATTTAACAGGAACATGAACATAAATGTCAAATGCAAGCTGGTAAGGCATGACACATGGAATACAAAAATGTAGGGAATTGAAGTCACTGTATAATACATATGAGTCAAAACATTTGGGAAATGATAAAAACAGAGTTTAGACCACTTTCAAGATTATAATGTATAGAAGAAGAGAAATAGTCATCCCTCTTCTTTGGACTACTTAGACTGTATTTTAGTTCGTTTAGGCTTAGACACCATACCTGTTAAGAGCTACTGGCAAATATACAAGATTTAGACAAAGTGAGTTAAGTTGTGTATTTGAAATGACATTAATTAAAAAATAGATGACAAAATGGGAAAGATTTATCTTGAAAAAAGAACACGGGAAGGAAACCAAAAAGCTCAAAAATACAGAAATATTTTTAACATGAGAAAAAGAGTAATATATTCTAGGTTGGCCCAGACAATAAAAGTAGACTCAATGAATTCAGGTTACAGGAAAACAAATATAGCTTAGTATAATGATCATATTAAGTCCTTAACACTTCATATTGAGGATCTGTGAGCTAACCTTTTCTATCAGTTGGTTTCATCCACTGATATTCTAATAAAAGTTTAGATGGTTATTTCTTTGGGGGCAATTTTCTAAAATATGGTAAATGACCAGATAGTCCTGTAAGAGCATTTCAATTCAAATATATTCTGATGCCATGATCTCACACTGAAAACTTAACTTCAGCCAAACCCCGTACCTTCTAAGTTTTCCACTCCTCTGAGATTAGGACATGCACACTTTTATGACCACCATGCCTTTCTTTTTCTCAGCACCACTGCCATTCCATCCTTCCGTCAGCTTTTTGCAATATTCACAGGCCTCCCTACTCAACCTGGACTAGATGATCAGAAACATACACTTTAAGAAGGAAGAGCAAGGTGGCACAGGAATAGGAGACCTAAATATCACCAGGACCAAGAAATTCAGCTATATGGTTATCAAACCAGTCAGAATACCTACAAACTCAACAGGAGATTGAGGAGAAGAAGAGCATCAATTATAGGAACACAAAAGTGACTGCTTTCTGGAAGGTAGGACGCTCAGAGAAGTGAATCGAAGGCAACACTGGAAAGACAGACGGGGTGGGGGAGGTGGCTCCTAGCCAGCAGTAGTGCAGCAGAGCACAGAATTGGAAACTTTAGAAGTCTGCTCCACTGAGGGACATTGCCCAGAGGCTAAGTGGGGGATGAAGCCCTTGCTGGGACAGTGTAGTCTCAAGACAGGACCTGCGGGGTCACAGAAGGACCTGGGGTGTCTGAGCGTGGCAGAGTTCCCAGGTATTGGAGCAGGGAAGCCGGCTGCAAAGATAGAGCTGAAGAGGGGGTCTCAGCTCAGGCTTACCTTAAACTGTGATCTGAGGCGCAGTGGGGACACTGCTCTTCAAGCACGGACCCCGCAAGTAGCAGATTCAGGGAGACCCCCTCCTCCCTCCCCTGGAAGGATCAGCGAGGGAACAAACTGCAAGAATCTGCTGGGTTTAGAGACTCCAAATGGGGCCGAGTGCCAGAGATAAAAATGCTCAGTCACAGGCTGGGTGAGCATGGAATGCGGTTGGAGACCAGGAAGACACGCATGATTGATTGCTCTTCTAGAGCGCGCACTGAAGAGTGGAGCCCCGAGCTCTCTTGGCTCCTCTGCGCCAGAGACTGGGAAGACACCATCTTTATTCCTGGCCTCCAAAGCTGAACCGAAAGTGTTGGGGGAACAAAAGCTCCCCAGTGCAGACCTGAGTAGATTGCTTACTCTGGCTCCTGGCAAGGGTGGGGCAGTTCTGCCTCCAGGTAAAGAAATTTGAGAATCACAGCAATAGGCCCCTCCCCCAGAAGATCAAGGAGAACATCCAGCCATGCCCAAGTTCGTGGATCAACAAGAACTGTGGAACTTGAGAGCTAGAGGAACGTACCACGTAGAATTCATGCCTTTTTTCCCCAAGATTCTTAAGTCTTTCAAAGTCAATTTTTTTAATTTACTTTTTCTCTTATTCCATTTTTTATTTCTTTCTCTTTCCTAGTTCAACATTTTTTAACTATTTTATCAATACCTTTCTAATAAAGAAATTTTTCATTGTTTTAGTCATATTCTATCCCTTCATTGTATTTAAGCTTATTTTTTGTATACATATAGCTTTTTCTTTCTTTTAAATTTTGGGATATAGTTTATTCTAATAAATAAAAATACAGCCTAAATCTAGCACATTTGTTCTAGTCTCCAGCTTCATAATATTCTTTCTTCTCTTTTTTTAATTTTTTCTTTTTTCAACCAACTTCTTAATTAATCAATTCCTTTTTTAGAATCTTTTTAATTTTCATCTTTACAGTCACATTCCATCCCTTCATCATATGTACCCTTATTTTTGTACATATATCAGTTTTTTCTTTCTTTAAAATTTTGGGAGGCAGTTTCTTCTAACAGACAAAAATATACCCAAAATCAAGTGTGAGGCTCTATTCTATTGACTAGTCTAATCATATATAGAAAGACAGACAGATATAGATAGATACAGATATAGATTTTTTTTTCCCTTTCTTCTCCCCCTGGTTTCAGGTCTCTTCTGATTTGGTTAGTGTATATTTTTCTCTGGTCATCACTATCCTTTTAGTATTTGGTTCTCTCATTCATCTATTCTTATATGGATAAAATGACAAGGCAGAAAAACTCACCTCAAAAAAAAAAAAAAAGAATAAGTGGCAGTACTGATGTCTGGGGACCTAATCAATAGGGACATTAGTAATATGTCAGAACTAGACTTCAGAATGACAATTATCCAGGTGCTAGCTGGGCTCAAAAAAAGCATGGAAGATACTAGAGAATCCCTTTCTAGAGAAATAAAAGAACTAAATCTAACCAAGTTAAAATCAAAAAAGCTATTAATGAGGTGCAATCAAAAATGGAGGCTCTTATTGCTAGGATAAATGAGGCAGAAAAGAGAATTAGTGATCTAGAGGATCAAATGATGGAAAATAAAGAAGCTGAGAAAAAGACAAACAACTACTGGACCATAAGGGAAGAATTTGAGAGATAAGTGATACCATAAGATGAAACAGTATTAGAATTATTGGGATCCCAGAAGAAGAAGAAAGAGAGGGGCAGAAGGTATACTGGAGCAAATTATAGCACGGAATTTCCCTAATTTGTCGAAGGGAACAAGCATCAAAATCCAGGAGATGCAGAGAACCTCCCTCAAAATCAGTAAAAATAGGTCCACACCCTGTCATCTAATAGTAAAATTTACAAGTCTTAGTGACAAGGAGGAAATCCTGAAAGCAGTTCCAGAGAAGAGGTCTGTAACATACAATGGCAGAACTTAGACTGGCATGATATATTCAGAACACTGAAAATATAAAAATATGCAGTCAAGAATACTATGTCCAACTAGGCTATCACTGAAAATAGAAGGAGAGAGAAAAATTTCCAGGACAAACAAAAACTTAAAGATTTTGCAAACACCAAACCAGCCCTATAGGAAATATTGAAAGGGGTCCTCTAAGCAAAGAGAACCTAAAGTAACAGACCAGAAAGGAACAGAGACAATATACAGTAACAGTCACCTTACAAGCAATACAATGGCAATAAATGAATATCTTTCAATAGTTACCCTGAATGTAAATGGGCTAAATGCCCTGATCAAAAGACACAGGGTATCAGAATGGATAAAAAACAAGACCCATCAATATGCTGTCTCCAAGAAACATATTTTAGACACAAAGACACCTCCAGATTTAAAGTGAGGGGGTGGAAAACAATTTACCATGCTAACGGACATCAAAAGAAAGTTGGGGTGGCAATCCTTATATCAGACAAATTATATTTTAAGCTAAAGACTATAATAAGAGATGAGGAAGGACACTATATCATACTTAAAGGGTCTGTCCAACAAGATCTAACAATTTTAGATATATATGCCCTTAACATAGGAGCAGCCAATTATATAAACCAATTAATAACTAAATCAAAGAAACACGTTGACAATAATGCAATAATAGTAGGGAACTTTAACACCCCCCTTCACTGAAAAGGACAGATCATCTAAGCAAAAATAAGCCAGGATATAAAAGCTTTAAATGACACACTGGACCAGATGGACATCACAGATATATTCAGAACATTCCATCCCAAAGTGACAGAATACACATTCCTCTCTAGTGCATATGAAACATTCTCCAGAATAGATCACATCCTGGGTCACAATTCAGGTCTTAACTGGTACCAAAAGACTGGGATCATTCCCTGCATATTTTCAGGTGGCAATGCTTTGAAACTAAAACTGAACCACAGAGAAAAGTTAGAAAGAATTCAAATACATGGAGGCTAGAGAGTATCCTACTGAAGAATGAATGCGTGAACCAAAAAATTAAAGAATAATTTAAAAAATTCATGGAAACAAGTGAAAATGAAAACACAATTGTTCAAAATCTTTGGGACTCACAAAGGTGGTCTTGAGAGGAAAGTATATAGCTATACAAGCCTTTCTCAAGAAACAAGAAAGGTCTCATGTACACAACCTAACCCTACACCTAAAAAAGCTGGAGGAGAACAGCCAAGAAAGCCTAAACCCAGCAAGGGAAGAGAAACAATAAAGATCAGAGCAGAAATCAATAAACTAGAAGTAAAAGAACAGTAGAACAAATCAACGAAACTAGGAGCTGGTTCTTTGAATTAACAAGATTGACAAACCCCTGGCCAGACTTATCAAAAAGAAAAGAGAAAGAACCCAAAGTAATAAAATCATGAATTAAAAAGGAGAGATCACAACCAACACCAAAGAAAAACAAACAATTATAAGAACACTATGAGCAACTATACACCAGCAAACTTGACAATCTGGAAGAAATGGATGCATTACTAGAGACATATAAACTACCAAAACCGAACCAGAAAGAAACAGAAAACCTGAACAGACCTATAACCAGCAAGGAGATTGAAGCAGTCATCAAAAATCATATGATCTTCCCAATAGGTGCTGAAAAAGCATTTGACAAAGTACAGCACACTTTCTTGATCAAAACTCTTCACAGTGTAGAGATAGAGGGATATACCTCAATATCATAGAAGCCATTTATGAAAAACCCAAATACCATTCTCAATGGGGAAAAACTGAGAGCTTTTCCCGTAAGGTCAGGAACACAGCAGGGCTGTCCACTATCACAACTGCTATCCAAAATAGTACTAGAAGTCCTAGCCTCAGCAGTCAGACAACAAAAAGAAATAAAAGGCATCTGAATTGGTAAAGAAGTAGTCAAACTCTCACTCTTTGCAGGTGATATGATACTTTACATGGAAAACCCAAAAGACTCTACTTCAAAACTGTGAGAACCCATACAGGAATTCAGTAAAGTGTCAGTATATAAAATCAATGCACAGAAATAAGTTGCATTTCTATGCACCAACAACAAGACAGAAGAAAGAAATTAAGGAGTCGATCGTATTTACAATTGCACCCCAAACCATAAGATACCTAGGAATAAATCTAACCAAAGCAGCAAAGAATCTGCACTCAGAAAACTATAAAGTACTCGTGCAAGAAATTGAGGAAGACACAAAGATATGGAAAAACATTCCATGCTCATTGGAAGAACAAATATTATTAAAATGCCTATACTACCTAAAGCAATTTATACATTTAATGCAATCCCTATCAAAATGCCATCAACGTTTTTCAAAGAAATGAAACAAATAATCCTAAAATTTACATGAAACCAGAAAAGACCCTGAATAGCCAGAGGAATGTTGACAAAGAAAACCAAAGTTGGTGGCATCACAATTCTATTACAAGCTTTATTACAAAGCTATCATCATCAAGACAGTATCATACTGGCACAAAAACAGACCCACAGATCAGTGGAATAGAACAGAGAGCCCAGAAATGGACCCTCAATTCTGTGGTCAACTCATCTTCAACAAGGCAGGAAGAGTATCCAATGGAAAAAAGATAGTCTTTTGAACAAATGGTGTTGGGAAAAGTGCACAGTCACATGCAGAAGAATGATACCGAACCATTTCCTTACACCACACACAAAAATACTCAGAATGAATGAAAGACCTCAGTGTGAGACAGGAAACCATCACAATCCTTGAGGAGAACACAGCCAGCAACCTCTTTGACTTCAGCCACAGGAAACTTCCTTCCTAGAAACACTGCCAAAGGCAAGGGAGGCAAGGAAAAAAGTAAACTATTGGGACTTCATCAATATCAAAAGCTTTTGCACAGCAAAGCAAACAGTCAACAAAACCAAAAGACAACCAACAGAATGGGCGAATATATTTGCAAATGGCATATCAGATAAAGGGCTAGTATCCAAAATCTATAAAGAACTTACCAAACTTAACACCCAAAGAATAATCCAAACAAGAAATTGGCAGAAGACATGAACAGACATTTCTCCAAAGAAGACATCCAAAATTCCAACAGACACATGAAAAAGTACTCAACATCACTCAGCATCAGGGAAACACAAATCAAAATCACAGTGAGATACCACCTTACACAAGTCAGAATGACTAAAATTAACAAGTCAGGAAACGACAGATGTTGGCAAGGATGCGGGGAAGGGGGAACCCTCATACACTGTTGGTGGGAATGCAAGCTGGTGCAGCCACTCTGAAAAACAGTATGGAAATTTCTCAAGACATTAAAAATAAAGCTACCCTACTACCCAGCAATAGCACTACTGGGTATTTACTCTAAAGGTACAAATGCAGTGATCTAAAGGGGCACATTCACCTAAATGTTTATAGCAGCAATGTCCACAATAGCCAAACTATGGAAAGAACCTAGATGTCCATCAAAAGATGAATGGATAAAGATGTGGTGTGTGTGTGTGTGTGTGTGTATTTATTTATTGATTGATTGATTGATTGATTGCATGCATACACAATGGAATACTATGCGACCATCAAAAAGAATGAAATCCTGCCATTCACAACGACATGGATAGAACTGGAGGGTATTATGCTGAGTGAAATAAGTCAGTCAGAGAAAGACAATTATCATATGATCTCTCTGCTATGAGGAATTTGAGACACAGGGCATGGGGTCATGGGAGTAGGGAGGGAAAAAGTGGAAGATGGGACCTGGGAGGGAGACAACCCATAAGAAACTCTTCATCTCAGGAAACAAACTGAGGGTTGCTGGGTGGTGGTGGGAGGGATAGGGTGTCTGGGTTATGGGAAAAATAAAAATTAACTAAAAAAAGAAGCATACGCTTTATTCTAACTATGCTACAGTATTTCCCTGTTTTAATTTTATATTCTTTTGTTCTTTCCAATACTGATGACCTGTACTCTTACTCCAACAATGCTGATAAAAAAAAATTATGGTAAGAATAATAAAGAGAGAATTTGTGAAAAAGAGTATTTGGAGATTTTTATAGATCATACGATTTTCTTCCATACTAGCAAACCATGTCTCAAAGTTCAATCAGGCTTTTATGAAGTTGTTTTTACTTCAAAATAAAAATGACTTTCTAAGTAACCTTGCACAAAATTCAACCCTTTTCTTGAGCTTCTACTTTCAGTGAGGGAGGACAGGTGGAAGGAATCTGATTGGATGAGGCAGCTTGATGTTGCCAGGAGAGTTCCTACCCTCCGAAGTCTTAGGTCCACTCTAATCTGTATTCCATTTATGCCACAATCACTTTTACTAGAGCTATGCCAACTCCTAAAACTCCTAAATATATTTATTAGGTTAGACAAGAACAATAAACATATGCAGTTCACATTTTACAAAAAAAAAAAAAAAAAAAACCAGAAAGTAGCCTAATCCTGTTTGTTCCTTAGGTTCATTTGTTTGGTTTTTAATCACCAGAAACTTTCTGTCATTCACATATATATTTTAAAAATGTCTTATGCAGATGTTTGATAATTTGAAACTGTTTTATTATTAAATACTCGCTGGCAGTAAATGAGAGAGGATAATTATTTTACATTTTCTGGCCCTACATAGTTTATTACTACGATTTCTTTGATCAGAGACTTTTAAATGAGTAAAGCCTTTTATCTTCCCTCTTCTGCATCAATCTTGCCAGTCTTTAGATCCTGGTCAATCTACTTGCTCCTCTATCCTGCCTGATTTGGAATTCTGAGCTCTGAAAAAATGTGTTATTATAATGATATCAAATGTCTACAATCACTCTAACATATTTTTACACCAATTAATCTCTAATTTTTCTCCGTGCTCTTAGTGAATATTAGATTGCATAACCCACAGTTATTGATTTCTCGCTAATTCTGCAGTGCTGTCATTCATGTAACAGCTGTGTGTTCTCTTCCCATCAGTGCCACCCACTCAAACTTGCCGTAAGAAAACAAGGCTGTATTCAAGTAAGACTTCTCCCAGCTGTTCTTCATCCCTAGGCAACACACATCTCCATCTCTCTCCTCCTTTCCTCATTAGCCCTCCTGCCAAGCAAAACACTTTTCACTTTTTCAATTCTTCACACTTTTCAAGGATTTTCTTCTGGCATTGTTCTATGACTCTATTTTATCAAAAGCTCCTGGATTCTGTCAATGGATTTAAAAAAAAAAAAAAACAGCCGAATCTTACTCAGATTAAACTAAACCTTTACTTGATTATTTTAATTTTTTTTAAAGATTTACTTATTTCAGGGGCGCCTGGGTGGCTCATTGGTTAAGCCCCTGGCTTCAGCTCAGGTCATGATCCCGGAGACCCGGGATCGAGTCCCACACTGGGCTGCCTGCTCTGCAGGAAGCCTGCTTCTCCCTCTCTCCCTCACACTGCTTGTGTTCCCCCTCCGGCTGTGTTTCTCTGTGTCAAATAAATAAAATCTTTAAAAAAAATTACTTATTTGAGAGAACAAGAGAAAGAAAGCATGAGCAGGAGGGATGGCAGAGCGAGAGAGCATCTAAGCAGACTCCCTGCTACGTGCAGGAAACCCAAGACCCTGAGATTATGACCTGAACTGAAATCAAGAGTCAGGCTCTTAACCAACTAAGCCACTCAGGCACCCCAGTTTTGGTCCCTTTCATTTCCTTCGTTATGCGTTTTCCCTACCCAGTTACAGAGTAGGAAAATATGGTTTTTGGTTTTTTTTTTTTGGACTGTTGTTTAGTGTAATAATATAAGGGGCACAGGTTATGCTGTTGAATTGTCTGTTCAATATTAACTCCAACATATATGTGTTCCTAAATAATTTAAATTACTGAACTGCCTTTTCATTTGTTAGTGAAATAGTAACAGTAGTTTTGAAAATTAAATCAATTATTACACATAAGAATCTTAAAGCATTTGCAATATATTAGGGCTAAGGTTGTGTTAGCCACTGTTCCCTTTATTAGCACCTTTTTTAAAAGATATTTATTTATTTAACAGGGAGAAACACAGTTAGAGAGGGACACAAGCAGGCTTCCCACTGAGCAGGGAGCCTGATGCGGGGCTCAATCCTGGGACTCTGGGATCACGAGCCAAAGGCAGATGCTTAATGACTGAGCCACCCAGGCATCCCTACTAGCACTTTTTAAATAGTTTTTTATTAAATCTTCTAATAGACAATATAATTGTACAATATAATTACAATATAATTGTAAATATTAGTCTTTTCTTTCTAAAATCTAAATTCTAGGGAGAAATTCAGACAATGAGAAGTTTGGCTTTTTATCATACTTATTTTATCTTTAAAACATATAATTCCTGATTATATAAGAAATATGTTAATTCTACAAAGCAAAATTCTATTTTGTATGTCTAAAGTAATGGATATTATTTGAACACTGTTAAAGAATTTCCATACATGAATCAGGAGCAAAATATCAAGGAGCTCTTCACTTTCTAAATGTGTATTTCTTCATAGTTTCAATGTTTCTCTAGATCCCCCAAAATAATTTAAACTATTCCTAGTTAAGTTCTTGGAAAGCAGAAAGTAAGTTCTCTAAATATTTAAAATTTATACAACAAAGGGAATTTTTTTTTCATAACATATAAGGAAAAATCCAAAATCTAAATATAATAGACACATAGGCATAGTTAAATTGCATTTTTTCTTCCATTTCATTTACAAAATACAATATCTGAGTTATACTTTCAAAATTATCTTACAGTGCACTGAAAATTAAGAAACATCTTTAACAAAATTAAGAAATAATAAATGAACATGTATATTTTCATATTTTTTACATGCAGTTTTTAGTAATTTTATAAGGCAATTTAATCATTGAAATCTAAGTGCTTTAGCTGCATTGTAAATTTTTCCTCATGTGTTTTTTAATATTTTCATTTCTATTTTTGTTTCTAATCCCTTTACATTTAAAAAAACACTTAAGTGATACTGATTTTTTGAAATGTGTTCATGTGTGTATTACTTCCCTGTATTTCAATTAGATATTGTCATTTTATAGAGCCCTTTTTAGGTTTGTCTACCATTTTTTCCCCTCATTTTACCTTATGTTTTTACTTCAATTTCCTTTTGAAATTTTTTTTTTCCCTTCTTGAAGTACTTTTGGAATTTTAAATATTAATGTTCTAAATGTAACAATGTTTTGGGGGGGAGAGAGGAGAGACTCAGAGAGAGCATGAGTTGGGTGGGGAGGGGCGAAAGGGAGGGAGAGAATCTCAAGTAGACTCCCCACTGATCATGGAGTCTAACAGGGCTCAATCTCAGAATCCTGAGATCATGACCTGAGTCAGACATTAACTGTGCCACCAAGTTGCCCCTGTAATACTAAGCCGTACTGTACATGTTACTTGAGAATATTACTTCACAGTTACTCTTAAATGATTCTGCTGCCTTAAAATCTACATTCTGTCAATACCATGTATTGGTAACATTCTATCTCCTCATGGCTTCATGTGTTCCCACTGCACAGTCTGCTGTAATTCTCAACTCTACGTACATATCTAGCTCTTCTCCCTAGCTACCCTGAGTGTGTGTGTGTGTGTGTGTGTGTGTGATCTGAAGTTCCACTATTGAGTGCTTGTGTTTACATATGTGTTACTTTTTATAGTCCTTCAGATTTTTTTCCCCTGTGTCTGAGGAGTCAAGTTTTTATTAATTCTAGAACATTCTCATCCATCCTGTTCTTGAACTTTTTTCCCATTCTCATTTTTCTTTTCTAAAAGTTCAATAAATCTTCGATTTGCTCAGTTATCACATACTTTATTTTATTCTCCTTATAAATTATAGACATTGTGCCATATTTTCAATCCAATATTATTTCTGTGATTCACTTTGAATAATTTCATGGGATTTACTTGCTACAATAATCATTGTTTTCCAGGGGATCTACACTGTTGTTTATTCATGCCCTGAAATTTTAATGTGAAAAAAGTTTTCTTAAAGTCCCCTACTATTATTTTAATTATAAAGAATGAACTGATGGGTACCAAAGAAGAGGTGGAAAGGGATGGGTTAAAAACATCACAAAGGTTAGGGAGGGCTCTTGTGATGATCACTGGGTGATGAATGGAAGTGTTGAATCACTACATTGTACACCTGAAACTAATAGTACACCATATGTTAACGGGAATTTAAATAAAAACTTAAATTTTTTTTCTTGCTTTAAGTACTGTTTGAATCTTTTAAAATATACTTGCCTGTCATGCTTTCATTTCATTTAATATACTCTTGTTTATTTAGACATAATTAAAATACTTATTTTCTGTTTCTCAATGAAAATCTTGGTATCCAGAATCTTTAAGGACTAATTCAGCTCTTTGTTGGCTTACTCTCAGTCATAGAGGCTTACTTCCTCATATACTATGATTTTAGGGGTGTTTGTGTGTGTGTGTGTGGGGAGGGTGTTGTGTTACAAGTGAACCATATAAGCCCCAGAAGTTTATATAACTAAATTTCTTTATAACATGGTAGTAAGCTCTATCTAATCTAGAAGTATAATTTATCAAAATACATTAAAACTGCTTCCCCAAAAAAGAAAAAAACCTGTAAGTCAAACTGAGAAAAGAAGGCATTTACAACTTAAGAGACAAAGAATTAACATCCTTAAAATATAGAGAAATATTAAAAAATCAAAAAGTGAAGAGCTTGTTAAAAATCAATGTATGAACAGATAATCTAGAAGGTGTATATGCAAGACCCTGAAACATAATATATGCTTACCTTTAGAACAAAAATGCCCATTAAGCTCCATAGTATTTTCCATTACTTGATTAAAATACAAAAGTTTGAGGATACATTGTGTTCACAAAATGAGTGGAAACACGCTGTTACAACATTGGTGGGAGTAAAAAAAAAAATAGTTATCTTCCCATATGGACAGAAATTTGGCAATACATAGCACGATTACTGACACAAATGCTCTGCCCTATGCATCAGCCACATATTATCCCAGCAATACTGCTTCAGAAAATATTGCAAAATTTAACATTTTCTCATTTGTTCTTCTTTAAAATAAAATGCATTGTGCATTTGCTGTGTATGTTAGCTGTGGCTGTTCTAAGTTGTTGATTATCTCAGTTCAGCTCTAGGTTGTGAATTGCATGTACTTCTGTTCTATGTATGCCTCATTTTCCTTTAATTACAACCTATCTAAGGCTTATTCTCGGTATAACTCAATGGATCACAATAAACAAGATGCACCATATGAATACATTTAAAGCTTCTGTTTGCCTGTCTGCTCATATTCCACAGACACAACACATCACCTGGCCAGCCCCAAAGCAACAGGGGCAGGAGAGTATACTTTGCCCCAAGGGAAAGAAGAGAGAGAAAAAGTGATGAATGGGTATTTGCTGGAGAGGACTTCACTTTCTCAAATTCTGCCTTCTTGTTCACACATATTTACATTCATTTCTCCTGCACAAAAAGAATCTACAGCTGGGGTTGGTCAATTTGCATATCTTGTAGTGCAAAGGAGCAAGACACAGGTCAAAGACTAAGGGGGTTGTTAAAGGGAAAGGTTAGCATGCAGGAATTCTCATTGAGCCTCCAGATCTGATGCAACAACATCCCTAGGTTTTTCCTGCCCAAGGTACACCTGATTCTAATCAAATCTGTATAACTTACAGATTACAGGAAACTTAGGGAATAAGGGACAAGGTAAATGACAAAAGTGAACAAATAAGCAAATATATCCAGTGTTTGTAACAAGTTATAAGAAAACAGATCTGGACTTTTGAAAAAAATCAGTGTTATTCAAAAAATTGTTAAAGCGCATGCTTACAGGGTACCTGGGTGGTTCAGTCAGTTAAGCATCTGATTCTTGTTGATTTTGGCTCAGGTCATGATCTCAGGGTCATGAGATCAAGCCCCAAACTACATACTGAGTGTGGAGCCTGCTTAAAATTCTCTCTTCTCCCTCTGTCTCTCCCAAACCCCCCTCAACCCCTCTGCAACTTGTGCTCACTTGCTCTCTCTGAAATAAATTAAGAATTTAAGGGGCCGGTGGAAGCATGGGTTTACTTGTAGAGTTAAAAGTTGTAGCAACCAGGGCGCCTGGGTGGCTCAGTGGGTTAAAGCCTCTGCCTTCAGCTCAGGTCATGATCTCAGGGTCATGGCTTGAATCCAGGATCCAGACTTGAATCAGGCTCGCTGCTCAGCAGGGAGCCTGCTTCCTCCTCTCTCTCTGCCTACTTGTGATCTCTCTGCCAAATAAATAAATAAAATCTTTTAAAAAATAGTTGTAGCAACCACATGAAATATGGATCCTTGTTGGGAATGGGGACAATAAACTGTGAGGGCAAGTAACATGAGAGATTTGAAAACTGACTTAGACATTATTGGTAAATTATTGTCAACTTACCAATATTTTATAAAGATAGAGTATTCTGATTATGTAAGAATATTATATTCGTCGTAAATGCAAGCCAAAATATTTAGAGGTGAAACTCCATAATGTTAGCAAATTATTTTTAAAATCGTTCTCTACAAGAGAGAAAGTGAGGCAGATGAAAAATGTAGGAAAATGTTAGCACTTCTTAAATATAGGTAGGGGAATACAGGTGTTTATTGGACTGGTCTTCTCCCTTTTTGAAAGATTTCAAATAAAAAATTGAGGGAGGAATAAGTAATATATAGTCAGGCTGTTCCACATCACTATCCTAAGTATTTCTAAGTATCTTCCTTGATTGCTCATAAATAGTATAAATAGTGTTCAAGCTTGGGAACCTCAGCCCACTTTAGACTGTACGGCTCATGACATGTTTCCTCTTAGTTAAAATGTGTTTATTGACATATAGATTATTTGGATCATGACAAAGCATCTTAGTACTTTTATGGTATAGCTGATATATCTTATTTCAGGTTTAGGAAGATCTCAGTAACTTCTGAATCTTTTCCTTTTATGTCCCATCCATACAACATCATGATTACCCATAGGAATATTGGTTTACCTAGTTCTCCCCAATTTTCAAATTAAAGTTCTCCTGTTTCCATTTATTTATTTGCATATTTGGGGAAATTCTTTGCCATGAAGAAGGGAGAACTTTTAAATCTCTAGGGAGAAATAATCTCTCATTTTCAATCCTTAGTGGTAAGTTTTCAGAGTTTTCTTTGTGTGTTAATTCCTCAGTTCTTTTCCTCAAGAAACATATTATAAGGGCATCCACAAAACAGTTTTTCCATCCTTTTATTTTTTTTAATAAAAAAAAGTCCTATCTTTTCAAAATGAAGTCAAAGATTGAGCATGATCTGGGTCCCTGCCACATATATAAATAATAGATCCTATAAAAATGTGTACGTCAAAATATAGAATAATTTTATCATCGAAAAAATACAAGCATCAAAAAAGTATGTATCCCTCATACACACCTTAAACTTTTTTTTTTTTAAAGATTTTATTTATTTGACAGAGAGAAACACAGCCAGAGAGGGAACACAAGCAGGGGGAGTGAGAGAGGGAGAAGCAGGCTTCCCGCCAAGCAGGGAGACCTATGTGGGACTTGATTCCGGGTCTCCGGGATCATGACCTGAGCCTAAGGCAGTCGCTTAACCAACTGAGCGACCCAGGCGCGCCAACACACCTTATACATTTTATTAAAACTGTTCTACTTACTATGAAAACATTCTCCCACTGAAATCAACTGGGACAATTCTATCCAAAAATTCCTAGAAAATCATTTTCAGTCAAAAAATAGACATTTATTTCAACACAATCACTAAGATTAAAGTTTTTAAAAAATAAACAAAGAATACCATTCCTAAAAATGAAAAGTATTTTGAATATGGAATGAATGCAATGCACAAATGTCAGAATGTATAAAATACTCAATAATTTCAATACATTCAATTTATGTACACAAGTCACCTAGTAAAATTCTAGGAACTCTCCATTATCTCATTAAAGTAGTAAAATAATTTACCTTTTAAGGATAAGCAGTACATGGGAACTATATAGTATCAATGTAAATATAGTTATGTCAAATAACCACTTGAAAATTATTTTACACATTTGAAAACATTTTTGAAAAAGAGGTGGAAGAAGAAGAAAGTGTGTGTCTACAGCTCATGATGTATGTTACAAAGATTTGATGTTACTAAGCACAAAATTTCACACTATGTAACTCTATACTTCAAGCACATGATCTAATAAAAATAGGATATTGCTTTACTTCAATTTCTTAATAATTCTCATAGCATACATACTGTAATAGATTTGACCAATCTGTTGATATTCCACAGCAATACTGAAAGATTAAGAAAGTCATATTTGAAAAACAATCTGAGCTCACTCGAGACACAGAATACATTAAATATTGCCAACGGGTCTGTCTCAGATTTCAATAACAAGCAGAAGTGTTAAAATTCTCTTTAACTTCAATTTTAATGCTAATATTGTATACTATTCTTTAAACTGTCTTATTCATAAACAAAAGCCAAGTACTCCCAAATTAGGCATATGTGTTGATATTCACCTAGACTGGTGCATCTATTTTTAGTAAGTGATTATAATTGAAAAAATATGTTTGTATACAATAAACAGCAAATATTTCCAAAGGCCAAAGAAACTGAGGAAAATCGGCTATTTTTATTGTTGAGATTATATTAAAATGTAATCAAACGCCTTCATATGACTGCTGCAAACACAGTGGCTCCAAGAAACTGAGACATGAACATGGCCATGTGATGAGACAGAAGTGTCCTGGCTTTCAAGCAGGTTCTCTTCCTTACAGTAATAATCAGTCCTATTAGGAGATGAGCAGTATGCTAGGGATGCCAAAATGACCGGGTACTCAGAACACTTACAGTTTAGCAAAGCTGAGCTCATTTACAAATAAGCTGGATAACGTGTGACAAGGCTATGAATGTTTGAAGTAGGACATGTCCTAGTTTTGCCTTGAGGAGGGAGATGGTATCTCAGATACCTTCAGAGACACCTGTATCAGTACAACTGTGTCTTTAAAGAAGAGTCATGAATGACAAGATCCCCCAGTAGGAAATGACACAGGAAAGCCATGCCCACACTACCACCAATCAATGTGAATCTATAAGGATCATATGAGGGAAGCTAAGACCGAGATTAGATGGGGGCCAGAGTATGAGAGTTCTTGAATGCTATGAAGAAGACTTTATCCTTCATTTTGGAAAAATCATGAGATTTATGCACACAATAATGAGGTTGTAAGGCTTCTAATTCAGGGGGGAAAATGCTTTTGTAACAGGAAGGGGAACTGGTCTCAAGACACAAAACATAATTCCTCGTTATAAATAAATAACCTAAAAATATAAAAAATAAATAAATAGATAGATAACCAAATGCAGTCCCGTATTATAGCAGTAAGAATGAGATTTAACAAACAAGACTTAAGAAACAAGTTGGAGAAAAAATTAATTGTTAATATTCGTAAGTTGGTTGCATATTAACTGACCAGGTAAATAATAGAAATAAAGTAGGAATGAAAGTTTTGACAGAAAATACAAACATTTAATGCTGTGTATGTTGTATTTGAAATTTCTTGGTCACATTTATTTGGGCATGCCTGACAGAAAAGTAAATATAGCCATCTAGAACATAGGGGAGAGGTCTGAGCTCCAGGCATATATCTGGAAGAAGCTAGAACATAACTAGAGATAAAAATGCCCTGAAGAAAGAAAGATGGAAGAAAGGGAAGAAAGAAAGTAACAGAAAGAAGAAAAATTACAGCTACTTAAAAAAAAAATTAATTATTTTCTAATGCAGATGTGTGAAAAATTCATTTTAATTAAGTCAATTTTTATTAAAACCCATAATATTATGCTTTAAAATTGAAATATATGGCTAAATCTGCCAGCCTGTCTTTTCACTACATCTAAACCCAGAGCTAAGAAAGGGAAAAATTAAAGGATCATATATGTATCTGGAAAACAGAAATTAAATGAGTATCATATTTTTAAATGTTGGATGACATCTTTTATTTTTTTAAGATTTTATTTATTTATTTGACAGACAGAAACAAGCAGGGGGAGTGAGAAAGGGAGAAGCAAGCTTCCCACTGAGTAGGGAGCCTGATGCGGGGTATGGCTCTGGAACTCTGGGATCATGACTTGAGCGGAAAGCAGATGCTTAATGACTGAGCCACCCAGGCGCCCATACATATTTTATTTTTAAATTAAGCTCAGTAAGAGCAATGCTTACTTCCTACTCCTTTCAAGAAACACCCTTCAGAACAACATAAAATGTTTTTTATTAAAAGGAGAAAAAGAAAAAAAAAAGACTTGTTAGAAAAAAAAAAAACCCTGCTATTGGAATGCCTTAGTCATCTGATTCATTACCCCAACAAATAACAAATTTATCTCCATCAAATACAGTTTTTCATTACTCCTTTACTACAAGGTATCTTTTTTGGTAGGACACATGTCAGAAACTAATTAAAATGCATGAGTAGATAGAACAAGATCATCATATCCTATATTATCTCTTCTATGAGTACACTAAATGAATTATTTCAAGGACAAGTAAGTTTGTGTTACTGTTTGCATTATATACCATAAATATTCCCAGGTTAAAGAAAATCCTATCCCTGAACAATCATAATTGAAATGTCAAAAAATATCTACTGTCTTATCTGTTTTTAAACGGCAACATTTGCTTAACTACTCTGTAAATTTTTCTGTCATTTGTTAGGGTGCAAATAATCACGTTCCCCACACTGATCTTCTAAAGAAGTCTTACAAAATTAACCTGAAAATTACAGACGAAAAGAAGAATGAAATTAAAGTGCCTGCCTAATACTATTCTTAGTAGTGGTCCAAGTAACAATGACGGTAACCACAACACTCCCTGGACTGAAAACTATTCAGATTCCTTTTGTGCTGAGATGGGACGGAACTCCAGGCCCAAGGTCCTATTGCCACATCTTGCAGGATGTATCACCATGTTCCTCTCACTTTTAAGATCAACTCAAGCAGAGTCAATGATGGGAGCCCAGGGGTGCCACCTTATATACCCAAATGCCCTACTTTTCCACTAGATTTTTAAGTAAAATGAGAGGAGAAACACACAGCTCTGTTTTCATGCACTGCTGTCTTCCCATCCATCACCTAGCACATCACCCCTTGTGGTTGCTGGGACTGAGCCTACACACCCCAACTGAATACATGCAGGGATAAATGAACCCTTACCCAGGTTGGGGCCCTGGAGCATCTAAGTGATCTCTCTGGGCCACAATTACTCATGTCAAGCAAGGCGGTTGGATTTTTTAAAAATGGGAGAGCGTCTCCCACGCTCAGAAATATAATTATGGCTCTAGCTATGAATTCTTGCTTAGTGGAAAATTTAATAGAAATATTTAAAGAAAATTATAGTCTAAATTTCCTTCTCCATGGGAAATAAAATGTGTGACATAAAGAATGTTAGAGTTAGGGGGAAAATGCCTATTAATAAATGGAAACAAGCATATCATTTTTCCACAATAATTTCTATTTTTGCCCTGTTTTCAAAACTTGGAAAGCGCAGATAGAGAAAAATAGACTGTAGACCTCACATTTCAGGCTGCTACTTAAATATATTCTCTATTTAAAAGTTTTGTCTATTTGAAAGTTTCATCACTGAAAAGGTTAATATCCCCAATATGGAAAGAGCTCCTATAACTAGAAAAACAAAAAAAATATCCTGACCCAAGTGGGCAGGAGGGAAATACAGTAACTGCACACATATTCAAAATAAATTCAAATGCCTATGACACTGATGATAAAATGGTTAACCTTGCTACAGTAAGAAAAAAAAGTGAATTGAAACACCCTGATGCCATTATCCCCTATCAGATTAGCAAAATTCGTGTATTTGACAAAACACACAATTGAATAAACCTGGGGCAAAGCAGGCATTTTTTTTTTTTTTTCAAACAACACCGATGGGATGCAAGATAATGCAATCTCTAAGCTGAGGAACTTAGCAATATCTAGCAAAATAATGATTTATTTGATCCAAAATCCCACTCCAAGAAATCTGTCCCAAAGATACCGTGGTAAAACCATAAAATAACACGTTGTACAGACTGTCCCTGATGATACTGTATTAACAAAGAAACACAAATGTCTTATTAATAGGGAATTTATGCATTTATAAAGTACATAATTAATACAAAGTAAAACAATCATTACCATGCACTCATCAAAATGAAAGAAAAATATCTATACAGCTACGGAGATCCCTATTACCTTTTTTTATTTAAAAAGCAAAGCGGAGAGACTTCCAGTTTCCCGTCCAGCACAGAAGGACCTTGGAAATCGTCATTCTATGCTAACAACTGGTAAAATGCTGAACTGAAAAATCAACAGTTTTTCTTAGAACCGTAGAAAAGTGGGGGCACGGAGTCAAGTGTTTCCCCCACATCTGGAGAGAACAAAACAGGAGAATACGGAGAATGGTAACTCACCGCAGAAACCCAAGGAGTGAGAACCTCTGCAGGAAGCAGCGCCCGGGGAGGGAAAGAGACATCCTACAGGAGAAACTGCCGGAGGCTCAGGGTGAAACTGTGGAGGCCCAGACCTCTGAAGGAGGGAGAGGGCCTCGAAGCTTTCGCGGGTTTTATCTCCTGGAGTTCTACCGGGTTCTCCCTCCGTGGCTGAAAAAAATCCACCCACGCCCGGCGTGCAGGTCCTCTAACAGGGCCTCCCTCCAGGAGAAACTATTTAACGGGAGTCTGTCTACCCCTGCTGGGTTTTATCAAGCCTAACTGATCCGGGAGAAGGGAAACACCCCATGCCAGCTGTCTCTAGACTTCACTTGAAGGACAGGAAGTCACCATCCATGGGCCCAGGCTACTAAAACCTGACCTTTCATCCTAGGACTACCCCCACACCTCCTCGAATTATTAAACACCTAGCCACAGCAAGTTGGGTTTCTGCCCAGCCCATCTGTGCCTGGATTTTCAAATCAAATGATTTTAAAACGTAATTATTATTACCTCTCTTGTGGAATACCAGCCTAAAAGAATAAAAACTCTCACATATTTAAAACATTTGACTAGTAATATAATTTGTAGTCATATGGTATTATTAGTTTATAACTGTTGTTAAGTATATCACGGGGTAAAAAGAAAGGGCTACTAACGGGATTTGTTCCTAGGAGAACCTAAGATTTCTTCCTCAGAAAAAGTTGATGTAATTTAATGTGATTAAAAAGAACTAGGGTAAATTGTTAATAGTACAACTTAGGGCGTCTCTATACAGGTATTTGCGGTAAACTTTTAATGTTACTGTATTTGAATTTTTTAAATATGATTTTGGGGGGAAAAATTTTTTTCCTACCCAAGGTCATGAAAATATTGCCCTATGTTTCCATCTGGAAACTTTTTTGTTTTCTTTTTACCTACAGGTTCGTAATATATCTTGAATTAAACTCTGTGTAAGGCATGGAGGTTCAAGTTGCAGGGTGGCTTTGTTTCATTTTGTTTTGTTTTTTAGCCATGCAGATATGCAGTTAACCTGGCCCACTCATTACAATCAGCATTCACTCTCACCAAATTGCCATGGTGTCGTGCTCAATCAAACCTCTGTATGTGGGACGATCTTTTTCTAGAATCTCTAATCTATTCCACTGTGTTCCATTGTTCTATGTGTCTATTCTCATCCTTATATTATACCATCTTGACTACTTTCACTTTATTTTAAGGTCCAGCTTTGGAATCCAAGACGCCATCCTATTTACTCATTAAAAACAGCTCCAGGTGTTATGGATAAATGGCTCCTGAAAAGCAAAGGTGAGCCAGGTTGGGGATGATGCTCAACCAGTTAAACCCCTCAATCTCCCATCCAGGGAGTGTCCTGGGGGACGTATTTGGATGCAAACTAAGGGTGGGCTGCTGATACCAGTACCTGCCCTCAGATGAGAGGCCATGGAAGTGCAAATTAACTCAGGCAAGCCACAGTGGGTCAGCTCCAGCGAAGCCAATGACCCTATTCAGCCTATGATTTGGGAGGATGCCTATAAAAGCTGGCCTGAGAAGTCAGGCGTGGTCCTTTTCTCCCTGAAGAGAAGAGACCCTGGCCCCGTGGCCAGTAAGATTCTGATGCTTGGCACGAAATAAAGCTTTGCTTGACCTTCGCTTTTGTATCAGCCTCGTTCCTTTGACCATGAACCCTATCATTTATAACTCTTGAAATCTGGTAATGTAGGTTTGCCAGACTTGACTTATTTTCTTTAGATTCTCTTGATTTAATTAGGTTCTTTGCAATTTCAAGTGAATTTTAAAATTGGCCTGCCAGTATGCTAGGATTATGATTTCCAAATTAAGTGTCTCTACTACTATGGTTTTAGTGGCTTCAAAGAATTTGCCTAAGGTTTAATTTTCCCATTAGAAGGATCTGAATCTGGGCCTTCTGATTCTGGATCCTTAACGTGGATATGTCCCTAGTCTTGTTGAGAAGCAGCAAAGATGCTGGTACACAATCTAAGCATAAATGTAGGATATCCACACGGCATGCTATTAACTATTGGGCTGGCTGAGAGACGGGGCACCCAAAATGGCGGACATCGCAGACTACGTCAAGATGGCTCATCTTCCCCCCAAAGCAGCCATGGCCACCACACATAGAAACCTAGACGAAAACCGAAACTTTCCATCCGGGACTTTCCAGCCAGGACTTTCCAGCCAGGGACCACCCACCCTCATCTGGACTTCCCCACCCCCAGCCAATCACCTAGGGACACCATGTTCCCTTGCTTAATATGGGAAAAAACCCACCCCAATCCAGACCCACAACCAATCAGAGACATTTTCAATAGGTTTAGAGGGTGGAGGAAAATGATATTGCAAAGACTTTTCAGTATGAAATAAACTTCAGAAAATGAGCTTGCCAAAATTTTAAATTACCTACTTCCTTTTTTGTTTTCTAGTTTCTTGATTTTTGTACTTGTTTTATATTTTAGCTAAACAACTCTTTCTTACTTGTATTATTTCTTTTTAATTTTCCTCTTAACATTTTTTTCAATTTTTCTTCTCATTTAATTATTTATCAGCAAATGTTCACTTAAAAAAAATCCCATACATGAAAATCACATGAAAATAATTACTTGGAATACATAAATATTCATATATGAAGTAAACACAAAAGTTACAAGATAATGCATATGATAATTCTCTTTTTTTAACATTTTATTTATGTATTTGAGAGAGAGAAAGAGAGGGAGAAGCAGACTCCCATTGAGCAGCAATCCGGAAGCGATGCGGAATTTGATCCCAGGACCCTGAGACCAGAACCCGAGTCACAGATGCTGGGTTGGTTAAGGTAGACGCTTAATCAACTGAGCCACCCAGGTGCTCCATATGATAAACTCTAATGAAAAGAGCTCTTATATATATAAAAAATACACTTAATGATATTTATTATGATGATCAGCACTTTATCTGATATTCATCGAAAAATGCAGAAAAGGAAAAGAAATCCCCTACTGAGCGTTGATCTGTGCTTGTGTGCCAGGCACTGTTTCAAGCTTCTGCCTCTGCTTGGGTCAGCTTATTCCCAATTTCAGAGCAAGAGGAATACCTGCAATCTTTAAGATTAAAAAAAAAAAAAAATGAAGAACAGCTGAGGTAGATGCTCCTTCCCCTTAAAAAGAGCCAATAAACATGAAACCGCATCAGAGTAGTCATGACTGGAGAAATCTAAAGTAAAACTAGGCGCCATTGCTCACCTCTTAAATACTTGAAACGGGAAACATAGTTAACAGTGTTAGGGGAAACATGGGGGTGTAGAAACACCCATCATTCTTTTTTTTTTTTTTAATTTTATTTATTTTCAGAGAGAAACACAGCCAGAGAGGGAACACAAGCAGGAGGAGCGAGAGAAGGAGAAGCAGGCTTCCCGCAGAGCAGGGAGCCCGATGTGGGACTCGATCCAGGGTCTCCAGGATCATGACCTGAGCCGAGCAGTCGCCTAACCAACTGAGCCACCCAGGCTCCCCCACCCATTCATTCTTAGAGCTAATGTAAATTGGCAGAGTTCAGTGAACAATTTGGTAATATGGATCTAACTCAAAGTGTCTTGTGTCCTTTAACCGATTAAGTCTACATCTTGGCGTTAACCTTATAGATAGAGTTAAATAAGTTTGCAAAGAAAGAGACACAAGTTCATTACTGTGAATGTATATAATAGCAAAAATACACGTATTTTAAAAACATAATGTTGAGGCGCCTGGGTGGCTCAGTCGGTTAAGCGACTGCCTTCGGCTCAGGTCATGATTCCGGAGACCTGGGATGAGTCCCCCATCGGGCTCCCTGCTGGGCGGGAAGCCTGCTTCTCCCTCTCTCACTCCCCCTGCTTGTGATCCCTCTCTCGCTGTGTTTCTCTCTGTCAAATAAATAAATAAAATCTTTTAAAAAATACAAAAAACATAATGTCTATAACAGGGGAATAGTCAAATCATGGTTAAATCACTCAATAAACTATGTATTGGGTTTTTTGGATGCCTTAAATTTAACTGTAAAATGGTGTCATTTCTAGATACCCATACAACTGTATTTTTGAAAAATTCACCTCTAAAATTTATATAATTCCTAACATATAAAGACACTGGGCATTGAAAAGGGAAGATAATAAAATCCGAACAATTCCACTGCCTGCCCCTTTCTCTGAAATGACAGAACATATTAATAACAACAATAACAAGACTGAGAACATAGATTGAGCTATGCTAGAGTCATGTTTTTATTAGCATTACCAATTCATTTAATCCTTATACCAGTCCTCTGATGTTGCCACTTCTATCCTTACCTGTCCTTTACAACCAGAGAAGGAACCATGCAGTATACTGTTATTTTTCATTAATCAGATGGAAACGTAGTAATAAAGAACAAAAGCCCAGATGTAAGTATAGGAGTAAAGCCCCACATCTGCAGGATAGGTAAGAACAATCCTAGAAACACTTCAGGCTCAGAATCAACAAATGTAAAGAGCAAGAGGGAGCCCTTCAGGAATCTTCCATAAAGTAAATACAATAAATAAAATCCAGCTGAGGCACAAAAGAAACAAGGCTAAATTGTTGGAATCCAGTGGACGAATATTGAGTAATTGTTGATGTAAGTAAAAGAGTTAGTTTATCAGAGATCCTAGTGCAGCTTGCCCACATTTTCCCCTCAGTCTTTCACAAGCTTGAAATAAAAACATGACAGGATTTGCAGAGGACTGCTGAAATTAAGATTATTTACTCTGAACAATCTTTCTGTTACTTCCAAACTAAAGGTACCGCTGTTACTCTATTCATTTTTCTTTTCTCCTCTTGAATGCACTATATAGTTTTATTCATTTCTGACTGGCAGAAAGAAATCTCAATAAATTATGATTGCCACTTTATGAATTTTCAGAACATCTGAGTAATGTAAAATGATATATTTCAACAGAGAAAATGTTTCAGGTACTGTGGAGACATTTTCAATAGGTTTAGAGGGTAGATGAAAAATGATATTTCAAAGCCTTTTCAGTATGAAATATCCTTCAGAAAATGACTGCTGGAGTGAAAATTTCTCTCCATATAACTAAGATAACTTTCTTTAGGGGTCATCTAGAGAAAAAGATTAGCTGGAAAAAAACTTGTATGAGATGTAAATGTTAACTGTGCCCTTTTTTTTTTTTTTTTAATAGTTTCTAATCCCAGTAGAAGTCATGGAAAAGAAAAATGGTTTTACTTTTCTCTCCTTGGTCATCTGTACTAGCTACCATTATTTATTTCCACAATTGTTCAAAAGAGGAATAGAGAAGACAGGGCGAACCTCGATCTTTCTGCCCTATATTATTGTGCCAATTGTGCTAGCATAGTTGAGAACTGAATATGTTGTGTGACCACATTTAGAGATAAAGATCAGATGTGATATTGCAGCAGGTTTTCTAAGCAAACTGGATACTGGACACTGCAGCACACAGCTCCCAGATGGACTGAGGGTTAAGCATCACAGTCAGTGCGAAGAAAGAATAGAGGAAAAGCAGCAGTGGGAAATTTTGGCAGCTCACTGGCTTTATAATTAACTCATTTTTGAACATATTACAAATAGGAGTCCATTGTAGTCATAGTGAATTTACTAAAAACCTTCCAATGTGCAATTTATATCCATATAAAAACTACATTGCATCAGTGACAGAGAACTAATTTAACATAAACTTGGAATTTTACAATTCTATTTGTAACGTGCCTCTTTGTTTTCTCAATGATTTCTCACTGAATAAGGAGTTCTCAAAGTAAAAATTCAATATTTCCAGGCCCTTCAAAATCCCACCAGAAATTATTGTACTGTAGTTACTTATATTACAAATGCCAACTTAATATGAGTCACGAAAATTAGAAATGTAATCTTTCAAGAAATTTTGAAATAAGATAACTTAAAATCAAGGGGAAAAATGAAGAAATATGGTTGCTATTATTTAGCTATCTGTGTATTGAACTCTCCCATGGTTTAACAAATCAACTGACAAACCAGCAATACATGAGTCAAATGAAGTGTTTTGGGTATGCAAAGTGCAAATAATACATATGTATAGTAGCCTTAAGTCTACAGGTCCCCTGCTGTTAGCCCTTATGCTGCCTATGGATAATTGTCTTTTTCAATGAGTTTCAAGAAATCTGCTTGAATATGCTCTGCTGGGTTTCTAACATGCTATACATGCTTATAGACAGTTCTTGAGGAAAAGATGAACTCACTTTGTTATATTCTTTTTTTTTTATTCTTTAAGTTTTTACCTTGTAAATTCCCTCCACATTTAAACTTGGCTACTTCTTCACAGCAGAAAGTAGCAAATAAAATAAGAAAATATCTGTTGTGACATTTTTTTGCATATTATCCACGGAAAATCTTTCATACTGATTTTTTCTTTGTTTTAAAGCAATATAATTATTTTAAAAAGAGAACAGCTCCTGGTGAAACTCATTAAATCTAATTTGATCTAACCTTAAAGATCAAATATTTTAGGTCAATAATGGTATAAATGCTGAAAATTTCTAGAATTAAACTTAATTCAAAAGTAAGCAATGAGATTTCCAGACTTTTAAATCATATATAGCATATGGCTCATTAAACATTAGAGAATATTTAGAAAGAACAGTGTTAGAAATTTTAAGGATGGAGAAAAACTATTTGATGTGCTTCCTTGACAAGTTGAGTGATAGAAATGTATTTTGAGAAATAAAAATTGGTGACAATGTGTCACATTGTCATTTTGAGAAATCGTTTCCTTTATTTACATAGATAAATTAAATGTATTAAGTTAGAGAGAAGGGTAGGCCAGAACTTGAAAAATAATCCTAATACCAAGCATATAAAGTATAAATTGTAAGGGTTTCTCCTCCACTTTTGTGAGATCGAAAAACATCTCATAAGAGCAAAACAAGTCCATAGGCTTAGGGCATGGAAATACTGAATGAAAGAACATTAACTTAGGGAGTGGTCTCCAATTTGTACTGTTGAATAGAAAACAAAGTAAATTCTTTTCTCAAGGACTATGGACTCCAGAAAACAAACTGAGGGTTTCAGAGGGGAGGAGGACTGGGGGATAGGTTGGCCTGATGGTGAGTATTAAGGAAGAGCACATATTGCCATGAGCACTCGGTGTTACATGCAGATAATGATCATGAACACTACATCAAAAACTAATGAAGTACTTATGGTGACTAACAGCATAATTCAAAAAAATTAAAAATTAAAAATATTCTTTTCTCAAAAGGGAGGCTGATGCATTTTGGAAAAAAAATAAAGTGATTTTATGTGTGATCTTTTAAAAGCAATTAATCTAAAACACATTAAAAAGAGAACTTACAACATTTGGAGTTCTGGGATGGTAAGAACTCAAGCAACGATTCTATCTCTTTTTCCCATCTGTGTCTGGAGGAGAAAAACAGGTAAGTCTCCTATTGGAAGGAGTGGTTGTGCAGGAGGTTGGCTGAGGATTTCAGAAGTCAAGAAGTGGGTCGGCTTTTCTTGGAGCTCTCAGGCCAGTGTTCTTCATTACGTTGCTACACATTAGTGTCAACTAGGGAAGTCTATAAAGAATGGATGCTAGAGTTTCAAGCCTAGAAATTCTGATTTAATAGGCCTTGGCTGTGACCTGAACCTTGGGAATTTTAAGGGATCCCTGATTCATTTTAATCTGCAGCCAAGTTAAAAAACAACTGCTTCGAGCAGAGCTGATGCTTTGCTGGTTCCCAGCAGAGAGTCAGGTGGCAGAATCTTGCAAATCCTCTTGGGAAAGAATCCCAACAGTCTTCTTAAAGCTGGAGCTTCCAAAACAAGTTGCCAGTTCTACCAACGCTGGGCTCAGGGACAGCCCAGAAAACTAGAAAGAACACTTGCTTCCAGTTCCTGAGGTGGCAGGAAAACTTGGCTCAACAAAGCCCATCTATTACTGGTAATCCACAAGAGAACAGATCATTGTGCTTTTAGTACCAGCTGGCTGACCTCTGGTCAAGAGACTGTAGAAGAATGATAAGGATAGCCAAAAACCCAACAGAATGAAACAAAACAAAACCCTACATCCAAGGGAATTAAAACCTGTAGGATAAAAATCAAGCTGGATGGGGCGCCTGGGTGGCTCAGTTGGTTAAGCGACTGCCTTCGGCTCAGGTTATGATCCTGGAGACCTGGGATCGAGTCCCACATCGGGCTCCCTCCTCGGTGGGAAGCCTGCTTCTCCCTCTCTCACTCCCCCTGCTTGTGTTCCCTCTCTAACTGTGCTTCTCGCTGTCAAATAAATAAAATCTTAAAAAAAAAAAATCAAGCTGGATATGTGGAAGGAGTTCCCTCAGGACCAAAAAAGAGTCAGATTAAAACCTAAAATACAGTACTCTCAGGGCTCTTTATTAGAGCCCAAAAGAAAGACTTTGCAGAAATTATTTTTTTTAATATTTATATAAAAATATATAGATGAACCAGAAAGACACTTGTCATCACTGAAAATATAATTAATGGTGGATTGAGGGGGGGAGAGACATCAGAAGGGAAAAAATATGGAAGCCGAAACAATCTTGAACATACCAATATGGACATAAAGAGAATTTCCAAGGGGAAATTCCCAAAGTGTTCTCCAAAAAAAAAATAACATGAAGAGAAAGAACAAGGTAATGATCAACAGTAATCATTGACTACTTCCCTGAACTGCAGAGGGGTTTGTGTTGCCTGAGTAAGAGACCCCCAAGTAACAGAATTAATGATAAGGCTCATACAAAATCAACATACTTTGGGCAAATTCCAGACATGGGGAGATAAGGGGAAAACATGTCACAGGTTTGCAGACAGAATGTAGAAATGCTTTTCCA
Organism: Spilogale gracilis; assembly: GCA_004023965.1. Lineage (NCBI taxonomy): Eukaryota > Metazoa > Chordata > Mammalia > Carnivora > Mephitidae > Spilogale > Spilogale gracilis. The sequence continues at coordinate 220,456 of PITA01000611.1, forward strand.
CGTACAACAGAAATAGAATCAAATGTGGTTCCGACTCCTTACATGCAGCATATGGAACCAGAAAGCAATGGAAGAGTCTGAAAGAGAGAAAGTGGTTCAAGAGAAAAACATAAGAACTCTGTAGTCACCCAAGAACGAATTCATCTCACTGGGTGGTTAGAAAGATATTTGGGTCTCTTTAAGAATTTAGAAAATGTCGGGCGCCTGAGTGGCTCAGTGGGTTAAAGCCTCTGCCTTCAGCTCAGGTCATGATCTCAGGGTCCTGGGATCGAGGCCCACGTCGGGCTCTCTGCTCAGCGGGGAGCCTGCTTCCTCCTCTCTCTCTGCCTGCCTCTCTGCCTGCCTCTCTGCCTACTTGTGATCTCTCTGTCAAATAAATAAATAAATAAAATCTTTATTTAAAAAAGTAATTTAGAAAATGTCTATACCCATGTTTCATATCTTCAGAGTCCATTTGAGAAAGGAGTTGAATAAAGTGATAACTGGATCCAAAGAAACACCATAAGAGAGAAGAGGAAAAACTGAGGAGGAAAAAAAAAAAAAAAGCACACATTGAGAATAATATAACTGGGAAGTTGTACTAATTTAATTAAAAGTTCAAAACACATAATGTTGTCTATTTGAAAACAATTAGAAGATTTCATGAAATCCCAGGAATTGGAAGGAAGTGTTTAAAGAAATAAAAGCACTTCTGTATTGTTAAGGGGTTTCCAGAGTGGAAACAATTGGTAATGTAATAAGCACTAGACTGCAGCCACCTTTGGGGAAAAAAAATATTTCTAATTTATGATTACTTTAAATATCAAAAAAGTATAATTTATCAGAGAGTAGGGCTTTCAAAAAAGGTTCAGAGAAATATGATGGCAATTGTTCTGGAGAAAAGAAGAAACTATTTTTTTTGAGCTAGCACTTAATTTCCAAGTATTTTGGCCTATATTATTTCAATACCACACACATCTGTAAGGGACACTTGATTATGATTGTTTTTGTTGTGTTGTTTTGCCAGTGAGAATACTATAAATACTCTAAGTAATATAATTTTCTGAACATTGCAAAAACTAATATTTAGCAACTCAAGAATATATATACTGAATTCCATATGACATTTAAAATTTTAATTGCTCTAAACCTCTACTCATTCCTAAGAGGTTCTAGAAGGAGACCCTAAAAGACTAAATACTTTATTTTCTGAGAAAGAAAGAAATTAGAAAAAGCATGAATTATATAATCCCTTAAAACCTAGTTCCCTCAGAGAGGGAATATGTCAGGTAAAAATAACACAATTTTAGCCTGAAAAGAAAATTTGACAAATGTCACTGACTTGATTCCTTTGGTCCTACTTTAGTCTTTAATAATTAATTATTTTTGATTTCTGTTGATATTTACTATAGTCTTAATGTGCAGCATGCTCATAGAAGTGACTTTTCTATTTACTTCCTGAATCAAGGTTAGAATCACTGTTATGGACTAAATTTTGGTCCCCCTAAATTCACGGGAAGCCCTAAACTCTTGTGACTATATTCGCAGACAGGGCTTTTAAGGAGATAATTATGGTTAAATGAAGTCATAAGGGGAGGCCCTCATCTGATAGGACTGGTACCATTCAAGAAGGGAGACCAAAGCCTGCACTCAGACCCCCTACTCCCATCTACGTCTTCTCCCTCTGCACACACAGAAGAAAGGTCATGTGGGAAAACAGCAAAAAAGTGGCCATTGAAAAGACAAGAAGAGACACATCACCAGGAATCAATCCTGATGGGACTTAGATCTCCTTGACTTCCAGCCTCCAAAACGAAAAACATTTCTCTTGTTTAAGTCCCCAGTTTGTGGAACTTTATTTTTGAAGCCCTAGAAGATTAATGCAACCACCAGCATACCCCTGGAACAGGGATCTTCAAACCTTTTTCTACAAAATAATAAATAGTAAATACTTTCAGCTTTGTGGATCATAGGAAAACGTGTCAACTACTCAAGTCTGCCGTTATATTGTGAAAGCAGCCATATATAGTATGTAAATAACTAGGTATAGTTGTGTTTCAATAAAACTTTAGAAAAAAAAAGTCAAGGGGTGCCTGGGTGCCCCAGTCGGTTAAGCAACTGACTCTTGATTTTACTCAGGTCATGATCCCCTGGTCCTGGAATTGAACCCTGTGTCAGGTTCTGGACCTTCTCTCTCTCTCTCTCCCTCTGCTCCTCCCACCCTACATTTTGCCAACCCCTGCTCAAAAAAAAAAAAAATATATATATATATATACATATACAAAATATATGTATATATATTTTTTTTCAGTAACAATGCCTTGAATCAATAAATCCCAAGCATTTGCTTCTGGTGGACACCTGAAATCCCATAAACAATATTACCAAGGAAACTTGAGTATTTTCTTTCTGGTAAAGTGCATGAGACATTGAAGGACTGAGAACATTTTTTTGTTGTTGTTAAGATTTCATTTATTTATTTGACAGAGAGAGAGATCGCAAGTAGGCAGAGAGGCAGGCAGAGAGAGAGGAGGAAGCAGGTTCCCTGCTGAGCAGAGAGCCCGATGTGGGTCTCGACCCCAGGACCCTGAGATCATGACCTGAGCAGAAGGCAGAGGCTTTAACCCACTGAGCCACCCAGGCGCCTGACTGAGAACATTTTTACTGTGGTCCTCCTATGTTCTTATTTGCAACACCTTTTCTTTTATACCCGCTTTTTCACATGTTTTTAACCTCTAATTGTTCTCTACCCTAATGATGGCTACCAATCAACAAGTATAATTTCTCCATCTTGAGAAACATCCTTGGCTAATTAATTGCAAAACAAACTAAATTTTGCTTGAATCCCTACTCCTATTGTCCTATAAAATATTTTGCTTGTCTTCCAAGTTAGAATGCTCCTTCGGAAAGTTCTCATGCTTAAAATTCCCAAAAAAGTTTAGGCTGCCTATCTTCCAATAACAGGGACCCACAGATGTTTTTGCAGTAATGTTAGGCCCAAACATCTTCAAGTGCACTTTTTTTAATTGACTTAATTTTCTTTAAAATAATTTCTTCTTATAGACTTCTCATTTCTGGTGTCAAAAACCTCACCTTCTTTCAACACCCTCAAATTCCTGTACCTATAACCTGAGCTAGGACAGACTGGCAGAGGCAAACTAGTAGAAAAATCTGGGATTGAGCAATACTATATTTGTGGGTTTTGTAGGCTAATTATGCTTATCATACATACCAATCCATCAGATTTCCTCAACATAAGTCAGCCTGAACCATACCAAGCCCTCAATAAATATTTATTGAAAGAATGAATTGGAGGCACAATTTCATGTTTTAAATGATGGAAGATCTGTAGTCGAGGAAAGATCACTTTGAGCTTTGAAATAACTCAAAAACAGCTGCTGCTGGGAAGAGGAATTCTTAACACAAAGAGCATTACTGTCAAGCATGCATTCTTCGGAGAGACAGGATAGATACACAGAGAGGGAGAGACTGTCAGATACCTTTCCACAAATGTTTACAAATCAGTGCTTTTATCATTACTAACAATGCTGCCATGAATAACCCTGTATATATTTCTTATCATCCATGGGCAGGCAGGCATAATCTCCAATGCTTTGCTTCCTCCCTGTAATAGGATTAGACACCCAGTCCTTTGTCATGTGACCTGGCAGGGTTTCCCTGGTGGGTAGACTATATCTCACTGCCCTGATAACTTTGGTCTTAGTCGTATGACTTCTTTGTGGATGGAAGTAACTGTGTGCTAATGCCAAGAAAAGACTTTAAGGAGTCTTCTGTGTTTCCACTATGCCCCTTTAATTTGGCTCGATGATTAGAACAAAATGTGCAGGAGAATGGGAGCTCTTTCAGCCCGGTTCAGGAGCAAGAAGTCACCAGACGGAACAGAAGCTGACCTGTGGTCTCAGTTTAATACAAGCAATAAATATATGTTTTTGCTATAAGCTACTGAGACTTCTGAGCTGTTTATTGCTGCTACGAAAACTGACTTAGCTGAGATAGGCTAAATCCCAGAACTGAGGTATCTGGGTCAAAGGGTAAATGCAATTTTTATTTTGATAAATATTGCCAAATTTCATTTCATAGATATAGTCCCATTTTACAGCCCAGGAACATATTTATGTCTATTTCCCACCATCCTGTGTAACCACAATTGTCAAATTTTTGGATTTTTGCCAATCTGCTGAATGAGAAACTATACATTAGTCTCATTTGTATTTGCATTTCTCCAGTTAAGAGTGAGATTATTCCTCTTCGTAGTTTGAGGCCCCTGCACGTCAGAGAACTCTCTTTTAATAACTTTGCCCATTTTTCTGTTGGTTTAATAGTGTTTTCTGCTCAATTTCTAGATGCTCTGTGTGTAGTAAGATTAGTCCTTTGCAGTATGCATGATTGACATGTTTTATTTGTCTCTTGTCATTTGACTTAGCTTAGAGTTGTTTTTTTTTTTTTAATATAAATTCAACTATGTCTTATTTTACTATAAATACCTAAATCTGTGTTATCTTCTTATGGAGCAGAAGTCCATTAGGACTATGGAGCAGAAGTCAGTTGGATTTATCCAAGATGTCACCAAGTGGTAGAACAAGCAAATGCAGTAAAATACATTTGATAGAACTATTTTCTGGGTATATTCTACTAATGGTAGCCCACTTAATATATGAGTTGTATATTTCATAATATAGCAATATTGGTCCTTGGTAAGTCCTACTTGACTATTATAATCAAGATTCTTTGTCTCAGAATAGTCAAACCTAGGTTAAAAACAAAAAACACAGACATGTTTCTTATGGAGTGCTAAAAAAAAAATAATCCTTGTAGATTCTAAAAAGAATTCAGTGGGACAGGAGTCATTTTATAGGGAAAAACAAGAACAAAAATAGTCAAAAACTAACCAAAAAAATGCTCCAAGTAACAATGTAACTGAATAATCTGATGAGTAAGTATGTGCACCGAATTGTTTGCTATGAGTTCATCATAGAAGAATGGAAGAATATTCATTTCCCTGTACTCTTTTGTGTTTCACATTCGTATCTGTAGATAATAACCCAGTATCCATTTTCCAGAATGGTGGTTTTGCAAAAAAATTTTGCTAGTTTTAACTTTAAAAAATTATACTGTGTGTCTTCTTTAAGTTGGAATCTAAACGTATTCATCATTGGTTTAAATATTGCAATATATTTTTAGTTTTTATTAAATGAATAGTTTAAATAACACTGTACAGACAGTTTTATGGACAAGTTTAAATTATGTTGGACATAATTTGCAGAAACTTCTACTTTATCCATAAATGAATTTATAACTTTGTAGTCATTCTGTTTTCGATTTCTTAAAACGATGCAAAAAAAACCAAAACCAAAAACAAAAGCAAAAAACAACCCTCACAAACAAAAAGTTTACCAAAAGCCTCTTAATTACATGTTCATCTTTAACACTGACACTCCTCAATTAACCTAATATACTCATAAATGTTTGGGAAGATTGAAATATTATCCATTTTAATATGTCTTTTCCAATACATGTTTTGGATAAAATGTTTTAATCTTACCACATCCTTTATTATACATGTTTGTCAAAACCTGAACCTACAGATTTACCTTATTCAATTTGGAAAATGTCAGGCCTATAACCTAATTGGCAAAGCCAGTCAATATTTTCACACTAATCAGCCAGATCAGAATTCTTTCTGCCAGAAAATCTGACTCTATTTTTCAATTCAAATAAACATATTAAAATGCATTTCTATGACAACCACCTAATTTCTGAATTTAGTTCTAAGATAGATAAGACAGACTTCCCATGAATTTCTTGGATGGATGAAACATTGTGCTACTATCTGCAGTATTTCTTACTGAAGCTCCCTTGCTTTTTTTCATGCGATTCTCCCAGGAGGAATTAATTTTTTCACAATAGCTGGTGAATGGAAGAGACAAGTTCTCTAAATTAAAATTGTCATTGTTTTTCCACTGTCCTGTTCTAGTAAATATATATATAAAGGAATATATATATTCCTATATATAGTCCTATGCCTTAGGAACAGAATATCCAACAAAATATTCTGTTCCTAAGGCCACTTTAGAAACAGGGATATACATAAGATGGAAAAGCAATCATGCCTTAATTAAAGGAATCTTTCTGAAAAATAATTTCTATTTCAAACTATTGCTTTGTTTTACATTCTAGCAAATCCTTTCTTTTTTCCAGTAGAAAGAAAGAAGGAAAATCAGCACTACATCTCTTTGGACAGTACAATCTCAGGCTGATGAATTTTAGGAAAGAACAGGTAGGGAATTTGAATTTCTGGGATGTGATTTACTTAAAATACTCTTGTCTCTAGACCCCTTGGAATGTTTTTGTGTGCTACAAAATGGTACTTCACAAATCAGTGCCCTAGTTTGCAGTGTATTATCCCAGAGGGTGATAGTTCCTTTACTCTAGCAGAAATATAGCAGAACTTTTTGGAAAACGGACCTTTTCAGACAAAGGAGATTATCCGAGAAGGGCAAAAATTTCCCACCCTGACACTGGACAGTGCACACCTGTACAGTAGTTGGATTTCCTGTATACTGGGTTGGCTGGTGACTCTTCAAAATTCATGTCTATGCAGAACTATGGTCCTATAGTCCTATGAATAGGACCAATGTGAGTTGGAAACAGGGTCATTTTGGAGCATATTGGGTTTAAATGAGGTAATATTGGAGGAGGGTGAGCCCTAAATCCAGTATAAGTGCTTTGTTTATGAGAAAATGGAAATTTGGGCACCAAGATAGAAACACCCAGGAGAAGGTGGCCATGTGAAGATGCAGGCAGAGACTGCAGCCTGCTGCCACAGACGAAGGAATGCCAGCAGCCACAGAAGCTAGAAAAGACAAGCATGCTTTGCTAGAGCCTTGAGACGGCACAGTCAGACCAATGCCTCGATTTCAGATTTCTGGTCTCCAGAACTGTGAGATAGTAAATTTCCACCAATTTAATCCACCCAGTTATGGAAACTTTTATTATTATAGCACTAGGTAACTAGTACACACTGAGAATAGGATCTCTTATAAGATATTAATTTTTTTAAAGATTTTATTTATTTATTTGACAGAGAGAAACACAGCTAGAGAGGGAACACAAGCAGAGGGACTGAGAGGGGGAGAAGCAGGCTTCCCGCCAAGCAGAAAGCCCGATGTGGGGCTCGATCCCGGGTCTCCAGGATCATGACCTGAGCTGAAGGCAGTCGCTTAACCAACTGAGCCACCCAGGCGCCCCAAGATATTAATTTTTAAAACAGGTGGATATGTGTACCTGTCAAGTGGCAGGATTTCGGATAGCCTTGTTGGCCTTGAAAAGCAGCACATACCCAGTGATTGAGCAACAAGAATGCAGTGTGTATTCTGACTAATATAATTTGGTTTTAAATAGACCTTGAGGATGTAGATAATAAACACTTTAATGCCGATCATAGTTGTCCTAAAAGCAAAGGACAATTCTCAAAATCGGGGGATTATTTAATGGTGTGGGAACAGTAGAAAAGCAGAGCCCCCACTTTCATGACCAAATTGAAGTCTCCCTCTATTCCAACCAGGTGAACTTCCTAGTCAGGAAGGTTGATACTGAATCAAATTATTTCTTTTAGAAAATTAACAAGGAGACATTTCTTACACATTTGTGGCAGAGATCTATAGCGTTTACATTAAGGAAGGGGAATCGTTGTCTTAGATGATTGACAATCCATGAAGAGAAAGTATCTGGTGCACTTCCTAATGTCCAGCACTGAAACCAAGTGACTTTTGGATAAAGTAGATTCAAGGTGCATGGAAGATTGAATTCAGGAGAAATACAAACATTCTCAAAATCTCATGTTTGGAGAAAACAGTAGACTCCAAGAAAACTGAATTTGAAAGTATACTAATATATGCTTCAAAAATCTTGGGAAATTTCAGGGGCGCCTGGGTGGCTCAGTTGGTTGAGCGACTGCCTTCAGCTCAGGTCATGATACCAGAGACCCAGGATCGAGCCCCACATCGGGCTGCCTGCTTGGTGGGAAGCCTGCTTCTCCCTCTCTCACTCCCCCTGCTTGCATTCCCTCTCTGGCTGTGTTTCTCTCTGTCAAGTAAATAAAATAAAATCTTTAAAAAAATAAATCTTGGGAAATTTCAGAATAATTGATATTCATTTAAAGAAATAAGCAAGGGCCAGTGCAGTCATAATGAAATATGCAAAATTAATTTCTCAGGGATTCCTAGATATTTAGAAATGATGGAGATTGAAAGTGATTCTAAGACCCTTACCTCAATCTCTGATTTTCTGAAATGAACAAAATTTCTCCTTATAGAAAAAAAGAGTACACAGTGACTAATGATATCCAGTCTGACTCAGTCTGATCACAGATAGCCTATAATAGTGAGTCAGGCTGTGGTAAAGATTGTGTACCTTCCAGAAAATGAATCAATGAATTGTGAGATACAGAAGATGTTTTCCAGAAATTAGATATGCAAGTCATAGGCATTTAAGTGCCAGATAAGATAAGACCAAGACACTTTAATATTAATACTTCTTTGACATTCAGAGGGTTAAAACCTCAAGAAATGGCCAACTGGCCTTTTAGGTCTTGTGTTCACTCTAGGTGAATTACATCTCATTGCGACTACATATCTGAGACATTTAGAAAAGCTTTTGGGAAGATATTTTTTTTTAATCCAAGGGGAAGATTTATAGACCACCCTTATAAATCTCTTTCAGGGGTTGAATTTATACCCATACTGGAAAATTGTTTCAGAATGTGTTGCTTCAGAGATACTTAAATCCAAAAACAGTGGATCTAAACTATTAAAGCAGGAATTTGGAGAGTAAATGTAGAATGACCCCCTACTCCAAGCCCATCCTGACTACATAGGATTATTTTTTTCACTTTTACCACCTTCTGAAGCTGGCAAAGGCTGAGGAGAAAGAACACGTGGCACAGTATCTCCACGAATCACAGGAGTCAGAAGCAAGGATGGGGTCTGCCCTGGACCTAAAGAGATTTGGAATTATCCTAAAAGTCGAAACTCTAGTTTTGACTTTATAGCATTTCAGTAGGGTTAGTATAAGCATCTGCCCTTAGGGCATGTGGGAGACACCATACAGGTGAATGTATCCTCTTAAGAGCAACAGGCATAATATTAAAGATAATAAAAACAAATGTTTATATGGAATTTTTACGGCACCAGGCACTCTCTAGCAGTTTTGTATAAATTACCTCATCTAATCCATACAACAACCCCGTGATATAGGTGCAAACATGGGCAATATGGGCATATTTCTTATTGGTCAATGATGTGATAGTGTCAGACACAGGCAGAGAAACTGTAACATGAAATAGATGATTTACAACTGTAGCAGAATTTGGAATATTTTTGTCAAGTTAATGAGAGGTAGGATTTCAAAAATAATCATGCTCAGTTTAGGGAAGTACAAGGGCTTCTTCCTCCTCTTTGTTTATGTGGAAAATGCACATCTTATGGCTTCCAATACTCCAAAGGGAGTCTATTATTAGGCAAAAGGAAGAGCTGTTTGAAATATTTACTAAAATGGAACGAGATGGAGGTTACCCTGTTTCCATATGAACCTAGGCTTACAAAGAATTTTTTTTTTTTAAAGATTTTATTTATTTATTTGACAGAGAGAAACAGCGAGAGAGAGAACACAAGCAGGGGGAGAGAGGAAGAAGCAGGCTTCCCGCCGAGCAGGGAGCCCGATGTGGGGCTCGATCCCGGGTCTCCAGGATCATGACCTGAGCCGAAGGCAGTCGCCCAACCAACTGAGCCACCCAGGCGCCCCTACAAAGAATTTTTAAACCTCTTGTGGGACATGTTGGACTGGATCTTGGAAGTGAAAGAGAATGATTTCAGAAATATCACAAGAGTACCCAGAAGAATCTCTGCTCTGTTGGCCAACCTCAAGGATCCTCTTGCACCATCTGTTATGATCCGTATGGCTGGTGAGCAGATTCTACTATATCCTACTTTAAGAGAGAAAGTTCACAAACATGAGCAGGAAAATCCTCCCACCCAAGCTGTAGAGCCCAGATAATTAGGAGACTGTGATGATTATGGATTGAGCAATCCGTTCACACTAATGTCTAAATTAAACACACATGTTCTTGTACTCAGTCAAATATAGCTGGTCTCCTTCAGAAGTTCTATCTGCGCTGTTCCTCCACAGTGCCCTATCACATGACAGAATTCCTGATAGAGTTATTTAGTAGATGTGATTAAGCCCTCAGTGTCACAGAATTTGGAGCCTTGGTGATGGTCCTTTTACAGAATTGAGCTCAAATGGACACTTTTGCCTTGGGCAATCAGCACCTCACTGACAAGCCCACTGAGCTAAGGAACGGAGACTAATTTGCATTTTTTTCTAGCCACTTCACCTCTTCAAGAATCTTTAAGAGTCAAAGGCTAATATTATTTTTAATTATTCATGGGAAATTTATAAAATTTGATCAGATATTATCCCAGGAAAATAAATTAATTGTAAAAAGTTTCAATTATTCAGATCATAAGCTTTGAGGAAAATGAAAAAAAAAAAAACAAAACCCAGCATGCATTAAACTACTCTTAAAGATACTGCTGCTGAAAGAAGTTTAACTACAAACTATCAAAGAACAATATTTCTCTCTAAGATTCAAATACTGAATTCTCTCAAATTAAACTAATGGAATTTTAAAGAAAATTAATTTAAAAGATTCATATTCATATGTGATAAATTAATGCCCCAAATCTAGTCAATAAAATCCAGTGGAGCATGCAACTGACAGCATTTGAAACTTACTGAAAAGGTATTCTGTTAATAATAGAGGAGAATACAAGAGTATTCATAGTGTTCCACTAAAAATGAAAGAAATAAAACTCTTTTCTTATATACCCTTCAATATAGGCATCAATATTTCAACAAGTATGAATTCTCTTCCCACTATTTTATAGTCAATTTGAGATATAGAGTCTCCCCTAAATCACAGAAAAAGACAGTACCAGTCCTAAGGCTAGAATTCTGTTTCTACCCTGTTGATTAAATACTGTATTACTCCAATTCCCTAACCGGACAATGTAAATTTTAACATGACCAAATAATTATCAGTAAAGGAATTAAGACAACATTCAATGGAGAGAAAACACCAGAGGATCAAACACTGAGGAGTCTAACATGTGTCAGTAAGAGTAGTGGGAAATAAATTGAGGACAGGGGAATATAAGGAATGTCATTTCACCAGTTTACTGGGTGCTTCATAGTGTCATGATAATCTTGAAAATAGCCCAAGGATTCCCCCAAGGCATTTTAGCTTCCTCATAAAAACTGAAGATCTTTGTTTTCTTAGTTCCAGACATCAAAAGTAAAATAAAAGCAATAGCATTGGGAAGAAATTGGCTACCATATAACAGATAGAATATTGCAAATATTTCATTGAAAGTAAACTGATTCTTTCCCCCCAAACATGTTAGTGTGCTATTTTTTTAAATCTCTGTGAGTTTTCCAAACAAGAGTTCCTAATTTGTTTTTAACTGTTTGATTCTTATTTTATTTTTAAACACTTTCCTTAGATTCATAAGTATGAGAATATTTGTGTATTTTTAACTTAAATTACATAGAAAAATTAAAATAGTAAAAGTAATAAGCTTCCATATATTTTTAAAGCACACTACCAACCCATCATTTTCACAACTTTTTCATTTCAGTATTTTGATCATTGTAATATCTGTCATTGAACAAACAAAAGACTCTATTCCTGAAGTTAGCCCAGATCATTTGGGCCATGACCATTACTCTCATTAGCTCCTTGCAATACTTTAAACTATTCCATCCATATAAATTAAAAAAAAATTAACTACATCAGCAATGGTCCATTTGGCCATTTAATGAGACTAGTCATATCTTCATGAATATCAGTATCTAAGAATATTTTTGAAACTAGTAAGAAATTGTTATTTGGACTAATATATACTATATCTCTATCCCTACTCCAAAAAAAATACAGTCATGTTGAATTGACACCTATGATAGACAAAGCCTTTATTCTTAAATAGTAGTCATCTGAGGTTGGTCTGACAGCTTCTCATTACAATATACTTCACTATTAATAGATAGTGTTGAAAAACAAGCCTTTGAATAGTTTATCCTAAATTCTTGATTGTTAATATCTAGCATGGCGAAAACACACCAGTAAGAATATTATTCCCTTTGGAATAGATAAAGGGATTGTATGTCTTCATTACTGAATTGAGTATTCAGCATTAAAGGGATACGATTAAAAGAGCCTTTATATATGAATATGCGTTATGAATCTCCAATATGGAGCTCTAATGTAAAAGCACTTTCCAAAGTTTCTGGGTATTGCTGGGTTTTTTATTACATTATTTTATTTTTTCAGTGTTCCAAGATTCAATGTTTATGCACCACACCTAGTGCTCCATGCAATACATACCCTCAATACCCACCACCAGGCTCACTCATCCTCCCACCCCCTCCACTCCAAGACCCTCAGTTTGTTTCTGAGTCCAAAGTCTCTCATGCTTCATCTCCCTCCTAGATTTACCCTACTTCCCACTTCCTTTCCTTCTCCTACTGTCCTCCATATTACTCCTTATGCTCCACAAGTAAGTGAAACCATATGATACTTGACTTTCTCTGCTTGGCTCATTTCACTCAGCATAATCTCCTCCAATCCAGTCCATGTTGCTACAGAATTTGGTATTGCTGTTTTTATTTACATCTATATTACTTTTAAGTGTATGTAGTTTTAAGGGACTAATGTTCAAGGAACTATACTTTGGAAAGCCTAACCTAAAATATTAATACAAGGATTTTAACCTTGATTCAATGAACTCTATCCTTAGATGGGATTTAAGTATCTGTAATTCTCCATATTGTGACATTACCATGCAGTTTTGTTCTTTTATTTTTCTTGGATATTTGATATAATTACTATAGCTATTGAACCACAAACAAAAAGTAGAACATAAAATGTGCATTTTGTACCAAAGGAAGAGAATAGTTGAAATATATAAACTTTCTTTTTTGAGTATTCTATGTCAAAAAATAGTCATCTATTTTTTAACTTCTTCTACTAGAGAAAATAGAAGAATTTCACTCTTATTTCTTCAACTGAGATAGGACACTTATAATCAATTGGAATTAGTGAATCAACCTCAAATAATATTAATAATGATCGACATATTATTTTTAACTGGAGAAAGTGATAAATGTAGATAAAACAATTCTCCCCTTTGGTTTTGTCTCAGAATGTTACCTCAAGGTCTTGGCTATATCTGTCTCTGATTCCATGGCAGCCTAGGACCCTGAAATTTTTGACGACTGAAAACTACTTTTAATGGCAGACTAGAAGAATTCCAGGCAACACGTGAATTTTGTTTAGTAAGGGACAATTAAACTTAGATTAATTTCCTTCTACTAATGTCTTGAAACTTCTGCTTATTGCAATTAGAAGTATATTCAATAATAGAAGCAACTCCATATTTGCAAATCCTGACATCCTTAACATGTTCGCTTAATTTTATTTTAGTGTCACTTTTCTGGCAAGAGGGTAATGGTACTCAACAGATAATCAGTCTCAGAGACTCAGGAAAGGCTCAGTGAAGATGAAATAATCAAGAATGAACGGATTATAATTCGAAGAAACACAGCAAGTGATCAAGTCATTTAGTTGATGTCAGCTCAGCTGAGCTGTGAGAGAGAGCTGGGCAGCCAGGTGTCAGAGTAGTCAATTAAAGCAACAGCCAAAAGTGAAAGAGTTAAGCCTCTAGCCACTTATTGCAGTGGTTATGGGAAAGAGTCTAAAATCAGAGAAAATGCTAAAGCCTCCTGTTCAGTTTCCTCCATGCATTGGTGCATTAATCAGGGGTCAGGTAGATCAACAAAGACATAGAGGTCATCGCCCTCTTGCAGGAACAAGAGAATCTGGCAGGTTTGGGGATCCTGCCGTCAAAGGAAAAGGGCAAGAAGAGGGTGCTAGGAGTAGAAAAGTATTGGGAACTGAGTCAGAGTAGGGAAAAGTGTCATCCGAGTTTCCCCTCCTCCTCTCATAGAGTTCTTCTACCCAAAACCTCAGATAAAGAGACCTAAGGATAAAGTCTCAGGGTTAAGAATGTGAATTTGTGACAGAGTATGACCAGCCAGGGATGCCTGAGTCCTTGAGTGAAGCGCCTTTCTGAAACTGCAGTGCACTGGCTGGACACCAAATATGGGGAGGGAGTGCTCCTTTCCCGCCATGAGGCCCACCAGGTAAGACTTTTGAAATTGCCTCTGATCGGGCATGAAAAGCCACACGTAGGCTTTTAACCAGGAACTGGACTCCTCAGTTGGCTTGTACATTGGGTAAGAGTCACATGCAAATCTACCACATATTTTTAATGATATAAAGGCTCCTTAGCTTATTTTTAAAATACGATGAATTGATAGAGACAAACTGATGGTTACGAGAGTGGGGTAGGGGGCATGTGGAGGGATGGGTGAAATAGGTGATAAGAATTAAAAGTATACTTAACATTATGAGCAATGAATAATGTATACAATTGTTGAATCATCATATTGTACACCTGAAACTAATACAGCACTGTATGTTAAATATACTGGAATTAAAATAATCTTTAATATTTTTAATTACATAAGCTATTAATGATTTATATGGTATCACTGAAAGAGTAGTTATTTTTACTTGCATTTTAATAAAAATAATCTAGAGCACAAAAAATGTGCTACATTGTTACTAAAACTCAAGTCTACTACAAATATTAAGATGTATAACTTTCTAAACTTCATTTCTTTTTTTATTTTATCTATATGTTATAAAAGTAAAAAAATATTAAGTTAATTACACTTACCTATTATATTAAATGTTACAAATAAAATATGTTATGGCCATTTTAAGATGAGGTTTTATATAACAACTGTCAGATCTAATTCACATAGTATACAGTCACTCGTTTAAAGTGTACAACTTAATATTTAGTATGTTCACAAAATTGGGCCACCATCACCACAATCAATTTTAGAACAATTTCATCACTCCAGAAGGAAACCATTAATCTACATTCTCTCTGTATAGATTTGCCTGTTCCATACATTCATAGAGAATCATATAATATGGACTATCAAGTAACTGGCTTCTTTCACTTAAAATAATATTTTCAAGGTTCATCCATACTGTACCATGTATCAAAATTGTACCACTGTTCCAGAGCTGGGGTGGGGAAGAATGGCCTGCTGCTTCAGAGTGATAGGCTATGGCCTCCTTGATTTATCTCTCCTAGATTGGAACATCCATCTCATGAGTAAACTGGGGCAATGAGGACCCCAATATTCTTGGCCTACCATCTCTCCAAAGTGGTGGTTAGGTCGGAAAAGGGCTCCTCAGGCCTCTCAATTGTACTCACTGGATATTTAACCTCTACAACATGGAAGTAGTGGAATATAAAGAAAAATGTTGGCCACCTAGACATCTCAGGGTGATACTATAGGCCATCATGGGAACTTTTAAGAGAGGGAGCCCCATCTTTTCAGTCATACTCTGTACAGTCTTCTTTAATACTGAGATGGGTTGGATGGGAAGGAGTAGGTCATGGCTCAAGCACCATAGATTCTCACTATTCTTCTGAGATTTAGTAGATTTTCTTGAGTAAATGTTTTGTAATTTGCTATATTCCCCTTGGACAATTTTCACAGACTTTAAAGGTTGATTTTTTTTTTTTAATTTCACCAGTTATAGTTGTTTGTGAGGAGAGAATCCATGAAGTTTCTCAAACTATTCTGGAAATTGTCCCCAAGTTTACATTTTTAACCACTAAAAAAGTGTTCACAGTATTTTTTATGTAATACAAAATTGACCACTATTTGGGCATACTGAAATAATTCATTGAGTGCACTGAGTTTGATTTCATTAATGCCTTATTGTTTCTCTCACACTGCCTCACAATACCACTAAACAAAATCAATTACTTTAGGATAGAAAAAATAAATATAAAAAAAGTTCCACCTTTTGAATTTATAACTATTATATTTTCCCAGATTTAAAGGGTAATCACAATAGCCACAAATTGCAAGAATTCTAAATTCATCATTCTATATTACTATATATGTATATATGTATATATTTGTGTGTATATATATATATATATATATATATACAGCATTTATCATTCAGTATAGGTTTTTTATTCCTTAATGAAAATATAATACTGACATGTATAGGATTTTATAGTCCATACCAAAATACAGTTATTCATTATCAATCAGTTTTATTAGAAAATCAACAAGTATTTATCTATTAGTATCTGTCATGTACTCAGTAAAATGCTATAGGAAAAAACACGAGATTTATTAAGTATAAGTTTATTTTCAGGGAGATTAAGAGGAGAAAATATCAATTTTAGAAAAATATTGCCTTTATTTCTTTTATGTTTCTCTGTACAATTCAGTTTTCCCTGTTTTTCCCTATCCAAATCAACTATCTCAAACCTCTGCAGTATACCTTTCTCATTTTCAGAAAAATAGCCTGGGTTTTCCTCAAAAAATTTGTAGACAAAGTCATGTTTGCATACAGTCCATTTAAAGATAACAGAGAAGGAACAGAAACATGAAGAAATTAGGGAAAAAAATAGGAGTATATTATAAAGTTCAAAGCTATGGGCAACTGAGACTTGGCTGGGCCTATGAATCTTCTGGAAATTGTCCACCATATAACTGAATAGGAAATTTTTTTTCTTTCTTTCTTTTACTTTTTTTTTTTTTTGAGGGGAGTGTTCTTAATACTTTGACTAAGAGGTTATTGTTAGGGTTGTTAACAATTCTACCTTTCAAAACTGGTTAATGCTCTTCTCTTACAGACTGTAGCCTTTGCCCATGGATATCACAGAGTCCTGGAAGAAAGTAAAGAGTGCATATTTGGGACACTATCACTGTAATTGAACCCAAGGCCACACATGGCTGTGCCAAATCTATGGCTGGGTTGGAGGTCATGACTACCTGATGAGAAGTAGGGCAACAGAGGCATTTGACATGCCTTCTATTTCAAAAATAAAAGCTAAACCATTATATAAGAACTCATTATACTGGGTTGCATACAGTAAGATTTTCTCCCTTTATTCCCACCCTTTTCTTATTCTCTCCTAAGTAGATATAGGCACTGTTCTTCTGGCCTTTGAATGCTTAGCATTCCAACCTCACCAAATTTCTCATTCCCCTCCATCCTTACTTAGGCAACTAAGCAAAATTGCTCACACACTGGTTACAACAAGTATGACCCCCTCTGATTAGTGCACTCATCCACACCTCTAGTGGCCTTTCAAAATGCAAATCAAACCTTATTATATCTCTACATGAATCACCAATATTTTCCTATTTGTGTTAGAAAAACCAAAATTCTTAACGTAGTCTAAATAATCCTACTGAAATCAGGTAACATGATGCCCCCAGCTTTGTTTTCCTTTTTCAACATTTTCTTACCAATTCAGGGTCTTTTCTGGTTCTATACATATTTTAGGATTGTTTATTCTGGCATTTTGAAAGAGGCTGGTGGAATTTTGATCAGGATGGTATTGAAAGTATGGATTGCTCTGGGCAGTATGACATTTTAACAATGTTTATTCTTCCAATCCATGAGCATGAAATGCTCTTCCATCTTTTTGTGTCTTCTTCAATTTCTTTCATGAGTGCTCTGTAGTTCCTCAAGTACAGGTCCTTTACCTCTTTGGTTAGGCTTATTTCAAGGTATCTTATAGTTTTGGTGCTATAGTAAAGGGAATTGATTGTCTAATTTCCCTTTCTATATTTTCATTGTTAGTATATAAGAAAGCAACTGATTTCTGTGCATTGATTTTGTATCCTGCCACATTACTGAATTGCTGTATGAGTTCTAGTAGTTTGGGGTGGAGTCTTTGGGATTTTCCATATCAAGTATCAAGTCATCTGCGAAGAGACAGAGTTTGATCACTTCTTTTCCAATTTTAATACATTTTATTTCTTTTTGTTGTCTGATTATTGTTGCTAGGACTTCTAACACTATGTTGAACAACAGTGGTGAGGGTGAGCATCCTTGTCTTGTTCCTGATCTCAATGGGAAGGCTGTCAACTTTCCCCATTGAGAATGATATTCATTGTGGGTTTTCATGGATAGGTTTTATGATGTTGAGGAATGTTCCCTCCATCCCTACACTTTGAAGAATTTTCATCAGGAATGGATGCTGTATTTTGTCAAATGCTTTTTCTGCCTCAATTGATTTCAAGCTTTATTACAAAGCTGTGATCACCAAGACAGTATGGTAATGGCACAAAAACAGACACATAGACCAATGGAACAGAGTAAAGGATCCAAATATTGAGCCTCAACTCGAATAATTGAATAATCTTTGACAAAGCAGGAAAAATATGCAGTGGAAAAAAGTCTCTTCAATAAATGGTGCTGGGGAAATTGGACAGCTACATATAGAAGAATAAAACTTGACCATTCTCTTACACTATACACAAAGATAAACTCAAAATAGATGAAAGATCTCAACATGAGGCAGGAATATATCAAAATCCTAGAGGAGAACATAGGCTGTAACCTCTTTGGCATTGGCCACAGCAACTTCTCTCAAGAAATTTCTCCAAAAGTAAAAGAAATAAAAGCAAAAAATGAACTTTTGGGATTTCATCAAAATAAAAAGCTTCTGCACAGCAAAGGAAATAGTCAACAAAACAAAGAGGCAATTTACGGAATGGGAGAAGATATTCGCAAATGACACTACATATAAAGGGCTGATATCCAAGATCTATAAAGAACTACTCAAACTCAACATCCAGAAAAAAAGAAGATCACATCAAAAAATGGGAAAAAGGCATGGACAGACACTTCTCCATAGAGACATAAAAATGGCTAACAGACACATAAAAAAATGTTCATCATCATTGGCCATCATGGAAATTCAAATCAAAACCACATTGAGATACCATCTTACACCAGTGACAATGGCCAAAATTAACAGGACAGGAAACAACAAGTGTTGGAGAGGATGTGGAGAAAGGGGAATCCTCTTAGACTGTTGGTGGGAATGCAAGTTGGGGCAGCCACTTTGGAAAACAGTGTGGAAGTTCCTTTAAAAATTAAAAATAAAGGGACACCAGGGTGGCTCAGTTGGTTAAGCGACTGCCTTCGGCTCAGGTCATGATCCTGGAGACATGGGATCGAGTCCCACATCGGGCTCCCTGCTCGGCAGGAAGCCTGCTTCTCCCTCTTTCACTCCCTCTGCTTGTGTTCCCTCTCTAGCTGTGTTTCTCTCTGTCAAATAAATAAATAAAATCTTAAAAAAAAATTAAAAATAGAACTACTCTATGACCCTGCAATTACACTACTGGGTTTTTACCCCAAAGATACAGATGTACTGAAAAGAAGGGCCATATGTACCCCAATGTTCATAGCAGCAATGGCCACAATTGCCAAATTGTGGAAAGAGCCAAGGTGCCCTTCAACAGATGAATGGATAAAGAAGATATGGTCCATATATACAATGGAATACTACACCTCCATCAGAAGGGATGAATACCCAACTTTTGTATCAACATGGATGAAACTGGAGGAGATTATGCTGAGTGAAATAAGCCAAGCAGAGAAAGTCAATTATCATATGGTTTCACTTACTTGTGGAGCATAAGGAGTAATATGGAGGACATTAAGGGAAGAAAGGAAAGATGAACTGAGATAAATCAGAGAGGGAGATGAAGCATGAGAGACTGTGGACTCTGAGAAACAAACTGAAGGTTTTGGAAGGGAAGAGGTGAGCCTGCTGATGGATATTAAGGAGGGCATATATTGCATACAGCACTCGGTATGGTGCATAAACAATAAATCTTGGAACACTAAAAAAATAAAATAAATTATTTTAAAAAATAACCCTACTAAACAAAATCTTGCCTCTCACTCCAGCCTCACTTCAGAATATCATGCTAATCCTTGTGTACTGAAGTCATATCAATCACATGCATTGAGTTTCTTTATTCTTCCCTTCTCACCACAGAGACTTGCCCACTTTTCTCTGTTTTTTCAATATCTCTTTCTCTTTCCTCTTCACTTAGTTATCTTTGGCTATAACTAAACTTTCACATATCAACTAACCTTTCCTCAGGCAACCTTAATTAATTCAAAGATGAAGTCAGCTCCAAATTAAAGTGTGTCTATTGTACAATCCTTTTGAAAGAAATTATTCACTTATGATTATATATTTATGTGACTACACTATTAATATATCCTCAAGCTACTTAATTATGGTATACTAAAGAGCACTGTCAATTTTTTTGTGCATTTATGCCCACCTTTGTATTCCAGATCCATATCTCAATGCCTGTAATATAGTGATAACTGGGTAAACATTTGCAAAATGAAAACACACAACTATGAAAACTTAATGTTAAACTGTATTTTAAGTATAAATAAACTGAGACTTTAAGAAAAATATATATCTGTTTTAGTTTGAGTAGTAGGGGAAAACTTAGAAACTAAGATACTCTACTTAAATTGGGCATTAATTCTATATTCATATATGCAAACAAATGAAAAAACATTTCATATTTGGGATTAGAAGAATAGCAAATATAAAGATTCAGAAATGAATACACCATATATAAAAATATAAAATAATATGTACTTGGACATAAAGATACATACTGATTAATAAAGTTGGGTAAGGTGGAACCACATCATTTAAAAAAAATCTAAAAACCTAGAAATGCTTAGAATATCTAGCAGTATGAATGAGAACAGATCAAGTATTCTTATCAAGAAAAAGGGATAATTAAAGTATCAGTGGATTAGGATGCTTAATCAAATAATATGGGTAAAATTGAGAGAAAGTAGTAAAAGAAAGCTATATTTCCAAGTCCTGTGCTCATGTACATATGGCTATGATGATGGTGGAGAAAGGTAATTAAAATAGTACAGGGGTTCAAGAGTTATCAAATGGATTTGTCACATTAAATATAGAAAATAAAGGATAAAGAGGAATTAAATATGATTTCAATAATGTTTACTCTGGGACATAAATTAAAAATATTAATTTTAGGAATTATTAAAATGAAAGGAATTTTGAAAACAGAAAAAAATAAGTTGTTATAAAACAGATTAAGAACATCTAATGAAATTACTATCAACCATAACCAGGATTTGAATATTCCCTATTATTTCATATCCCTGCGGATATGAGGAAATGGAGTTCTGAGAATAAGATCATATAATGTAAATGGAACATAGATAGATTAAAAAATTTCCACAAATTCTTTAAACCTCCTCTCTTCAGTAGAGGGGCTTTTGTTAACCCACTAATTCAATCTTGACTGGCCTTTTGAGTAGTTTTGAATGGTTGAGCAAGGTAAAACTGTGCAGCTTCTAAACTTAAACATTAAAATATTTGTAACTTGCACCATTGCCATGACTCAGTATTACCACAATGCAGCTCAGCCACATACATGAATGAAGCCATCACAGACAACCCAACCCTGGGAAAGGGCTTAGATGGCCACATCTCCATTTAGTGAAAAAGGCAAGACCTTGAAGTGGACAAACCATCATGAGAAAAGACTAAAATAGTGCTTATTAAGGCACTAAATTTTGGTGTCATTATTACAGAGTATTAGAAAACTGGCTATATATCCCCAACTGTGGAATGACACAATAAAAGCCCAAAACATGTGGCATTGGCTTTGGATCCAAGCAGTTAGAGATTTGGAAAGTGGCAATCAAACTTCTGGTGGAGACTGAACATCAGAAAGGATATTAAAATTGTGGCTTAGATGATTGCTTTGTTCATTTCTGCCTATTTTTCAGAGACATCAAGAATTGCTGATTTAATAGAGAATTTTTCTAGGGGTTCCTTAAAGGGATCAAGCTTTATTTCCCAACTAGCATTGTTCTCTATGTCCTCCAGGCAAAATGAAAAATGGGGAAATGACTAGGTGGCATGGAGGAAATGTCTTGCATCTGAGAACAAGTTAATTATCACCATAATTTGACCTTCTTTTGCAGCTTCATGATTTCAGAGGTTGGAGTTGCCCTTAGTATTTAATTATGAGATGTGCCACAATTAATAAATAGAATTTTTAAATGTCAATATGTATGAAGAAAGATATTAGTTAACTCTGAACCTTTGGTACTTTATTCTATATTTCTCTGGATAGAAAGTTCTTGAAATGTTAGCTCACAGCAGAGGTGAAGCTAGGAAACAATTGATCATAATGAAAAAGCTTCTGGCTGCCTCCTGTGATGGTAATTAAGTGATTATTTCCACTTGGAAGTGATTTTGTACAAAGAGTTGTTTGTAACATGAGAGCTGTGCTTTACCATGGATCTTATTTTATGATTATGGTGGTATTTATATGGCAATAAGGGAAGGGGTGATTCTAAAAACAAATTTAGGAGAGAAGAAATTTTACTGACAACCACAACAACGCCAAATTTGCAAACAATAAAAGTAAAAGTACCATTTTGATGATAGCAGATTATCAATATATCAGACCAACCTCTCTCTTCCCTGCTTTGAGGGCAAATAGAAAAGCTGCACACACAAAAAATTTTTTTTAATGAATTCACCTGAAGATCATTATAAAGGTAAACTGATGATGAGTTTACCAGCCTAGCATTTGGAAAGGAAAATGACTAAGGTGAGCCTGAAACTAAGGGATTCATTTTTATGAATGCATTCCCTCTCTCTCTCCCGCCACCCCCTTTTTTCTCTCTGTGTTTTAACCTAATTTTATTGTGATAAGAACACTCAACATGAGATCTACCCTCTTACATTTTTTAAGTGTACAATACAATGTCATTAACTCTAAGCACAATGTTTTACATAAGATCTCTAGAACATATTCATCTTCTTTGACTAGAACTCTATGCACCTGCATTAACAACTCCTCATTTCCTTTTCCTGCCAGTCACTGGCAAACACCATTCCACTCTCTGATTCTATGAATTTGACTATTTTAGATACAACACCTAAGTTTAATCATGCATTCTTTGCCTTTTTGAAGCTGCATTATTTCACTTAGTATAATGTCCTCCATGTTCATCTACGTTGTCATATATTGCAGATTTCTTTTAAAGCTGAGTAATAATCCGTTGCATGTATGTCCACATTTTCTTTGTCTGTCCCCACTCAATAGACATTTAGGTTGCTTCAGTGCCCTAGCTATTGTGAATAGTAAAGAAATGATAGTGTTAATAGCTCTTCAAAATTCTGATTTCAGGGGCGCCTGGGTGGCTCAGTCAGTTAACCATCTGACTCTTGGTTTCAGCTCAATTCATGATCTTAGAATCCTGAGCTTGACTCCCTTGGGGCTAGGGCTCCAGGCTCAGCAGGGAGTCTGTTTACCTTCTCTCTTTGCCCCTCTTCCTCTCATATACATACAATATGTATCTCTAAAACAAACAAACAAACAAATAAATAAATACAACTTCTTTTTTAAAATCCTGATTTCAATTCTTTTTGAAAAAAATACCCCCAAGTGGGATTGCTGGAACATACAGTAGAAACTTTCACACAGTTTTCACCATTTTGCAGCTACACTACTTTGCATTCCCTCCAGCAGTAAACAGGGTTCCAATTTTTCCACATCTCCTCAATGCTTGCTTCTTGTTTTGTTTTGATAATAGACACCCTGAGTAGTGTGATGAGATAATTTATCATGATTTTGATTCACACTGCACTATTACTGGTGATATTATCTTTGCATATACTTGGCCATTTGTGTGTGTTCTTTGAGAAATCTTTATTCATGACTTTAGCCCATTTTTGAGTGTGTTATTACATTTTTGGTTTTGTTTTTATTGCTATAGGATTGTAGGTATTTTTTATATATTTTGGATATTAACATCTTATCAGATATATGGTATGCAAATATTTTCTCCCATTCTTTAAGGTTGCCTTTCACTCAGGTCAATTGTTTTTTCACTCAGAACAATTGGAAAAGGTCAATTGTTTCCTTTGCTGTGCAAAAGCTTTTTAGTTTGATGTGGACTCTCTTACCTAATTTTGTTTTTGTTGTCTATGCCAGTGTCATATCCATGAAATGATTACCAAGTCCAATGTCATGAAGTCTTTTCTCTATGTTTTCTTCAAGGACCCTAACAATTTCAGTCTTACATTTAAGTTTTTAATTTGTTTTGATAAATTTTTGTGCATGTTGTAAAATAGGGTCTAGTTTTTTTATTTTTGCATAAGAATGTTGACTTTTTCCAGTAATGTTTGTTGAAGAGACTATGCTTCCCCTATTGTGGATTTGTGGCACCCTTCTCAAAGATCAATTGACCACTTATTCAAGGATTTCTTTCTAGGTTCTCTATTCTGTTCCATTGGTCCACATATCTGTGGTTATACCGCTACCATATTCTTAATTACTATAGTTTTGTGATATTTTTTTTAAATCAGGAAATGTGAAATCTCTAGCTTTCTTCTCTCTTAAGACTGACTTGGCTGTTCATGGTTTTTTGTGTTCCTATATGAAAATACATTTTTTTATTTCTATAAAAATGCCCTTATAATTTTATTTTGTTTTTTTTTAGACTTTATTTATTTAAAACAAATAAAAATAGAGAGAAATAGCAAGAGAGCACAAGCAGGGTAAGGGGCAGAGGGAGCGGAAGAAGCAGGATCTCCACTGAGCAGGGAGCCCAATGTGGGGCTGGATCCCAAGACCCTGGGATCATGACCTGAACAGAAGGTAGACCTTCAACTGACTGAGCCACCCAGATGCCCCTGTCCTTAGAATTTTAAAAGAATTACATTGAATTTACAGATATATTTAAGTAGGTTGGATATTTTAACAATATTGTCTTCCAAACCATGAACATAGGATGTCTTTCTATTTGTTTGTGTCTTAACTTCTTTCATCAATGTGTTGTGGTTTTCACTGCAAAAGTCTTTGCCTGTTTAGTGAAGTTTATTCCTAAGTATTTTATTATTTTTAGTGCTACTATAGATGGCAAAAAGGTCAAATCAACCGAAGGATATAATAATTATAATGGTATATGCACTCACCATTATGTGATTTCCCAATATCTGATAGTTTACTATTACCATGAAATAGTGGGTTCCCTGAAAGTTTTTTAGTTAATAAATAGGAAATATGATAGGATGAGGCATTAAAAAGAGAAGGGAGGTTCCTTAATGTTTTTCTCACGTTATGAATTCTAAGCAAAACAATAAATGCTTATATAGGAAATTATTTCTTTTAAAAAATGAGGTGACTGCTTTTTTAATATACCCTGCTCCTCCTTCATGCTTTGGGTTTTGGATCTGTGTGAAATCATTCCTCTATATCCTAACACCATGAAGTTCCATTATTATATATTGTTATAAACTTTATACTGCAAAGTTGTTAGAGACCTGGAAACCCTGGGCCTTAGACAAAACCATGGGTAGGAAGTGTCTTCCAAGTTGTAGGTATGGAATTTCCATATTCTTAAATAGAATGTATTGACTACTTAACACAGAAGATGAAAAAGCATGATAAGGGAGAGTAAAGAGCTACTGAAAAACACATCTAAGATAAATTAACAGTAGGATAGGAGAACTTGGGGAAAGTGGAAAGAGTGACTTAAAAAGCAAGAGGACAAATTGAATGAATTTAAGTATTTAATGAACACCTGCCATATATGGGAAGTGATGGAAGGATGCTACACAAGAGAAAGAACTCTATGGATTACATATCTTAGTTCCCAGCACTGCAATATTTATCTTGAGCTACCTTTAAAGTCATTTTTGCTGTGGGCCCAATTAATCACATGGTAACCAACATAAAGGCATTTATTCTCAATGTATCACATTTAAACACTTAAGGCACACCTGTGTAATGTAACCATAGAGATAAATTTTGAAGTGACTCTCAGCCTTTATACTTCTCTGTATTTATCTATCTGCATATCCACCTGTCATCTTGTTATATCATTTCAACTCAATGAATTATTTTGAGCCTGGAAAGTTTATTTTGAGCATATCTGTAACAGTACAATACTGGAAAGGAAGGAGGAGTTACATCATAGCCCATCAGCTACCAAAGGTTAAAAAAGAAGATGAAAGAGGGAGGAATAAAGACAGATAGAGAGGAAGAAGGACAGAAGGAAAGAAGGAAGAAAAAGAGGGAGAAAACCAAAAGGAGCTAAAACTAATAGATACTTTAAAATATATAGGTTAAATTTTATTATAGCCATTTCTAGGATTTTGGTTTAAATCTCCAAACTCTAGATTCTCTGTTGGATCCTATAACATTTGGAGACAAAGTTTTTATCTTTTTCACTTAGGATAACATTTGCAACTATTAAAACATAAATATTTGCTGGCTAATTTATTATGTGCATTTAAGCCTGCTTGGAATAAATGGTGGCATAACTCTAATTAGTGCTGGTTTATTTTATGTATGCATTGGCAGCATTTTAAAAAGTGATTTTTTTGAAATGGCTTGATGTGGTCTTCCCTGCAGTGGAACTTAAACTTGTAACAAAATCCACCTTACCTTTTACAACTAGCTGATGATTTATTTTGTTATTTTATTTCTCCTTTAAATTCCTTGACCCAAAGCTTGTTGCCAGAGGCACCTTTCTTGGCTTGTGTTTTCATCATGGGATTTTGTTCATTTTTCACATCACAAAACAAAAGGTTATTCTCCAGGAAATGGAAAATTTATGAAAGAGACAAGTTGGAATAGTGGCTAAGTATCTCATAGCTTTTAGGTCAACTCTTCTTAAAAACCTCTCTTCTGGGTACTTTGAGCTCCACTAACAGTCAAAACATACTTTTATTCTCCATGTTACATGGGAAACATGACAGTAATTTCTGTTGCTGTGCAATCAGTAGACTAACACTTACCTGCAAAGCCTGAAAGGTGTTTGAAGACATGAGCAAATGTGTGTTGCTAAAACCAGAAAAAGAAATTGATCAAACTCTTTAGGTGTCCATTGCTAACACAGTCTACTGTTTCTTCTCATTGCTCTCTGGTAGTTCCTGGGCTGAATTTGCTTTTGTTTCAAAAACTGTCTATGAGGGGGTGCCTGGGTGGCTCAGAGGGTTAAGCTTCTGCCTTCAGCTCAGGTTATGATCTCAGGGTACTGGGATCAAGTCCCACATCTGGCTCTCTGCTCAGCAGGGAGCCTGCTTCCCCCTCTTTCTCTGCCTCCCTCTCTGCCTATTTGTGATCTCTCTCTGTGTCAAATGAATAAATAAAATATTTTAAAAAAAACTGTCTATGAGGAATAACTGGAAATGAAATACCATTCCTTAAGGTTGGATTGGTTTACCTAAAATTTTTCTCTTAGATTTCTACCTCTGCAAAGAATGACAAGGCCATGTTCAAATCCTTTAGATAAATCTTTCAATCATTACCACTTACAAATAGATAAATGTTGATGTTCATCCTGAGGCAAAATCAAGAGGTAGGTGATGTCAGGGGCTTTTATTTCCCTCTGTAAAGTCAATGCACTGTCTCTATAGTTGCTGCCAGTTCCTGAGGCAGGGCTCAGATCCTAGCAGCAGGAGCATCCTGTGGTCTCCAGTAAATACCCTGCACATGCCTTTCAATTTAGAGAACATCCCTGCCTTTATTCACTGGGATACCTCAGAGTCCAGTAGAATGGGAAGTTGACAGAGTAGTGCCAGGACTCTGGATTTCTCAGTATGTTGAATTCAGTGAGCTAAGTCTGTATGGTGGATTTGCACTTCCCTGATCTTGTGTCATCCACGTCTTAATCTCTCCAGAGAAGATGACCAAACAGAGAGTTCCCCTAGAAGTCATTTTCTTTCTAGTCAATCTTTATTGCTTTTTTCATAACTTCATCAGTGGGGAAAATAGGATGGATTTTAAGAAGTTCTCAAAGGGATATGCTGGACTCCATTTTTTTTTTTTTTTTTTTGGTCAAGTCTTACATGCAATGTTTGATTCACCTAGACTGCCAATGACAGTCTATACTCCTGATGTTCCAAGAAAAGTGTAAGTCCTGTGTTGTATAATGTAGACTGTGTTCTTTGAGAGGAAAAACCCTGGTAAGGAAAGTTTTCATGGAAAGACAGCATTTGAACTGGACCTCTTATGATCATTTAGATTTTTTTAAAAAGATTTTATTTATTTATTTGACAGAGAGAAACACAGTGAGAGAGAGAACACAAGCAGGGGGAGTGAGAGAGAGAGAAGCAGGCCTCCCACCAAGCAGGGAGCCCAATGTGGGGCTTGATCCCTGGTCTCCAGGATCATGACCTGAGCTGAAGGGAGCCACTTAACCAACTGAGCCACCCAGGTACCTCAGTCATTTAGATTTTAATAGACTATGGGTACTACTGAAGACAGAGAAAATGAATGGCTTTCACTGAAAGACAATTTTATTTTATTTATTTTTTAAAGATTTTATTTATTTATTTGACAGAGAGAGATCACAAGTAGGCAGAGAGGCAGGCAGAGAGGGAGGAGGAAGCAGGCTCCTGCTGAGCAGAGAGCCCGACGTGGACCTTGATCCCAGGAGCCTGAGATCATGACCTGAGCTGAAAGCAGAGGCTTTAACCCACTGAGCCACCCAGGCACCCTGAAAGACAATTTTAGATTTGACATATTATCAGCATGCTTAAGTTTTTATGTAGAAATAACCACTAAAAAATAGAAGAAGAAGAAGAAGAAGAAAAAGAAGAAGAAGAAGAAGAAGAAGAAGAAGAAGAAGAAGAAGAAAGAAAGAAAGAAAGAAAGAAAGAAAGAAAGAAAGAAAGAAAGAAAGAAAGAACCACTAAAACATTTGGATTTACAGAACCAGAGTGCTACTGCGTGGGTCTCATAATTCTGAATTACAATCATTCAATAAGATGAATCAACAAAGTATAAAAAGGTGAAATGTCAGAATATAGTCAAATAAAATGCCACAGTACAATGAATATCAGATTTCAATGAAAATTAGTTAACTAAAGAATTTAAGAAGTCACAATGAATAAATACTCTTTTCTGGACACAAATACCACCATAGAATCAAGGATTCTTTTCCATTCCTGCCTTCAGAATCTCATGCGCTTTCTTCTCATTCACAGATTTTAAGGAAAAAGCATTCTGAGATGCCAGTTGCCAGCTTTCCCTTGAAATTGTCCCTAGTGAGAATTTTTTCTTAGGGAACTAAGACTTCTCAACCATCAGATGTTGAAGTTGTATCTTATTATGTGTAATGATAAGAGGAATGACTCCTCTGTTTTTATATTTTAGAACTAAACCCATAAATTCTAGATATAAAATAAATAGAAATATGTATTGGTATAGGAGATTCAGAAATAAATCCTAAGATACAACCTAAGATACTTACAAAGTGTTCTAAATAAGTCTTCAGAAGCCCATTCCACCATTCTTTTGGGCTACCAGGTCATCCCCACATTCTCTCAGGCAGGGGGTGGGTATATGGAAGGGATCATGAATTGCATTGGCCATTGGTCTATTGCTATACTGTATTTCTTCTAAAAGTAGTTTCTGGTTCACAAGAAATGCTGTGGAGAATTTCTTGACAGTGATATAAAGCAACTGCTAAAATCATGAAAGGTAGTTTGGGCAGAATAACTATTGGCAGTGCAGACAAATCTATCTCCAGAACATATTTATTCCAAAAAGAACAAATTGCTTTCCCTTCAGTGATGGGAATAATTGAATACAATCAAATTGTCACCAGGTGGCTGGCTTGCTCATTGTGAAACATTACCATATTGTTGACTCAGTGTCACTTTCTGTTGTTGACGTGTTGGGTACTCACCAATAGTTACAGCCACATCATCTGTAGTGAGTAGAAGCCATGGTCAGTCCATGCATGACTGCCATGCTTGCTTCCATGGCCAATTGTTTCATCAGCCCTTTTAGCAATGACTGGAATGGCTGAGCAAAGTGATTCACTGATAGCCACATAATTGGATATCTTGTCCAGATGATTATTGGGGGTTCTGTCTGCTGTATTTGCTGTTTGGTGAACATTTACACAAGACAAAAATATCCTCACACTTTGGGGCCCATTCCGTGATGTCTGCTCAAGTTGCTTTGTCACCAATTGTCCAATATTTTTCTAAGTTCATAACCACTCAGCTAAGTCATTAGCTGCTGCTCAAAAATCAGTGTGAATCTGGTATTTCTTTACCTCCTTTTACAGAAAAGGTAAATACACAGGTACACTTCTCTAACTTATGTTTTCTAGAAAATTTCCCTTCACCAATGTTCTTATGTATCACACCCAAAAGGAAGAATGTTATATTTATCCGCATTTAAATGTTCCTATTATATCATGTGGAGCCATCTATAAACTAAATATAAATTTGTCTTCATCAAACAACTTGCCATAGTTGTTGACATGACAATCCCTCATAAAACCACACATGCAGGTTCATAGAAAGGAGGCAGTACTTTCAAAGTAGATGGATAAAAGTCTAAACCTCTTGCTCGTCATGTAACATAATTGTTCAGAATCTGTTTAAGCCCAATGTTATCTATACTTCTTCCACTTAATGATGGAATGCTACTGAAATGTCAAATTTTATGGTTTCTGTGGTCAGAAAGCATCTAGGTTATGATAGGCAGCTCAGAGGGAAGATACCTTAGAGGTCCTGGTCAAATTTTCCTTCTTTAGTAAGACCTAATATTAAGCCATCAGTTATTTTGCTACTTTTGCTATTTTCAAACAAAGAATTATCTCCAAAATATGGAGTGGATTTGCTTCAAAATATAAGAGTTTGTGCTATAGTTTCTATAAAATAACCTATCTGCCACAGACACCTAATATCCTAAATGCACCTAAATATCCTGGTTCATATTGCTTACTGGTGGTGTGACTTTTTTCAGAATTCAAGAACCTTCTATTGTTCTGATTCCAGTCAAAACAGTAAGTTTTTGGGTTATTTAGTAAATGTATTGCTGGAGCATGGTGTTATGAGTTGCCTTTAAAATACAAAAGGCATTGGGCACCTGGGTGGCTCAGTTGGTTGGGCGACTGCCTTCAGCTCAGGTCATGATCCTGGAGACCCGGGATTGAGTCCCACATCAGGCTCCCTGCTCAGCGGGACACCTGCTTCTCTCTCTCACTCCCTCTGATTGTGTTCCCTCTCTGGCTGTGTTTCTCTCTGTCAAATAAAAAAAAAATCTTAAAAAAAATACAAAAGGCATTATGGTATTTTCTTGGTGGTAGGAGATTCCAGATAAGTCTCTTGCCATTTGCTTATTGTAGATATCTTTTCATGGCTCAGATCAAGGAAAACCCTGAAACTTAATCTAAGGGTCAGAGCCTGAATTTTCATGGGGCTTTATTTTGCATCCTTATGCAGGCATGTATCTTACCAAGGTTTCTGGGGCATTTAATGCTTCATAATGGTAACCTTTATAGAATGGACCAGCATGATGTCTTGTAAAATGGTAAAATAATAGAATTCCCTATATACTACATTTTAAGAAAGATATGGAGAGTTGATAGATCGTTATTGAAAGTGAACACAACTCCTTTTTTCCTTTTTATGTGAAATCAAATGGGTCTGGTTTTCTATGTTTACAGGAAAAGAGTTATAAGCATTCATTGGACCATTAGTTGCCTGCCAGGTACCAGGGCCTATCTATATTCTCTAGAAAAGTGACTGCATCTGGAATGACTAATTGGAGTCTTTAGCTGTATAAATGTATAATACATGGTTATTTCAAAATCCATCCAAGTTACTTTATCCTTAGTCTTGGTTGCTATCTTTTAGTCTGACTGTCACTTTGTATTCTTCCTATCATTTACTCCATCCTATTGCCTTTCTCACCAGATCATGGACTCTTTGACACAAGAACATATACCATCTCTGCATTTTTCCATGTTCCTAAAACATAGTAAGCAATTAAAATTATTGGTGGGTTTGTTTTAATTAAAAACTTGCTAAATGCATTTTATTAGTAAAAATGCCTGCTTTAAATTGTTTCCCTTACCTGAAATGCTTAAATATATAAAATGTTTTCTAAAACATTTCCAATATGTCCAAATATTTTACTGTATTATGACCTTCAAATAGTCAATGTTTTTATTGTATGACTATATATAAGACTGAAACAAATGTTTCCTTCCTTGATTTGGGTTTTCCAAGTAACTGCTTAACTATGAAAAAATCATGAAATATTAAGATATAGGTCTAAGATATAGACAGTTTCCATAAACTAATGTAACACATTTTTAAACGAGTTTGAAAACAAACAAAAAAAAATGTTTAGGTCTTTAGAAAGCTCTCAAGCTTCTAAGAGCCAAGTGATGCATTACTATTCCTACCATTTTAATTCTATTTTATATATATAGTCAGGAAATCATACCCATATTAAGCTATCTAATTTATATCTAGGTAGTATTTTTGTATTAGCAGCTTCTGGCCCACTAATTTTTATGACTTCAACCATGAATATAATGCCCTAAGTATTAGTATAGAAAAAGGAACTATATCTCAAAATATTCAAACTATGATAGTCATCAAAAATACCCATAATTTTTATGACATTTTGATATATATCCAAAGCCATTTGAATATATATCATAGTACTTCCGCTTATGCTTCTCCAAATTTTTTTTAGAAAATGATGAATATGACTTTGATTCATATAAATCTACATTGTAAGCATTAATATAAAATCTACTTTTAATATTAAGAGGGAAACTTATTAAGAATGTTGATATAAACTTGGGTTAACTTACTTGAATTATATATAGATATAATGCCAGATTTAAAAGTGTATTATATATGTATATATGTATTCTGTTTATCTGTCTAGCACTTTTCAATCTCTCTACTTCACAAAAGATAACCAATTTTGAAGCATAATAAGTAAGTCTTTGTTAAATTGAAAGATTATCCACCATGACCAGGTGGGTTTTATCCCAGGGATGCAGGGGTGGTTCAACACTCGCAAAACAATCAACATGATAGAACAAATCAATAAGAGAAGAGAGAAAAACCACATGGTACTCTCAATTGATGCAGAAAAGGCATTTGACAAAATACAACATCCGTTCCTGATCAAAACTCTTCAAAGTATAGGGACAGAGGGAACATTTCTCAACTTCATAAAATCTATCTACGAAAAACCCACAGCGAATATCATTCTCAATGGGGAAAAACTGACAGCCTTTCCTCTGAGATCAGGAACAAGGCAAGGATGCCCACTCTCACCACTACTATTCAACATAGTGTTAGAAGTCCTAGCAACAGCAATCAGAAAACAGAAAGACATAAAAGGTGTCCAGCTTGGCAAAGAGGAAGTCAAACTCTCTCTCTTTGCAGATGACATGATACTGTATGTGGAAAACCCAAAAGACTCTACCCCGAACTACTAGAACTCATACAACAATTTGGTAATGTGGCAGGATACAAAATCAATGCGCAGAAATCAGTTGCATTCTTACACACTAACAACGAAAAAATAGAAAGGGAAATCTGAGAATCAATTCCATTTACTATAGCACCAAAAACTATAAGATACTTAGGAATAAACCTAACCAAAGAAGTCAAGGATCTGTACTCGAGGAACTACAGAACACTCATGAACAAAATTGAAGAAGACACAAAAAGATGGAAGAGCATTCCATGCTCATGGATCGGAAGAATAAACATTGTCAAAATGTCTATACTGCCCAGAGCAATCTACACTTTCAATGCCATTCCGATCAAAATTCCACCAACATTCTTCAAAACGTTAGACCAGACAATCCTAAAATTTATATGGAACCAAAAAAGACCCCAAATAGCTAAGGAATTGCTGAAGAAGAAAAGCAAAGCTGGGGGCATCCCATTACCTGACTTCAGGCTTTATTACAAAGCTGTGATTACCAAGACAGCATGGTACTGGCACAAAAACAGAGAAATAGACCAATGGAACAGAGTGGAGAGCCCACATATGGACCCACAAATCTATAGTCAAATCATCTTTGACAAAGCAGTAAAAAATATCCAGTGGAAAAAAGACAGTCTCTTCAATAAATGCTGCTGGGAAAATTGGACAGCTATGTATAGAAGAATGAAACTAGACCATTCTCTTACACCACACACAAAGGCAAACTCGAAATGGATGAAAGACCTCAATGTGAGACAGGAATCCATCAAAATCCTGGAAGAGAACATAGGCAGTAACCTCTTTGATATCGGCCACAGCAACTTCTTTCAAGACACGTCTCCAAAGGCAAAGGAGACAAAAGCGAAAATGAACTTCTGGGACTTCATCAAAATAAAAAGCTTCTGTACAGCAAAGGACACAGTCAACAAAACAAAGAGGCAACCCACAGAATGGGAGAAGATATTCGCAAATGACACTACAGACAAAGGGCTGGTATCCAAGATCTATAAAGAAGTACTCAAACTCAACACCCAAAAAGAAGATGAACACATCAAAAAATGGGCAAGAGACATGAAGAGGCACTTCTCCGTAGAAGATATACAAACGGCTAACAGACACATGAAAAAATGTTCAGCGTCACTAGCTATCAGGGAAATTCAAATCAAAACCACTCTAAGATACCACCTTACACCAGTCAGAATGGCCAAAATTAA
>PITA01000612.1:0-24726 GCA_004023965.1 Spilogale gracilis
CAGAAAAGTTGGCCATAAGTTATTTGTTAAGTATTTATACGGTACCAGGAAAACCTCACGTCACTGATGCCTTCAGAGAAGCTTCGATTTTCACCTTCTCTGCAATTTCAGGGATGGAGCTCAGCTCCGTTTACACAGACTCGGCCAAGCCATCGATCAGAGAGCCTATGCATTCTTACAATTAGAAAGGAAATCACAATTTCAAATGTCTTCCCAACTTCAAAGACAAAACAGCCATCTTTGTGAAAAATAGGTTTTATTTTCCTAATGTAGTACAATCTCTCACATGAAAAGAAAATCAACCCCTATTCTAAAAATACTCTGTCCAAAGACTCTCCCAACTTGAAAGAAACCATAGTACAGAATGCTAACTGGCCGGCTCTGTGAGGCAGGGGCTGAGGTACAGCCCTGCAGGCCCTCAAGACGAGAGCTGAAAGTCTCCCCTCCCTAAGGTGACACTTCCTTCTCACACAGTGTCAGGGTATGAGCTGATCTGCTGGTCAGACAGCATGTGGAAAGCTCAGACCAGGCTTGGCTATTTTCTTAGAAAATATTCTCCATTCGATGAATTAGGAAGCTGTAGGCTACTGGCATGCCTATACTGAAAACTGATCATCCGAGACAAAAACTAATTAAAAATGTACTCAATTAAGGGGAAAAAAAAAAAACTACCGGCACAAAAAGCCAATACAGTCTTTTAATGCACCCAGTTATTTTCATGACAGGTCTTCCTTATAAATGTATGAGAAAAGCAAATGCTGGGGAAAGGACTGGTCTGGCTTAGCTCCTCCTGTTGAAGACCTGTTTGTAATAAACCCAGGATACAACATCCACTGTGAGACATACTCTTTTGTCAATATCATCTCTATCTGAAACATATCTTTCTAAAAATCATTTTCTAATTCAAGACATGCATAAGAAAAGTGGTCATTACAGCAGGTACATGGATACTTTAATCAACCATACAGAAAACAGAAGGGGGGAGGAAGTTTACTACATTAAGGAATAGAACCTTGAAACAAACTTAAACTTAAAAAAAAAACAAAACACCTCACTTCTAAGGTATGGGCTGAACACTAAGGGAAGGGGGTAAAGGGGGCTCATCACCACCCGCGTCCATTCTCGAAGTCCCCTCTGCCAGAAATCACTGACCAGGCGTTCAGAGGTTCGCCAGTCATCTACCTTCCCAAGTACAGATGGAGTTTACAGAGTGGGGACTGTGTTTCTCATTTCTAGTTTATTCTCCAACAATGCAGACCATGGTGGGAATTTAAGGGCTGGCTGACTTCAAGCAGGCAAAGAGTAGATTTAAAAAGCCCCCACCGTCATTATCTTCTCCTTATAACATTCACTTGTGAAGGAGTGTGAAGCAGAAACTTCTCTATACCCGGCAGATACCACCCCATTTTTCTTGTGAGAACTCAAGGGAAAAACTGCATTAACTTCAATAATATTTTTAATCACAAAAACAGACCAGACTTCAGACTTGCATGCTTTGATTTCCTTTGTTAACAACCTTCACTCTGTGTACAGATGAGCAGGTTAAGAAAAGATAAAAGATTTAGCATCTCTTCATTATATACAGAGATACACATATTCTGATTCCAAGGCCCTGTTAACACAATGGAGAAGAACTTTATCAGTCAGCTGAAAACATCAAGTCCAAGTGCAGCATGAGGTCAGGAGCACAGCAGCAGGACCTCTTGCTTGCATCCCAAGGGCTGTGCCACTTAGCAGCCATGAGGCCTTGATAAGTCACTTCTCTGTTTCTCAATCTCCACACCTGTAAAACACTCCATGCACCCTGCAGTGCCACGGCAAAGACAGTCAGGAGTCTACAGCAGAGCCCAGCGCGGGGGAAGGAGCGGAAGTGGCTCTGGTATCCTCATCATCATCCCTCATCATCATCGTCATGAGCAAGATGCCATGCGCAATATAACTGACCTGTAATTTTAGTAAAAATGAAAGCACTCAAATGCACTGAACTGCCACAAAAAGTATTCCAAGCTTCACATGGAATATAATTTATCCACGTTTGGTACTGAGGGGCTCCGCTACTAATATGAAGACACAACCTAACAAGTACAACGAGAAGAAAATACAGAGAAAGTGTCCGGGGTAAGAGAGAGGAAACAAGAACACTGAATGAGCACAAGACATGTTTTTAGTTGTTACCGCTTTGCCTTCTCCAAATTATGCTATTTAAAATGATGAAATAAAATGTGAAGTATGCTAAAATAAGAGTTTTACAGCTGAAAATTTTTCTGGATCCACGATATCAAAATCAGCCTCTAATACAAATTAAGTTTGAAAGAAAACCTTAATGAAAAACTTTTTAAAGCTACATGTTCTTAAGTAGGGAGGGGCAGGCAGCTCATTCCACCTCCTCTCAGCTTGCTCCCAGGGCATCAAAAAAGCCCAAATTCTTGCTCTACACTACATGATTACTAAAAGATTACAAAATCATCTACCAACTCCGTAATTTCTACCTGGTTTCCCTAAATCAGTATCATTTAATTCCCAATTACGATACACGGCAAATTTGTAATGTTCAAAGAATAGCTACATGCTATTAATTTGAATACATGATTCGGGCCCAAAACAAGATCTGCATTTCTAAGTTAACACAAAAGAAAGGTATTTAGAAAATGTTCTTTGAATAAACCCTCAAACTGTTTTAGCAGTCTTCACCAAAAACAAGGTTGAGGGGGCTCTTCATTCTGACACAGATAACAAAGAAAGACTCCAACTGGCATTTTTGTTTCTTTCGACCTACTGAAATGCATTGCTATTTTCCAAAAAAACAAAATTATCACCAGTACTTTAATCAGACACTCTAGGGATCCAAGAACTACTCTTAAAGCTTCTTTCACAATTCATGAGAACATAATGTAAATTTCAAACGTTTACCGAATTATATTCCAAAATGGGTTTTGCCAGTAGCTTTAATGAAGAAATCCCATCTTCCTTGTAAAAAAGAAAAAGGGAGAAAAATTCACATTTTACTATCCTTTCAAGTTCAACCAATTAGTAGATTTGCAGAATCTCATCAGATATTGGTAGCTCGGGGGCATGTTTTCCACAACTTTGGTGAAAAGTCAGTCTTCTCTCCTGTTGGGAAGTCTCCCCAGGAAAGGCTGCCCCACACGCACGCCCCGGGAACGCGTGCATCAGAAGCGCACAGCCCGCACAGCCAGTTTGCAGCTGAAGGGCTTTTGGAAAATGTCTGGCTGGCTAACAGATGCCTGGCTTGAATTTCCTCCCAAATATGTTTTTAATACTGATAATGCTTAAATGCAACTGTTCAGAGCAAGGAAAGGAGTGAGGAGAATGGAAATCTGCTGCCACGTAAAAAAAAAAAAGGGAAGGGGGAGAGCCTCACATTAACAGCTTAGCTAAAATTTACAGTGATTTTTGCATAAATACATCAGCTGTTCCCAACAGTCTTGCCATCAAGAACCCCTTTTTCTTCATTTACCCCCACTGCAAAGCTCATGATTGCAAAGAGTCTCCCTACAAACCGCAAGTAGTAGGTAATAATCCGTCCCATCTTTAGAAATCATGTATCTGTTAGAATAAACCAATGTAACCACACTGCATTCATAAGCAAACAAACTTCAAGCTTCACTTAGTTTCTGAAGCCTTATTCCAGAAATCTGTATGATTCCTATTAAGTGTTTTATATTTTAAAATTTATTACTCACAGACCAAAGACAAATCCTGAAAAACAGCAAAATTTAGGCTGCAAAAAAAGTGAAGAGTTTGGGAAGGAACCACTGGAGAGGGGAAAACCTTGGTAACATTCTAGCTGGAATGATGGAATTCTCTCCATTTGCAAATTACGTGTGAAATACTTCAAAACTGAGAAAATATTCCTTCTGCTCCTATCCTCCCACCCTCCACCCCCCAACCCCCAAAGCATCCTTCTTTGCAGGCCAGTCTCTAACTTCATGAAGCCTTTCCAAACAGCCGGGAGGAAATGCTCACCTTGTAGACCCCAAGCAGTACGTTCTTCACCCATTGTTCAGTAGCTGTTGAACTGAATCTGGTACTCCTGTAATGAATTTCATCGTCATTTATGTTTCTGCATTATCCCCACCACAAAACATGAAGGCAGACAATGGTAGAAAGAAGGTAGGTTTTTTTCAGTTTGCTCAACCTGATCAGAATTTGGTTCTGCCATGGAGTGGCCCCCATCTGTGGAATGTGGTGGGGCGTCTGATAAGGTCAGTGAGGACTAAACAGGAAAATTTTCTGGGCACCTGCAGGTATTTGGGGGGTCCGGGCAGGAGCGAACACCGCAGCTCCCAAGCTGCCGTGCTTGCACACACATCATTTCGGGAAAAAGATGAACCACCCCAACTTTTGGATGCACAAAAGCCTTCGCTGCAGACTGAATTACTACATAAAATTCTTATTCTGTACACTTCAGCTAAGTCAGGGAGGAAGAATAACCAGCAGCATATTGAAGAGCACTCATAATCACCCAGAAAGGCCTGGGAGAGGGAGGACAGAGATGGGAAGAGGTCCAGATCACTAATCAGAATAGAACATTACAAAATAACTGCTAGACTTTCTATCAAAAACAAACATATGGACATAAATGTCAGAATGCCATTTATATACAGGTGTCCCCTAAACAGCGGGTCCGGGGCACCTTCACTTACCAGTCAAAAGTTCATGTATAATAACTTTGGTTCTCCAAACACTTAACTACTGATAGCTTACTGTTGACTGGAAACTAGGAAAACAAACAGGTGATTACACCTATTTTGTATATGTATCATATACTGTATTCTTACAATAAAGTAACTTATAGAAAAAAACATTAAGAAAATCATAAGGAACAGAAAATACATGTATAGTCCTGTACTGTATTTATTGGGGAAAAAAGGCTGAATAAGAGTGGACCCACACAGTTCAAATGCATGTTGTTCAAGAGTTAACCGTATACTGGAATTATTCCTGGCAGTTTAATATTTGAATTTTCAGTATTGTTTATGCTACTGCCTACACAAAATATCCTGGGCGTAATGCACTGTATCTCTTCTATGGCCAACAATTTCAGATGCATAACCTACTGCCATAGGATAATATGGCCATATGGAAAATATGGCCAAACATCATTATCATCAGCATTATGAGCTATAAAGTCCAGTGGTCCCACAAAGCACTTGTTTTTATACCTACCTTCCATTTGGAGATGGGCATTTATGGGGTTAACTGACTTGCACAGAGGCCTGAGAGTTAGGACCTGAAACCAGGGACATCTCAATTCTACATGACATCATTCAATCAAGACCAAGCAGAAAACACTGCAGTTGCTCTCCCGGGACACTTCAAAAACTACACTGCAAGATTTTAACTTAAAGGACCACTGTGAATTTAAAAAAA
This sequence comes from Spilogale gracilis, assembly GCA_004023965.1. Classification (NCBI taxonomy): domain Eukaryota; kingdom Metazoa; phylum Chordata; class Mammalia; order Carnivora; family Mephitidae; genus Spilogale; species Spilogale gracilis. The sequence goes on from PITA01000612.1 coordinate 5,395, forward strand.
AGGAAAGAAAAAGTTACAAAAAGTAAAAAGGATGAACGATGAACACTGAATTCTCTTTACTATAGTCCTGAATTATGCGCACATGGGACATAAAGGAAAAAGATTCTCAGAGCAAGAGACAGGGCACCCACACACCTGTACGTCCTGCACCACAAGGGGTTGTAGGAGGCAACACGCCCACACTCAAGCCCATGTGGGGTGACAGAGTACTGAGGCTGGGAATCAGGGTCACAAACATGGAACAACAGATACCTGGCTTCGAGTTTACCTATCATTGCACTGTGCAAGAGGAACGAGACTATGTCGCTGATATTATTATAAATATTTTCAAGTAAAGAGCAAATTAATGAAAATTTTCCAATCAGCATTTTCACCAGCTAATTACCTTCTTACAGAAAGTCCTTCCAAGGACACAGGTAATCCATTCACCTCCAGCACCGGCCATACTCCTCCAAAAATAACATCACTGTGCATTTTTCTAACTTTCACTCCTATTAAAAGCTACTACGTGTGGCGCCTGGGTGGCTCAGAGGGTTAAGCCTCTGCCTTCGGCTCACATCATGATCTCAGGGTCCTGAGATTGAGTCCCGCATCGGGCTCTCCGCTCAGAAGGGAGCCTGCTTCCTCCTCTCTCTCTGCCTGCCTCTCTGCCAATTTGTGATCTCTCTCTGTCAAATAAATAAATAAAAGCTACTACGTGCTCACTGTTCAAAGAAATCTGACCCAAACTCTACTTGTACAATGTTAATATCATACTGTACCTGACTTTATCTGAACATTATGATCATCTTCAAAACTCACCACAGAGAAAAAGGAAAACATACCCTGTGTCATTTAAGTGGATCACAGGCAGGACAGGTTTAGGAGCTGTAATTAACTACTCACAATAACATTTTTAGAGGTAATTTCGTCCAACAAATAATAATAGCACTAGTGCTAAGAAAGACTAAAATCACCGGGCCATAAACTCTACTTCAAATAGTAGACACCTCTAAGTTAAAACTGGGCAAGCGGGTTTTCGTTTAGCTCGTAACCAGTCTCCCTTTCTAGTACCTCGCTAGCAAAACCTGACCCGTACTACTGGCCGCAACAGGTGTACCGGGAGGCAGGGAAGTTGCTGAGCAGAAGCATCAGGCATTTTAGGCGCCGTGCTGGTGAGTGAACTCAGTGACTGTGCATAGGCCTTCACGGCTCGTGCTTGAATGTGTCGCGTCCCCGCCCATCTGTGTCAAGACCAGGACTGCTGGTCTCCACCCCACAACTGCTGGGAGCGGCAGGTGTGTGCACCGCGTGTGCGGCACATCTGCGATGGACCATGTCAGCTGCCCTCTCTGGGGTTCCAAGAACGCACAAGCCTCTCGCTCTCAAGCCCACACAGCACCACACGACAAGAGCACCACAGTGTCACCGAAGCCAGTCCTTCAACCACAGTGTCCACGACCGCATCCGTGCGGCTGACAAGTAGGCATTCCTCTCCCAGATGTTGATAAAGATACACCAAGTCACCACATCGTGTAAAAGCAGACGAGCCTAGACAGTCTGTGAATATTTTCTCAAATTATGGAAACAGGTTGTTTTATAGGCAAATCTGCAGAGAAAAAGAGTGGTTTACAATGCATGGGACTGGAAAAAAAATGAGAAGTTTGGAGGGATGAAGGTTAAGGGGTGTGGGAGGTTCTTTCTGGTGAAGACATTCTAAAATTAACTGCCGTGATGGTTGTACTACTCCATGAACGTTCTAAAAAGCCACTGAATCACACACTTTAAATGGGTGATTTTTACACTAAATCAGTTGTATCTCAATAAAGCTGACCCAAAAAGAGTTGTTGAGAAATGTTTCAAAAACATTCTAAATAAAGCATGCCATAAGGGATTATTAAAAATATTTATATGGAATGGAGGAGAGGTCATTTTGAATAGAGGCAGGATCTCCTAAATGGAAACAGGGTTTGGGTGTATTCAGTAATTATAACAGTATGAATGTTTAATACCTTTGTCAAATACTCCTCTGGGAAATAAGTGCATACACTCTTAAGTTAATCCATTCCTGATCCCAACAGTTGAGTCTGGTGTACTGAAGGGAAAGAGAAAGGGCTATCTAAGTATTCATCATCTCTGTTTTGGCAAATAGTCCACTATAAGACTAGGGCTTGAAAAATAAAAACACGGATTTTATAATTAAGTCAAAAAATTTTTTTCATAAAAGGTTTTTTGTCATTGTAAAAAAAATGCAAGCATTTTAAGATTTTAAGATTTTGAATACACTTAAAGGAAAAACCTTCAAAAACCATTAAGTTTTTAGTTTGGGGAGACTTTCAATGTTCTGTGAAAAAGAAAAAAAGAAGCTGTATTAAACTGCCTTGTGAAGGGCCAAACCACCATAATTCCATATCTTTGGGCCTTTCATAATCAACAATTCAATAAAATTGGGTTCACCCAGGGGCGCCTGGGTGGCTCAGTTGGTTAAGCGACTGCCTTCGGCTCAGGTCATGATCCCGGAGACACGGGATCGAGCCCCACATCAGGCTCCCTGCTCAGCGGGAAGCCTGCTTCTCCCTCTCTCATTCCCCCTGCTTGTGTTCCCTCTCTCGCTGTGTCTCTGTCAAATAAATAAAAATCTTAAAAAAAGAAAAATTGGGTTCACCTCGCTCATAATAAATCATTTGTTAAATAGGTCATCTATCTAACCAACCAGGTCAGCTGGATGAATCCACAGCTGTAAGTTTTAGGTTTCATCCAAAATGCATAGTTTTACCTGTAAAACCACACACAAAAAAACTTGCATCTTTACCCAAAAGCTTTTGATGACTTGCCAAAGAATTCATTCTACAAATACATGTTTATTGATTAGAATGGGTATACGTTAAGCGCTAAATTCCATTCATAGTTTTACAGTTTTTGCTTTGGAAGAAAAAGCTTTCATTTTTCTACAAGATTTCCAATTTACGTAAATTAAATCACCTTTAGACCCAGCAGAACTATCACTGGCCAATATCCCACCTTTAAACTGTTAAAGCTATTAACATTTTATATAGTTCTTTACAGTTCCTTAAAGCATTTTCCCAACCTAATTAGCTCACACATTGACTAAACCCACCCTGTAAGATATATTTATTTTTTATAAATTTATGTTCTACACTTTAAAAACCAGGGACTCAAGGGTCAAAGATATGAAATCATCACTTACGCAGGATAATACAGCCAGGAAGCCATAATCAAATCCAGATCTTCTGTGGTTTGGAGAGCATTTTTTTGTTTCTTTTTGCTCTACTCAACCCAGAGCCTGAATTTTTTTTAAGGTCTCATTTATTTCTAGAATGTGTTGGTTTGTACAAATGAATTAGATTATAAGATGCAAATTATCTGAAATATTTTACAAGTACACATCCTGGGTTTCCCTTATAGTCTGAATATATTATGTAAGAATAGATAATATTTTGTTTTGATTTTTCAGAGATGCCATTTCCCTTTCATTCTTTTAATAGATCACAGTTTCCTCAAAAAGAAGACATGTTCTTAAAGTCTTCATTAATATGTTACTTAGAGCAAATCTTCCAAATTACTGGAATGTAATTTAGGGCAAAGTAAAATCCCTTTCACAATTTTTATTAAAATTACTTAAAAAGACAGTGTAGGGCACCTGAGTGGCTCAGTCGTTAAGCCTCTGTCTTTGGCTCAGCTCATGATCTCAGGGTCCTGGGATTGAACCTCACATCAGGCTCCATGCTCGGAGGGAAGCCTACTTCCTCCTCTCCCACTCTCCCACCTTGTGTTCCCTCTCTCGCTGTGTCTCTCTCTGTCAAATAAATAAAATCAAGAAATAAAAAAGAAAAGAAAAGAGCATTTTAACCTAGAACAAAATCATCCTTTCTTATCATTTGATATCACATTCCTTGAAAATCATCTAGCTTTGTAGATTAGATAAAAAATTCTTTTTAAACAGTCATTTCAGATCTTTTTACAAATCGAGCACTTTTTAAAATGCCCCACACCTCTGTTAAATGACCGCACATGGCAAATTCGTACATTGCTATCAACAGACTACCTGCTTCTGTGAAAAAGGCTAAAATACTTTCTGCATCATCACGATCTGCTACCGCTAGAGTGCGTCCCCCCTTTACTGACAGATACTTGTCACAGTTATGAACAGAAACAATTTTCACTATTCCATGCCCTACAATACAGCAAACATGATTTTTACGTATCAATTCTCTAAATATAAATCTCGGAACACTTGCCCTCCACTTAATTATGGCATAAACCTTCCTCCAGATAGACAGACATGGAGATTACAGAACTGACTCCTGGGGGCCCCTTGCCCCCGACGAGCAACAGGCTGTCCACTAGCATCGCTGACAGTGTTCACAGTACAGAACGTTAGACAAGCCGGGCGGAGACCACCTTACCCGCAGATTAGCAAAGGAATCAACGTCTCCCACCCACTGGGCTGGCCACCAGCTTCTAAGATCACAACTGCCTGGTCCCCTACCCATCACCCAGCTCATCCACAGAATCGTACTTTTTTATCCTCTGCCATTCATTCCACCTCTGAAACTACCAGTATTTATTTCTCTATGGGTTTCAAGCAGCCCGTGGCTTCATGCTGTCTGTACATTCTTCACATAGGAACCTCGTCAGTGTTTTCAATAATGACAGGGAGTAAATCTTCAGGTGGATGTGGTATGTGGCAGGTGGTGGGGGGATTAACCCCAGCAGCTTAAGAAGGGGTAAAATCAATGGAACATTATGTCTACTATATTCGGAGATAAGAGAGGGAAGGAAAACTATTTACTGAAGGTTGAGAGGGGTCAGTTACCTGCTTCCTTTCCAGATGGTGACATCTTACACACTGAACACCATCAGGCCACAATCCTAGCCCAGCCACAGCCCTTCGGATGAATTTTATTTTCCACGATCCCCCATAGTCCTAGAGCATCACACTTCACGCTCAACTGCTTGCCATTCCCCTGCCGGGCCCAGAACTTCTCGCTGGAGACCACACTCTGATCAGCTTACCAGCCAAGCCCACCAGGTGTTGAGGCTTATGTAGTGGCTGTCTGTCACCAAGAAGCACCCCCAGGTGTAAGCAGGGTAGGTCCCCTACACCAGGTGATGGATCCTCTGACATACAGAAAAAAATACTAGCAACTCCATGTTTTTAAAACTTTTTCATCCTTTTTGAAGTTCCAATTTTACAACTTTTTATAATACACAGCATTAAGTAAACAAATACATGTTGAAAATATATACTCAATTTTTTTAAAGATGTTATTTATTCAGGGGCGCCTGGGAGGCTCAGTTGGTTAAGCGACTGCCTTCGGCTCAGGTCATGATCCCGGAGACCTGGGATCGAGTCCCACATCGGGCTCCCTGCTCGGCGGGAAGTCTGCTTCTCCCTCTTTCACTCCCCCTGCTTGTGTTCCCTCTCTGGCTGTGTTTCTCTCTGTCAAATAAATAAAAAATCTTAAATAAAAAAAAAAGATTTTATTTATTCATTTAACCGACAGAGAGAGAGCACAAGCACAGGGAGCAGGAGGCAGGGGGAGAGGGAGAAGCAGGCTCCCCGCTGAGCAGGGAGCCCGATGGATTGCAGGACCCTGGGATCATGACCTGAGCCGAAGGCAGAAGCTTAACAACGGAGCCACCTAGCGCCTCGGTACTCAATTTTTCTTTTAACTGATTTAGTATGCTGTTTTTTAAAAGTGTGTTGCCCACAGCTCAAAAGATGCTGTCTCTCAGAGCATCTCTCACTTTATACCTTGTGTGGTACATACTGAACAAAAGTCTGTATATCCATCTAATAAATATTTCTTGTGTATCCACCATGTCATGTGCCGTGCTAGGCAACAATGACCGACAGTTCCTCCTCCCTTCATGGAGCTAAGAATGGACCTGTTCATGGAGCTAAGTATACTGCAAGAGTCCATACAGCTAAAACCATAAATGCCATCAAGTGTGAATCTGGGTGTAGGGGACACACTGCAGAAGTGGAGGGGGTATACAAAGGTGGCGTAGGGGAGCAGGAAATGTCTGTCTGCATGGGGTAGGGAGCTGGAGGTGAAGAACATGTTCACTGAAGCCAGAAACAAGTGGGCATGCCTTATTCAAGGAACTGAGAGCAGGCTACTTTGGCAAAAACATGCGGTGGGGAAGAGCAGCAGCAGGCGGGTTCACACACTCTGCCCCAACCAGCCATGTGACCCTGACAACCACTTAGCATCTGTCATCTCTGGCCTCCAGCCTTACCACCAGTGAATAAGGAGATCCCCCTCAGCAGGACCTACGGAAGGACTGCAGGAGATCACTCACGCAGTGCTTATCCCAGCAGCTGGGGGTGCTGCTGCTGCTGTTCTAATTCAGCCCTTATGTTCTCCACGAGACTGGAACACCCAGGAGACCAGAATCTTTACCTGAATGAACTGGGACATGTAGACTCTCAACAAGTATTTGCTTCCCCCTGACACCTTCAGTGACCTATGATAGCGTGAGAAAATACAGTAGCCCCCACCTCGACCCCCAGTGTCAGTTAGCCACAGTCAAGCCCGGTCCGGAATCCAGGGATCCTCCTTCTGCGCGTTGCCAGGAGGTCAAGAGTAGCCAAGGTCGCGCCACGGCGCCTGCGTCGCGCACCTCGCGTCACCTCCTCGTGCAGCCGTTACACACCACCTCACAGCAAGACAACTGGGTACAGCGCGAGTATTTTCAGAGAGGCTGCATTCACATGACTTAGATTACAGTGTATTGTTGTAATTGTTCTATTATTAATCTTTGTGCCTAATTTATAAATTTACTTTACCACAAATATGCATATGCGGGGGAAAAATACAGTAGATATAGAGTTTAGTCCTATCATGGTTTCAGAGACCAAAGATCCCGGATCATATTTCTCACAGATTGGGGGGGGGGGGAGCTACTATTATTAAAAAAAAGAAAGAAAGAAAGGAAGGAAGGAAGGAAGGAAGGAAGGAATAAATAAATAAATAAATAAATAAATAAATAAATAAATAAATAGGGGGTGCCTGGGTGGCTCAGTTGGTAAAGTGTCTGTTGATTTCAGCTCAGGTCATGATCTCAGGGTTTTGAGATGGAGCTCCATGTCGGGGGCATGGAGCCTGCTTGGGAGTGTCCCTCTCTCTCACTTTCTCTCCTTTCCCGTTTCTTTAAAAAAAAAAAAAAAAAAAGAATCAGTCACTGTTTTATGCCTGTATAAGACTGTCCAAAGGAGTTCAAGTCCCCAAGATCAGAAAGGATCCTATTATGACTCTACAAAATATAATTTTTATAACTTTGCATAATACAAGTTTTAAATAACTAATCCTAATAACACATTTTGTTCTTGCATACTTTATGTTCTAACCACATTATTAAATTATGCTCATAAGAGCAGAGAATGAAGCTGGTACCTAGCTCTCTCTCCCTGCAGAGAGGACAGGAAGAACCACCTAGAAAGAGGCCCACTCAGGAGAGCAAGGCAGGCCCAGGAACAGGTGTTAACAGGCTTTCAACTTAACCCCAAGGGAAATTTTTCTCCCCTTCACTTACAGCCCAGATGGTCTAATAACAAAATGTATCTGCTCTTCAGCTTGAGAAAATAAAAGAGTGATTATGAGTTATTACTGTTCAACTGTGAAATTTGTAAAAATCAACTGAAAATAGCCAAAATTCATTCAGAAAATATAACCTTAGCTCCTTCTTGGTTCGGACATAACACTAATAACAGCACTCCTTCCAACATACGCTTTCTGGCACCCACAGGTCATCCAAGGGTCCCCCCTGCCCACAGATGGGGGTATGGATAGGACAGGGGACCATTAATGAAAAATGGGCCTGTTTGGCATGTTCGTTCTAAATGTAATGGGATCACAAAGTGAGACAGAGAGAACTACTGAAGCAAACCAAACCTTTGCACCTTTGGACTATTAAAATCCCGAACAACAGTAAACATGAGGAACCAGTCTTTGTTTTTCCCTTCTTCCTAACAGCGACCACTAAACACATTTGGTGGGCATTGTGATGCAAGTAATTTGAAAGTACGGTCTTGTAAATTTAATCCTCAAGCAACCTCATGTGAAAGGCACTAATGCAGCCCATTTGTAGAATTATGCTATGCATGAACCTTAACTTTACCACTTTCTCTCCAGTTCCGAGAAAATACAAAAACCAGCCACGTGATATTGGAAAACGTACATGGCAAGTTTCAGTGCTTTAATAATTATGGTGATAGAGGATTCTCACCACACATTACAAATGATTACGACTCAGCAGTTTGTTGGAACATCAACAAGAAACTTTAGAGAATCATACCCGGAGAAATGACCAAGTAAATGACCAAGTAAAATGGGGGCGGGGGGAGGATAAGGAAAAGATAGAAAGAGGAGACTATAAGAAATCAAGAGAGAAGAGATTCCAGAAAAGCACTCAGGAGTTCCGAAGCAGCTTGGGTGGACAGTGAGCCCTACGGTCCGTCTGCAAGATCGGAGCTCAGCCAAGTGTCAATCTACACATTTAACCATGGGCTCATCACCCTCCCCGGATCCTCACCCGATACTCCTTTATCCTACTTTTACAGCAGGAAAGCCATGTGGGCATTTGTAATTGTCATAAGGATTCGGGGGAACAGGACTGGCCTCCGGAGGATGAGGGCCAGGAAGGCCAGGCAGCCCTCACATGTGACAGCCCCCAGCACACGCGTGTTTCATCAAACATCTTGCCTGACTTTCCAATGTCTTGCCAGATATTCAAAAAATTCAAAATCCCTTAGAACCAAACTCCATTTTATGTATAAACAGAAACAAATTTTTGGCACAGTTTCTATAAACTACATTTTTCAGGAGAGAAACTACCTTGTAAATGGAGGAAATCTCTACTTTGGCTTGGAAATGTACCAAGAACTGTTCACTTCAGAAAATCCTGTCACTAGCAGCAACCCGGCTCACAGCACCTGAGCCACCAACACGACACGCTGGTAGTAGTCGGCCTCCGTGGACATCCCACCTTGGGGTGCTATGCCACCTCTCCCAGAACGCTCCTACCAGAGTGTGACCTCAGGACTGGCCACAAGTCCGCTAGTTCAGGAGCACCTCTCTGCACTCAGAAAAGAGTTCGCAGGTCTTCTGCTGACCTTCCTTTTCCACGGCAGGACTGTCATCAGAAGAAACTACCAGGCAATTTACAGATTTATATTCTAGAAAGCAGATCAGCACTTGCAGGACAACACGGTAGTGCATGTACTTCAGGACTACATACTCAAACAAATGTTTGTAAACTGCGTTTCTCTCATTTCTTCTTTGTTAGCTTTGATTTAATTAGGTGCTAATTACACTTCAGGATAGTACACGGAGCCATTACATAACACTATCAGCAGAGGAGCTGTGGCAGATGGAGTTAAGAACCACAACCGTAAAGAACCACTGGAAGACAGCATCCAATGCTGGGTGCTTTGGATGCTGTCTTCCTAAAATGTACCAGGAAAGATCAAAACGGGCCTGATTATTTGGACCATTCCAAGGTAGTCAAAATCACATCACCCCCCCAAACCTGGAACAGGTTCTAGAGATTGTCTGCTAATATTTTACAGTTTCACTTTATTCAAAAATAAAGTAAAAGTAAAGAGAGACCTCCTCTCCTCCCAAGCCTTGAAACAATACCGCAGGAAGGGCCTGACTGAGAAGGACCTGCAGGCCAAGCCCTCTGCCACTGTCTGCAAATAAAATCACCGGAGCGCAGCCAAGCTCCTTTTCCAACTACAGAGCTGGGCAGCAGCCTCAGAGACGCACCGTGTGGCCCACAAAGCCTGAAATACTATCTAGCCATTCATTTTTTAAGAAGGGCCAACTCATCTTTAAGATAAAACATACCTTGGTGTTTTATCTTACATCCATTTGAACTATATGAAAATCTGTATCATAATTGATATTCTAAATTTCAATATTTAGAGGATGTCTGAGATCAACAGGATGCTCTCAATGCCTTCAATACGTTTGAATTTTATGCTTTCATTTTATGAACATGTATCTAAAATTTCCGTCCAGATTTTGGTTTGTCACACCCTACAGCTGGAATGGTTTGAACCATCCTGTTTGAACCACATTTGGTATGTCCAAACAACCCTAATAGAACTTTTCTTATCAAGTAAATTCCTCTTACGTCAAACAGTTCTAGGAGTACAAGTGGTGATAAAGAAGATATAAATTTCATTCTAAAGCTTCTTCAAAATGATGCGATTTGTGCCCACAGAGACTACCTGTACTTAAAATCCACGTGCAACTCCTGAAAGCTCACATGATCCCAAGAAACGAGACGGGTTACACTGAGGTCTCTCTCCACCAGCGTTTCAGGCCAGCTGTCAATGCTGCTGGAGTTGCACAGGGGCCTCGTTAACGTCCCTGGGCCATGCATCTGCTTCCCGGACTGCCACGTTCCTGGCAGCAGAGCATGTGTCCACTTCAAAAACAGCGTCAGCTCACCAATGCCGCGTGAACCGCGGGAAGACCAAGCAGGAAATAAAGACTCAAATCGTGGGCAGTGCTCTCCTTGTGACAGCTATCAGGAAGGACTTTTTCTGTCCCTGACATGCCCACACCAAACCGCCACAGAATTCAAGCTCGAGGTGCAGAAAACATTAAAACACACAAACGTGATTTTCCCCCAAACCTAACCAGGAAATAATGAAAGCAAACCTGTTATTCCTTTGTCATTCATTGAAGGTGGAGGCAGAGAGTGGGGTTTCATCCATTCCAAAACTGGTCATCAGAAACCCTGAAAGTGCCAGTTCTCACTGGCCCCATATGCTGGCCCTGAAACCTTCTCTCCAGACTCAGGGAGAGCTCAGGTATCGACCCTCCGGAGCCTCTATTACGGAATACTTTGCTAAATATTAATGATGAGCTATACTCATCGTGAGTTTCAAATATAACAAACACCATATTAGCAAAACTGGATTCTAACTTTATTTACAAGAGACTTTCCCAGCACACAGAAAACGAACTTTCCTCTTATACCACAACCTCTCAATTGAGATTTAAGAAGAAAGCTAAAGGCGTAGCTCTAAATTTCATACCAGAAGAAACAAGTGCTGGAACGCTTATCACAGGACTTAAAACAAGCCCTCCCGATACGACTTCACCATCTTCAGTGCGGCACTATCCGCTGGCCTGCACCTGGTGGAAAACCGGGGGAACTCTCGGCATCTCTCCCACACAGCTCAGCCTTCCCAACCCAACTCCTCCGAGGGCGCCCCCTGCCGGTTCCTACCGCGCTGGGAGGGACGCGGTCCTGAGAACACAGCGGGTACTGACCAACTGCTCCCCGGAGGACTGTGCTAAACACCAAAGCCCAGGCGCGCCGCTTAGTCAAATAAACCTGCCACTCGGAAACCACACGCGAGGAAGCCCGCTCTGTCACCGGCGCCTGAGGATGGACGCCCCGGTCCTTTCTCACAAAGGTCCAAGGTGTGCTGTTTCTTGGCTTTCTCGCGGGGCTAGCCCTCACAGAAAGCATCCTCACTGTAACTCCCCACGTGGCCGTCTATGTCAGCTCCCTTCACTGCTGAGCCGCTGACAGCAACACGCTTCCTGAAGGCTCCTAGAGGGGGATGACCAACCAACATGCTTCAAATTCCTCAGGGACTCAGGGCTGGGAACAAGGCAAACCTGGCCCGCAAGCTGAGGGCTGAAAACAATACTGTACAGACTTCCACCTGTTCTCCCCAAAGCGCTCTCCTGTGCCTCAACTCCTGACATCACAGAGTTGCGGGTTTCCTGCAAGTCCCCGGTTCTGAGGACACAGCCTTGCTACTGCTCCTCCTGACTCCCACCCTTCAGCGCTGGGCTAAAGGAATGCGGAGAGAGGAGCTTGAAGAACCACCGTGTCCCTCATCCTCCTGACTTCCAGCCGCTCGCTGAGTCAGCCGCCAGCACCTGGGAAAGATCCGGAAACGCTCACTCCCCCCCAAACTCCCCCCCCAGGAGCCTCTACTGAGAGTGAATGCCCTTCAAAATACTGAATTACCCAGGCAACTGACTGAACAGGTTGTTTAAATGAAGACAAAGACAGGCACTTTCGCCAAACTTCATGGACAACATAAAACTATAATGTTCATGATTACTAGAAATTCCACATGTTAATAGACATTGCCTCTTATAAAAACATAACCTGGAATAGAACAATATTGTAAAAAAGAAACCGACTTCCATAGACCTTTCCATCTGGATATGCTCAAAAATAATGTGCAGATCCCTGGTTTACTAAGTTGAGGCTCCGTCAGTAAAATTCTGCTCGCCCTGAGTCTGATCGTGACCAGAAAGCTGCATGCACCTGGCACTGGCCTCATTCTCAGACTCCACAAGGTCTCCTTAAAACATAACTGCAGGGGCGTCTGGGTGGCTCAGTCAGTTGAGCACCGACTCTTGATCTATAAGCTCAGTTCTTGATCTCAGGGTTGTGAATTCTGCCCCTGCACTGAGCTCTACACTTGGGTATGAAGTCTACTTAAAACAACCTGCATTAGCATGCTGGAAAGACTGGGATTTTACAGGAGAAAGGACCAATCCGAGAACATCCTTACTGTCATTGAATAACCGGAGAGATTACAGGCACTGCCCTTTAGAATTTTCCATGCTGGTCCAGGGAAGACCCTCCTACCAGGAAGAGTCCGCTCCAGTCTGTACCACCTCTGCCTGAAGCCCAGTGCTCAATCAGCTCCTGGAAGCCTCCAGAGTCATCCCTGGACTGCCTTACCTTTCCTCTGATGGCTCCCCTCCCATTCAGTCACAAACACACATACACACACACACACACACACACACACACAGTGCCCTAATGAGGGGCCATGAGCACCAACTCAGCCATACAGGAATTCAAACTGACTTTTCCTTCATTTAACCTCTTCGTTTCCTTCCTTCCTTCCTTCCTTCCTTCCACCCATTAGTGTTGGCCACTATTTCATTAAGCACCGTGCTAGACACAACCTGAGGATGCCCCAAGACAGCACGTGCCATGTGCCCCTCAGAATCCCCTTCCGAGTGTCGTGGGAGTCACTGCACATGACACGGCAGGAGCCCAGCTCTCGGCTAACCGGGCAGGGGAGGCCCTTAGATGAAGGTGAAGGGTCAGACAAGTGGTCCTGCTGGCCTGGGCGGAGCAGGACACGGGGCAGTGACCTGAAAGCGACCCTTGGCCAACACCGTGGGCCTCGATCCTTCCACCAGCATGAAGGGCATTCTGCCAGCAGCCTGTGTGCACGTGGAAGAGGAGCCCGAGCGTCACAAGAGATGGTGTCCCAGAATTCCAGAATGGTCTGTAGACCAGACCTGAGTGCTGCCCAGAAACGCTGAGCAGAGCAGAGCAGCCAGCCCTGCGGTGGCCAGACGCCCGAGCCCTCCCCCCCCTCCGCCCCCCGGAGCGTGCAGTGTGAAGTGCCGATCCCTGGGGACCTGCTAACATGGCAACAGAAATACAGACACCTAAGTGCTTTTGGGGGTCCACAGACTGCCTTCCACCCGCTTTTTCTTCTTCTCTCAGAGACAGGTGCCCAATCTCCTCCCTCCTGTCTGTCCCACCAACCTCACCCCCAGCCACAAAATAGCCAATTGATGTTTTGATGAGCCAACAACTCCACATTACTTCTCTATAACTCAAGCAAAGCTTAAGGAAACACTCCGTGCTTTCGGGAACACGTGGCTTTTAAAGGTGACGGAAACTGCTCGGATACAACAGAGCACAAGGTCTTCATTCTTAGAAATGAGGACAGAGGTTCAAAGAGCTTAAACATTCAAAGGCCAATTTTTATTTATTTTTTATTTATTTATTTTTTTCAAAGGCCAATTTTTAATTTTTAATTCATAGACTTTAATTTTCACATGGGATATCAAAAATACACATTTATGTACATTACAGATCTTAACCTGTATATACCTTTAACATTCTGGTAGTCTATTTTCTCTTTCATTTAAAAAAGTCCTATTTCCTGGGTCTTTATTATTCTCCCATATTTATAATTTCCCATTCCATATCTGGATGCATTAGGGTCAAGTCCTAATGCAGAGCTGCATGCTCAAAGGCAATCGTGTTCTGTCCACTGAAATAGATCTTTGTCATGGACTCCTCCCACTCTGCCTTCCAATAAACCTCACTTATTATTTGTTCAATATTGCCTGCTAGCAACTCTCTATCCTTTAAAAACAGTATAAAAGCAAATGTTTAAGATGGTACTAACATTGTAGACCTCATCTTCAGTGTAACTTTTAGCATAGCCTTCACTTTATTCTGTCTTCACCAAAAGACCACAGGTTAACTTAGCTCTATCTCCTGTTACTCCAGAAGAAACCTAAGCACTAAAACAGCTTTTAACTCATCAGCCCTGCCCCATTTTAAATTCTATAAAAAGGACGAATGCTGGAATTTCTACTTAAAACAAGCCACACAGATAAGGTTAACCTGAAGATGTTGTAGGATACTGGCCTCACATACTTTCTGAAAATCAGTAGATAATAATTATTGTTTCTTCCTGCATGAAAAATAATCAAGAAACGACAAACTTATTGACACTAACAAAATCAAACATGTAAATTTTCAAAGTACAAATGTGATTTAGTGGAAAATCAAAGAAATATGGCTGCAACTTATGCCTGAAAAACATTTACTTCTGTAAATACTATTTTCAGGCCAAATGTGGGTTCTGCCTCTCCGCGCTCTCCAGGATACCAAAGCAGAAAGATAGTAAATGTAATGAATGACTTGTGGATCCAAGTCAAGGGCCTGGGTATATTAAAGTGAATGAGCGTAAAATTGTATTTTGAGAGGGTATGTGTCTGTATAATCCAACTTAGATTAAGACTAAAATTAGATGAGAATTTGAGCATAAAATGTCACACATTTAGAAAGAGAAGGGAGTGCATCTGCCAGAGGCAGGGAGGGAAATGATAGCCTTCAAATTAAAAATAAAGGGGCTTTTTAGGGCCACAAAATGCACCGCTACATAGCGCCAGCCCAGCTTCCCGGAAACGTGACCATTTCCTCTGGTTCTCAGAAATCCCACTGGAGACAGCTTCCCACTTGCAACCTATCAGAAGCAGCTGCCCCATCTTGAAAGATAATCATCCCCCTTTCTTTGCATTAAAGAGATTAAGCTGCGGGCGGGCCTGCAGTCCTAGGGCGGGGGGGTCTCGCCCAGCTACGCCCGCACCCTGGTCCAGAGGTGGCCGGAGGGACAGGAGACCAAGGGACGCCGCCCACTGTAAAGCAGGGCTGTTCCCCAGGAGCGGACTGAGTGGCCAGGGAGTGTGACCGCCCAAACTGGGCAACCGCGCCCCAGTACAGGACTGTCCCTGCGGGGCTCAGAACACTTCCTTACATTCTGTTTAGCCACCCCGTATCTCTGGCGGGGTAGGAGACAGGAAATACTACCTTTTCAAAAGATAAAATCACAGGATTTGCCATCTGGAAGCGCTCTCAGGCATGGAGGCAACTGGTTTTACAAAGGAAGCAGCAAGAGCCCAGCAGCTGAAGCCATCACCTAAGACCCCAAATCTGGAGGCAGGGCTGGGTGGGAGGTCTCGGGCAGGTCTTCCAGCTCCCTGTGTCCAGTGTGGAGCCCAGAGCACAAGGGTCTAAAGATGGCCGCAGGGACAGGATCTGCTTCCCAGGCAGAATCCTTCGTGACCTGTCTTCTCTCTTAAAACTCAAAACTCTCATTTCTAAAACAATCTTATTTTCTTCCCATGAGGGCAATCCCCCAGTTAGGAGTATTTATCCTTCAGATCTCATGCCCCAATTCCCTCCGAGGAGGCAGTCTGGTACACCATGTAAGTCACCAACAAATCAATGTGGGCTGCGATGTCCTTACCTGTAAAATCGGGGGGGGGGGGGCTGTCACCTCACAGACTTGTTCCAAGGTTTAAAATATAACATGTAAAGCATCTGCACAGGCCCTACACATTTCCTAAACGGGGGTCCCGCAAACACCCCCCTCAGAATCACATGGGACGCTTACTTCAAATGCAGGATCCTACACCCAGCCTCGTGGATTCTGAGACAGAAGGTCTGGAGTGGGGCTGCATTTTACCCATTTCCCTGGAATAGTCCAGTGTGCACTGAAACCTGAGACCCACTGCCAAGGATGGATTCAAAGTGTCTTCCCTGCAATCTTTTACTTTGGATGTTCCTCCTGGCTGTGGCATGGGCCAAGGGTTGCAAACAGTGCAGGAGGGTACTGTAAGGAGTAGGAACTCAGGGACAACATCTCCACTACTGTCTTTCAAACTTCACTGACCTTGACCCACAGTAAGAAATAAATTCTATGATGTAACCAGACGGGAACACATGCCAGACACACGGATTTTTCAGTCTCACCAAATAACCCCTTGGTGTGCAATGAACTCTGATATTTCCCATACTATTTTATTTTAGTCTACTCTTATTTTTTAAGAAAGGTTGGTAACAACCTACTGCTTGAAAAATTTCCTTCAGAAATAAAATCGTTCTGGAACATTGGTTGAGTTCTCACATAGAGATCCCCGCATAAGGCAGAGTCCTGAGCCCCATGCCAGGTTCTGCTGCGTCACCCAGGGGGGCCTCTGGGCGATGCTGATGCGTGTGATCCACCACCGCCAGGGTCCTCTATGGGGCAGGCCACCCCAAGGATGGTGAGCGACCTGCGGAGACAGAACTCTCCAACCTGGAAGGTCTGCCTCCAGTGCCTGAAACAGCCACAAGCTCTGCCAGAAGCATCCCAGCAGCATTCCCACTGGCAGGTAGGACAGGTAGGGACAGAAGCCACTGGGCTGAGCACTCTGAATAACAAAGCAATCGCTCAGAGAGGCCAAAGCAGGGTTCTTAAAGGAGCGTCCCTACTCTGTGGGGGAAGGGGGAGAAGGATCAAAGCAAACCCCATTCAGAAAGAAAAAACAAAACAAAACAAAACAAGCACTCTCTCCCTACCAAACATACATACCCAATGCTGCCAGCCCTAAACTTTGTTCTCATGTGCCAGGGCTCTGCTAAAATCCTAGAAGTACTTTTCCATGTAATGAACATTTACCAACATC
The DNA here is from genome assembly GCA_004023965.1 of Spilogale gracilis. Classification (NCBI taxonomy): domain Eukaryota; kingdom Metazoa; phylum Chordata; class Mammalia; order Carnivora; family Mephitidae; genus Spilogale; species Spilogale gracilis. The sequence continues at coordinate 22,440 of PITA01000612.1, forward strand.
AGGCCACCACATTGGCCATGACCTATTTCTGCAAATTCTGGACCCCCTGCTGTCACCCTGGACTAACTCTCTCTAACTGAGGCACTCCTCTTAAACCTTGCAAACTCAACAGGAGAGAGCAAAGCAACAGCCTCCCTGGGGAAGCAGCTACCAACCTACCAACCGACCACAGCGACGGGTTTTCAGTATCTAACACCGCAGGCAACTGTACCAGGCTGCGGGCACACAGACCCGACTTCAGCAATTCCAGTCCCTTCTGTAGGATTCTACTGATCTTGGAAAGTTCATCAGCTTTTGAAATGACAATTTCTCATGTTTCACCAGCAGTCACGGTTCTGTTAGACGCACAACGCCTGGTGCAAGGCCAGGAAAAGGACAGTGGCTCTGGCTGGGACTTTGGTTAGAACCCTGGCTCTAGCAGCTGGGCCACCTGAATGTGCCCTCGACTCAGCCTGCTGTGACGACTATGGGGGTCAGTGTGCTGGCAGGGGCAGTCCGGTGCCACTGCAGCCATGGTGAGCACCTGGGGCAGAGCACCGCCCACAGCACACTCCCCCACTGCCCGGTCCAAGGGGACAGAGATGTTATTTTCCCTACAAATTACTCTGTTCAGTTTTTGTATTTGGGTATCGTTCCTATGGCACACCTGACTCTCAATCAATCAGCTCAGGTCCCTGGGTACCAATTACTGAAAAGGGTTTTTTTTTCATTAAATGACGTCACAGCACTGGAACATTTCTTTGGGGGGTCTTAGTATCAGCCTTCTTATGTTTGTCACTGTGGTTTTATAATAAGATAATGAAAATTACTTTCACAGTAATTAGACACTTACTCTGTACCAGACACCATCCTAAACTCTTTATGCAACAACTTCACTGAATCATCCCAACAACCTACTATGGGAAGTCAGTGGCACAGGGAGGGCAAGTGCTCCCCAGAAATCACACAGGAGGAAGCTGAGAGCACGGGTCCATACCAGCGCTCTGCATAGAGAGCACAAGGAGGGAGTCCTGCACATCTTTCCTTACATGGTCTATTAAGAAAGAAGATACCAAGTACTCTTTATTAAAACAGCATGCCCGGGGCACCTGGGTGGCTCAGTTGGTTAAGTGACTGCCTTCAGCTCAGGTCGTGATCCCAAAGACCCGGGATCAAGCCCCGCATTGGGCTCCCTGCTTGGAGGGAAGCCTGTGTCTCTCTCTCGCGCTCCCTCTGCTTGTATTCCCTCTCTGGCTGTGTTTCTCTCTATCAAATAAATAAATAAAATCTTTAAAAAAAAAAAAAAAAAAAAGCATGCTGACATTCCATGTCATTTCTTACTGAAGCTGGTCATTGAGTGTGATGAACTGAAAACATGTCCCCATGGATGTCTCTTATCTACTTTTCCAAAAATTACATTTAAAATCGAATCTGGGCGTGCCTGGGTAGCTCAGTCAGTTAAGTGTCTGCCTTTGGCTCAGGTCATGATCCCAGGGCCCTCAGATAGAGCCCCACATCGGGCTCCCTGCTCAGCAGGGAGACTGCCTCTCGCTCTCCCTGTGCTACTCCCCCTGCTTATGCTCTTTCCCTCCTTCCCTCTCACAAATAAATAAATAAATAAGTAATATCTTAAAAAAATAAAATCCAACCTGTTTGGAGAAGGTAAAGGAGAATGTTCTTCCTCCCCAAGAGATAGAGATGATAGTTACATTAAAAATCAACTGATTATGGGGCGCCTGAGTGGCTCAGTTGGTTAAGCGACAGCCTTCGGCTCAGGTCATGATCCCAGAGACCCAGGATTGAGCCCCGCATCGGGGTCCCTGCTCGGCAGGAAGCCTGCTTCCCCCTCTCTCACTCCCCCTACTTGTGTTCCCTCTCTAGCTGTGTTTCTCTGTGTCAATAAATACATAAAATCTTTAAAAAAAACCAAATCAACTGATTAAAAACACCTTTGTTTGTTTAAGAAATGCAGAATCTTGTTCCTAAAAGTTCCTAAATGTTTTAGGAATGTTAGGCTTCAAACTCATAAATATAATTTGTTCATTTAGTATTTATCAGCATTCTAACACAGAAAAGGAAGCTATTTTCAGGCTGCCTTTCACGACAGGACTCCGGATGAGAAAGGGAACTGTGGTGACAGCCAACACGCCCCACCCAGCCCCCGCTGTCCCCCGCTGTCCCCAGCCAGACCCCCGCCAGCCCCTGCCAGGGCTGTGGCCACCACAGCCGCAGGCCTTCTGAAACATTACCCATATTTGAAGCAGCTGCACATGGTTTACCTCTACCATTTTCTGACAAATGCTATCAA
>PITA01000612.1:24826-46080 GCA_004023965.1 Spilogale gracilis
GCTCCCACACACTGGACAGCGGGGGCGGGGACTGCATGTGTGTGCTGGGGAGACGACAGTGATGATGTGTGAACACACCAACAAAACATGCTCACCCCTCACGAGAAAGAGCAAGAGAAGGGCGATGGAAGGGTCATGACTAACAGTAAGAAAGGGACCCAAAGGGGGGCGCCTGGGTGGCTCAGTCATTAAGCATCTGCCTTCGGCTCAGGTCATGATCCCGGAGTCCCGGGGATCGAGCCCCACATCAGGCTACCTGCTCAGCAGGAAGCCTGCTTCCCCCTCTCTCACTCCCCCTGCTTGTGTTCCTTCTCTTGCTGTGTTTTTCAGTCTGTCAGATAAATGAATAAAATCTTTAAAAAGAAAAGAAAAGGAAAGGACCCAAAGGGATTACAGATGAGAGATCACCTTTCCTTTCTGTGAAGTCTCTGGCAGTCTGTGACAAGACAGAGTCGGATGCCTGAAAGAGAGGACACTGAACAGCCAAGGGTTTAACCATCACATACCCTCTGGTGGCCGGCATCTGGCGCCCTGTTCTGGTTCTTTTTAATTCCTGAGAATCTTAAGTATGAACATCCGTAAGTCAAAAGTAGGAGGAATAAAGAATGTAAAATACATCAAAACAGGTACACCATCAAGACCCTATATATCCATCCCACTTAACACCCTGGTGCACAACATGGGGAAAAGGATGCCTGGTCTGGCCCTCTAGCTACACTTCCAGGGCAGTTCACCCCACTGACTCCATGAAGCTGGGTGACCCCCAGCAGTCCTTCACATTCCACAGGGGATTTCATATTGCTTCCACCATCTCAAGGGAGGTGGCCCCACAGAGAAGAGCCTGGTTCTGGGTCACAATGCTTGATTGGAAGGCTACTTCCCCTCTCCAGCCATGGGACCTGGGGCAGGCTACCTAGTGCACAAGGTGACTGTAAGGTTTTGCCTAACTAAGCAAGACAAAAATGGGCCCATGATAAGAAGAGAGGAGAAACAAATTTACTAACCCATTCAGGACACTTTCAGGTAGTTTTCCCCCAAATCACTCAACCACATTAAAAGACAAACATGCTGGGGTGCCTGGTTGGCTCAATTAGGAGAGCATGCAATTCTCCATTTTGGGGTTGTGAGTTCAAGCTTCACAAGGGGTAGAGAGATTATTTATAAAATAAAATCTTAAAAAAAAAAAAAAGACAAGCCTGTCTTTATACTGCTCTGATACTGGCTCATGTCAAAAGGAATTACACAATTAACAGTCCAACATATGATGGACAACGGTCTTTAAAATCCAAGAGGTATGGCTGAAACCCACCTTATAGAAGTTTACACAATGCAATGGAAGAAAAGCCCATTCGTAATCAAGATACCTCAGTGTTGACAACATGAAAACCTGGACCATAGGTTATTTCTTAAGACACCATCAGTACTCCAATGACCATTCAGCTCTCGCTCAGCAGTCGGGTACGAGACACCAACCCCAGCAGTCCAAAAAGGTGCAGCAAATACAAGAAAGAAAGTGATCATCTTATTGTCTGAAATATCACTTCTTTTCAAATAATCATAGAAACAAGTGGGTGGGCAAAACTAACAACAACAATCAGACAAGTGTGACTGTCTGGACAGCGCTGGACACACTGAGTCTAGAGATGCCACAACCACTCATAACCTCTGGAGAACGGCAGCTGCAGTGTTTCCACAGTCAAACCAGGTCATGGGGCAAGTGCTGAGTGCACACTGAGAGAACTCTGACAGACTCGTGGAAGAGAAAGTCACTGTCACAATCCAGACAAGCCAACCTTTGTGAAGCTGCAGCTACAAGCCAGTCTCTGCACGGTTTCTCTCACCGAATCCTCATTAACACTAGGAAGGAGATTCGATTGCTGCTCCTAGCTCAGAGAGCAGAAAACTGAAGAGAAGGAAAATCACATGCCCAAAATCAAACAGCTACTGAATGAGAGGGGATGGGATTCAAAGCTGACCCCAGAACACAAGTTCTTAATCACTGAAGTGCAAATTAAAAAAATAATCAAGTCAGCATAAATCAATGACCAGTTCTCACAACTAGCTTCTATTCTCAAAACTCAGTTGCCCATGTAGAAGGAACAAGGCTTATGATTTGGTTGATCAATTTCTGCACGCTTTGCAGCAGACACTGCTAAAACTGCAAATTAAGATTTGGCAGACAAGTGAGATCACACACCTCCCGGGATCACCAAGTCTCAGAGGTAGAGAGACCTTATAGGAGTCATGTAGTACCAAGCCTTCACTTCATGGATGAACAATCAAGGTTCAGACAAGTTGAATCATGTTCTAGAGGTCTCATATGAAGAATCCAGGTCTAAATGAAGAAAGCAGTGATGGGGGAGAGGGGGATCAAATTTTATCACTAAAAATATACAAGCATAATAAAGTGTGATATGCTTCAGATCACTATCAAATTTGTCACTGCCACCAATAATCATTAATAGTGTGTAGTTGGGGTGCCTGGGTGGCTCAGTCGTTAAGCGTCTGCCTTCAGCTCAGGTCATGATCTCAGGGTCCTGGGATCGAGCCCAGCATCAGGCTCCCTGCTCCGCCGCTCCGTGCTCCGCGGAAGCCTGCTTCTTCTCCCACTCCCCCTGCTTGTGTTTCTTCTCTCACTGCGTTTGTCTCTGTCAAATAAATAAAATCTTTAAAAAGAAAAAAAACAAAAACAAAAACAAAAACAGTGTGTGGTAGCAAACACTGTAACAGAGTTCCTACAGAAGAAGGCTCCTAAAGGAAATGTAACAAATACTACAATTCAGTACTCTCTTACTTAACATAGTATAAAAAAGATACATGCTTTCCAGGTAAATTTGTGGCAACATTTTTTAAGCTTAAGAACACTTATTAACAAGATTTGGGATCCCCAGATTAAAAGGCAGTAAGACGAACTCTAAGTCATCTTTCTTAACATATACATGCAGAAAATCTAGGCTATTATGTAAATTCACTTCTCCATTCTGAGCACTGTAACTTCCTTTTTAAGCTACACAAGGTGAAAACCAAATATATAAAAAGATTAATTCTCATCAAAAATAAATGTCTCATTTTACTTTCTTCCTCAAGTTTTTAAAAATCATACTAAATAACATAATTTTTTTAATGTTAAAGGGAAAAAGATCACCATACTTGCTGACCTGAAGTCAGTTGGTAAAGCCTAATGATCCAACAGTGGGTGTGCCTCATTCAGCACAGCACCTCGGCCAGAGACAGAGAACACCCTTGTCTATACACACGCACCAGCTGACAACGCAGTTGGATCAGTGAGGCCCCCGATCAAACTGAAACATACCTCTCAGTTTAATCCATCCACTAAAAACTAACTAGGTGAAATAAAGGGATGAGAAGACTGATTTCTGGTTCTTAGTGCAGCTGAACACCTGTAAGACCTGAAGTAACAGCCTCGGTTTCCCCACCCGTGAAAGGACCACACAAGCTCGGGTCATTCTTCCTACGAGACCAATGGAACCTTCTTCACTTACGTCTGGAAGTTCATGTGATCATGAAGGCCTGGGGCTTCCTGGTCTGCCCCGTTAGCCAGAGGACAAGAGAGACTAAGACGTCACTTTCTGCCTTCTTGATGGCCAGCCCCCCCAGTCCTCCAGTTCTCCCACACGTGATTCAAACGGGGAAGCGGACCACCCTCCAGTCAAAGTGCACAGCTCACGCTCCCCACCCCAGCAGGGTCTCCGTCAGGGGCAGAAGCCCTCTTTCTCAGTGTGGACACTAGTCTCTGGGCAGCTCATTTTAAATCAAGTCAATTAAAGCAGAAAGCCTTCAAAAAAGATACAAGTTAATGTACTCTGTTTCTTTCCTCTTCCTGCTCTGTAGGGACAGTGCCCACTATACCAAATCCACACTAAGAGCCTGCCTCTTGCTGTCATCTTCAGTCCTGGGCTGAGGTCTTTCCTTGGAGTACAAATCTCAACGGGTTGGGATGTTGTCTTCATGTTAGCACCACACACCCTCATACGCCAACGCAAGTACTCACCCTTCAGTGGGGCTAGAATACAGAGACCCCTGAAGAAATGGAGGGGTGGAACGCTTGTACTTACCATGGTCTCTTCCACGCTTCACTTGACAGTTACTGTAAAATGGATAACCTTTATCAAATCTTCCCAAATCATTCAATTTAGCTTTTACAGCAATATTTTCTTTTCGCACTCCACAGATAACATTTGACTGCATCACACGGAGACAGGGAAAGCACAGCAGGACAGACCAGTTTAAAAGAAACACAGCTTAGTTTCCTCCAAGTGGGGAGAGCACAGCGCCCAAGCCTGCTAGGGCATCAGGCTATCTTTGCTAGCAGCTAGAGTTCATCACAAGGTTAACATTTATTTTTAAAAGGGACAGAGGGAGAGGAGGGAGGGAGAAAGAGGGGGGAGGAAGGAACAGGAGGAGGAAGAAAGAGGAGAGGAGGAAGGATGAGGAAAAGGGCGGGAAGGAAAGGAGGGAGAAAGGGGAAAGGTACAATTTCCTTCCCCTTCATTCCACTCCCAGGAACCCTTGTGCCTCAATTTAAAGTATAATATTCATAAGAACAAAGCAGACTTGTTTCCCTCTCATCTGGATCAGTGTTTGTTAGGTTATTTGTAAAAACACAGAACCTCCAGGAGGGAGAACCTCTCCCCTGCTCTCAATTCCTCTAACACATACTGTTAGAGCAGTACTCAATGGCACGCAAACCTCCCTTAGCTTGGAAGTAAAAGATTCTAAGCGAGATCAGGTACTAGTCTCAACTCTGTCACCACACGAACTGTACACTGAAATTATAGCTTGTTCTATTTGGTGTTTCAGTTTGCTAGAAAAATAAATGCACTAGAATGAGTATGCACCAATAAGTCATGAGAATCACTGTCTCAAAATGTCTGATCCAAATCAAAGTCAAATACAGTAATGAAAAAATAAACCAAACCTCATCTTCCCGGTGACAATGAGCGGACTCAACGGACCCTGCTCACTGTGTCTCTCAGCAATTCAGGAAAAAATGAGCTTTTTTTTTCCCTTCAATAATGCCAACAGCTCTTACCTACCCACTCCAGCCCTTCCCCTGGCCCTTTGCTCTTCGGCTAGCACTGAAACTTTGGACAGGCCTGGTGAAACCATGCTGCACGCCCGAGACGTGACTTCAAGGACAGCCCCGCAGGCGCGTGTCTAAGCGGATGGGGAAGGAAATCGCCAGGCTAGGGCCTTCCGTGAGTCAGTGCTGAATGGCTGTCTTCAGAGACTCCAACAACTGTGACACAAGCTCTCACAAAGAGCAGTCACTTTCCTTCCAAGATGAAGGGAGGAGGCAGCCAAGCCAAGAAACAAGGTTAACAATGTTTTTCATAATAATCTGAAGAACAGATGTCACCTTTTATATTTATATTTAAAGTAGTATTACAAGCAACTAAGAGTATATGCAGCAAGCAAAATGTCATTTAAAACAAGCAATTCAAAACTGTTTCAAATATTTAAAACTTTAGTACCAATCTTTTATCTAAAAAATCAGTTTGTTCCTCCCTTATATACTGATTTCTGTGCATTCCACATTCAAATACTAGATTATGTCAGAGAGACTATTTACAAAAGAATAAATGTTGTAGCCAATTAGGGGAAAAGCTAGAGTATGTTTTTTCCTTTTGTTTTCCTTTCTTCCTGGTCCGAGATTAAGGACTATACTGATAATAGCAAACTGCTTCTTTGGTACATTATTACTAATCCTTCAGACAGTAGAAAATAAGATATCAAAGTACCTTCATGTGTTTCATAATAATTCTGATTTCCAGGAATCGCAAAGTAGGCTTCTCTGCATACACCACACTCCCCTGCACCACCCAACAAATAAATGCACTGACTGAGAGCCTTTTAAGTGAAAAAGACATCTAAGGCTACAGCTGGTCCTCCCACCCTCCAGTCAGGCATGGAGAAGCTGGTCCGCCGTGCTGGCTGGGACTCATGAGGGAACTGCAGCCCACATCCTACTCATCAGGGGCCCTGGGCAGGCAGGAGACTTCCCAGGCCTCAGAACCCTGCCTGTGGATTTTTGAAGGGAGAGAGCTGCTCCATGTTAACTATTTCTGATTTTTTTTTTCTTTTAAAATTTATTTATCTGAGAGAGAGAGAGAGAGAGAGAGAAAGCACGAGTGGGAGGGGCGGGGAGAGGGAGACGGGATCTTAGGAAGACTCAGTGCTGAGCTTTGAGCCTAATACGGGGCTCAATCTCACGACCCTAAGATCACAACCTGAGTTGAAACCAAGAGTTCGACACTTAACCGACTGTGCCATCCAGGCGCCCCAACTCTTTCTGGTTCTTTCCATTCTGAGCACTCTACGTGAGCACAAATACACTTAAATCATTATTTTACCTTTATCTGCTACATTTCTCTTTATTCCTTTCATTCCACTAGAAAAAATTTGCCCTCATAGTACTGATTTGATCAGAATATTAAAAAAATTTTCCACATTGTTTCTTAAACATCTATTCAAGAAACCTGTTTAAAATCACATCTACATTCTGATCTAGCCAAGAGCAGACACATGTGACAAAAAGAATTCTTAGCACTTGCTAAAGAATAAATCTTAAATTTGCATAATAAAAAGCAATGTAACCGGGTCTGCACAGTTAAAGCCTATATATGCTTCAGGTAGAAAATGCTGTTCTAATATTGGAAGCCTTCAGTCATACAGGACAAAATATTCTGTTGTTTTAAAAAGATTTTTATTTTTAAGTAACCTCTACACTCAACGTGGGGCTCGAATTTGCAAACCCAAGACCAAGAGCCAAGTGCTCTAGGGACTGAGCCAGCCGGGCGCCCCTGGTTCACATATTAGATTAGTGTATGAGTGAGTGTGTTCTACCAGAGGTTAATTCACAGTAGGGGCAAGTTTACAATAATAATGGCTGCTTCTGTTGCTGGTTCATTTACAGTTAGTAATTGTAAGCCATTTCAGATGATGGGCTTCATGCCAGGTACGTTTATAGATAAATCTGCAGTACTCATTAATTACATCAAGCATTTTGTAGGCCATTAAGTATTACCTGCTAATCCTTACGTGCAGCAAACCTTTGAGGTGACGGTCCTTATTGAGACAGTAACTATCCATCTCTTGGATTCCTCCCCTCTTGAGGAAATGATTCTGGAAGCTGTAGCTATGACAACTATCAGTCACGGGTCTGACCACAATCTAGAGTTCTCATTAGAAAGTCAGGGGAAGATGAAGCCCAAAAAATCTTATTTTTTTTTCCAGTCACAAGGAATCCTCAGAAGCTCTAATTCCCTTAGTGGCGTGACTACAAGTGGCCACCATTCCCAAAATGTCAAGGGAACTAAGATCCAAGCTTTGGCCTAAGAGCTCATGAGAGTCCCAGGTAGGCGTGGGGACAGAGGCCAGAAGGGAAAGAGCTAATGTGACATGAAAAGGATTAAGGGACAGAGGGGGTTAATGCAGGCAAAGAACAGACAGACAAGTATGGACCATTCTTGGCTATCCACCTCATCTCTATTGACTTCAAATTTTAATTTAATTCAGAACTACTGGACAACAAACAAGGCTGAACAGAACCAGCTGGCACTTTAAAATTATACAGCTATAATCAATGAAAAATGGGGGTGATGACATCTATAATTCGTTTTGAGATAAAAATTTGACTATTTCATTTTTCTTTCATGGTTTTCCCCATAAATCATTACAAAGCAAGAAAACACAGTTTCCAAAAGTGCTTGGGAGAGATTTAGAAGAAATGAATACTGCAAAATGACCTCTCGACAGTCTCCGTGGGTCTGGGAAAATGACACAATGCAGTGGCTCGGGTAAATGTGTGCCTAAGTTAAAGGAGTCTAGACAGAGTATCAGAGGCTAAATATACACCGCCAAACCAACTGGCTCCAAAAGGGGTCAACAAGGAGGCCCATGCGAGGGGAAGGGGGTTGTGGGGGGTCACATACCACCATCTGGTAGTTCACTCAACCATTACCTATGCGGCCTCAGATAAGGCACAGCCTCCCTAGACTCAGTTTCTCCCTATATAAATGAGGAAATTAGACAAAATATCATCCTCAGAATGGATATGTGGTTTCTTTAAACGATCACGCCATTTCATGCTTCCAACATTCCAACATTCTACAGAGAGCCAGCCCCATCATCTAACTTGTAATCTTACTGCAGTATTCACCTAAACGGTCCACCAGTTTCTCCTCCCTTGGGTGCCCATACTCCATGTGGCCTGTCCTAGCCCAGGATCATTTGCCCCCTCACCCCGCCAGGCTCCTCCACCACCCTGGGGTTCCACAGGCTTGATGCCTCCCCCCACCTCCGCCACTGGGGGCGTTCTGCCAAGGGGAAGAAAGGAAAAGCAGCACTCTAGGGATTCTGTCTGCTGGGCGCACCTCAATGCTCTTCCCACCCAGGTCTCCCTCACCTAAGAGTGGAGACTGATCAAATTTCCTGACAATTGAAGTACTAACAACTTGAAAATATTGCCAGGTAGTCTTTTAAAGACCATCGGTATAAAACTTCTAGCTTTGCTCATAAGACAATCACAAATGTGAGCAAAAGAGGTGGGGGACAGGGCAATGTGGAGCATGAATACCAATAATGTCTTCGTTTCCAAGGAACCAACTACAAACAAAAGAAAGCGAAGCAGCTGGGCTCTTTTCACTGTGCACATGTTCTAAGACAAGCAAAATCACCTAAGGGCTACTTTTGTTGTCAGTCTTGTTCAACTTTTTTTAAAGATTTTATTTACTTATTTGACAGAGAGAAACACAGCTAGTGAGGGAACATAAAGCAGGGGGAGTGAGGGAAGAAGCAGGCTTCCCGCCAGGCAAGGAGCCCGATGCGGGGCTTGATCCCAGGACTCCGGGGTCATGACGTGAACCGAAGGCAGATGCTTAATGACTGTGCCACCCGGGCGCCCCTCGTTCAACATTTTTTTAAGTCAGAGTACACTTTAAAGGACTGAAAATCAAAAGGGCTCTTCTGTACGACCCCTCAAACAGCAGCACGGTATTCAACAGAAAGACGGCTGTTCTGAGAACAGACACAAAGATTTACCGGACAGGGTGTCCGCCGCCGTATCCTTTACCAAAGCAACACACAGCAATCACCCCAAATTACCAAGGATCGATGATCAGTTTAACGCCGTACTCTCCAATCAACTTGATCGCTTACAAGTAAGGATACTAAAGTGTTTCCAGGAGAAAAGATGATGACTGGGACTTGCCTCCATGTAATCCAGGCAGTAAGAAACAGAGAAGCCCCACGGCAGGCCAGGGGATGATCACGGCAGCCAAGTGTTGAGCGCCGGGTGGTCACGACTAAGTCTATTTTTATGAATGTCTCAATGTTCCAATTTAAAGAAATGATGGCAAATATAGTTTCAGGCATAGACAGATACTCATTCGATGTTCTTTAAAATGTGTCATGAGGTATTTCATGAAGTAAAGTTTACATACTGTAAACTTCATCCATTTTATCAGATGGGGTGCTATGTTGAGAACCCCTAGATGTGGCCACTGGTCCTACTGGCTCTCAGACCCAAAATCATTTACCATCATTGGTCCCCAATGTCCTCTTCTGGAAAGGGGTACATCATCTACCTTTTCGAATGAAATGAAACAAATGGCAAAAGGTTTCAGTACACTGCAACTTGTTGGATAAATTCTGATTTCACTGTTCTTTAAAACAGTCACCCATTTTAAATGAACTGCTCAGTGAATCTTGGCAAACGGACAGGGGGCAGTCACCACCACGCTCGGCTCCGGAATACGTGCCTCACTCACTGCTCCCTGGTGCCTTTTTGCAGGCAGTTCTCTTCTACCCAAAGGCGGAGGCAACCACCCGTCAATCCACTTTCTGTCTTTACAGTTCTGCCTTTTCTAGAAATTTCACAGAAATGGAATCAAACAACAGGTGGTGTTTTGTGTTCGGCTTCCTTGACTTAGCATAATGTTGTCACCATCCACTCCATGGCAGGTGTCAGAAGTCCTTCCCATATCGCTGAATATCACTGCATGGACAGGACATATCACATCCCGCTGGACACTGAGGACTCCTCAGGACTAATTTGGCTGGATATTTGGATGAAAGCCTGTGCAGGACCATATGTTTTTTCTTCTCTTGAGGCAGATACCTAGGAGTAGAACTGCTGATTCATACAGTCAGCATGTATTAAACTTTTTAAGAAACTACAAACTGTTTTCCAAAGCAACTGCACAATTTTATATTCCCAGCAGCAATTTATAAGTGTCCAGTTCCTCCACAGCCTCACCTCCCCTGGTGTACCCATCTTTTTCATTAGAGCATTCTAGTAGGTGGGCAGTGGTCATTGTGGCTCAAAGTTGCACTTTCTTAGTGATTAACGATACTGAGCATCTTCCTATGTGTTTATTCGAACCCCCCCACCCCAATGCTCCTTTGTTGAAGTATCTATTGAAATCTTTTTTTAATTTGGTTGTTTATCTTCTTGAGTTGTAAAAATTCTTCTTATAATCAGGTCCTTTATGGGATATATGATTTACGTATATTTTGTCCTGGTCTGTGGCTTTTCACTTTCTTAATGGTATACTGTAAAGGACAAAATTTTTAATTTAATATTCATCAAAATTGTCTTTGGTATTCATGCTTTTTGTATATTATCTAAGAAATCTTTTATTAACCCAAAATCAGAAAGATGGTCTCTTATGCTTCCTTCCAGAAGTTTTAAGTTTTACGTTTAGTTTTGTCATCTATTTCCATAATTTGTTCCTTGCTGGAGAAAACCAGTGATAAACCTGTACTGCAAAATGACCCCTTTAGAACACATAGTAAATATGACTCTATCTCCTTCTACGTAGTTACGCTCAAACATGCAAACATAAATAGAAAGAAAAGCTAAACGATATACACAGAAACAGCAGATAAGCACTTATGTTTTAGGGAGTTTTATTTTCTTCTTTGTTGGTGATGCTCAGGAATAACATATAATAAAGTGGTTTCAAAATGCTACACTCCAAATCGTAGGCTCCAGAATAGAAGCAGCAGCCTGAGACATCGTGGAGGTCAGCAGGACAAGAGGGAAAGGGGGCTACCGGGACCTTCGAGAGTCTTGCACTCGGAGAAAGAACTGACTGAGCTCAGCTTACTATCTGGAGAGCCTGGCTGCAAGCTGGGCACACAAAATGCAAAGTATTCAAGACCGCAGCAAGAATCGGGATGAAGAGAAAAACCTGTCCAATTTCACAGAAAGCTCCTTTTTCTTAAAAGTACATTTTAAAAGGAAAAACGGGTATGTTCTAGGACACCAGTTAATTCTTATGTGCTGCGTGTTTGACAATACAGTGGCCAGATAACAAAGTTAAGGAGTTACAGAGTGTGGTATGTAGCTCTGCGTGAATTAAAGTTAATTACAACTACCATTGGAAGACTCCTACTTTGCCGGAAGCTTTTATCCTTCTATCCTCCGCCGAGGAACTTCAGATACAAGCTAGATCTTCATTTTGAATCAACTGTAACAAACAGCGCACTTAATTGTAAGGTCATTTCAAAAGCTGAGGAGCCAGTGCCTACTGTGAGCACCTCTGAAAGAAACCATTTGCAGCTTCATTATGCTGGCGAATTTTTAATTCCTGTTTCTCTGGATCACATGTTCTACTTTCTGAAGAATTTCCAGCCCACAGAAGAACCAGTGAAAGAGGCACGAGATGGATGCTTTCGGTCCACTCCACCTCCTCAGAGCTCGGGGTGCTCTGTGGATTCTTCTGGCAACAGCTGGTAGTTTAGGACAACAAAATCCCGCGCCCTCCTTAACCCACATCCCTTTACACCACAAATACTGCCATCTGTCTCTCCTGAAGTCATATAATGCAGAGAACAGGGGGAAAATGTTGGAAGTGAACATTTCAAAGAAGGGGAACACCACGTCCACTAGGCTTCTAACAAGTCTGATGAATAGCGCTGACAAATGTCATTAATAAGGCGCACACAGCACTCACGTGGCATCGGGGCCCATCCCAGGCACTACAACTATCCACACTTGGGGGCAGGGAAACTGAGGCAGGATGAGGCGCAGTAAGTTGCCAGGTCCGGGTCGCGACTGTAACCCAGCGCCACCTGAGGAGAACTCGCAGGCCACACCGCACCCGTCGGCTTACCTCTGCTCCCACACTCTGAACAGCATTCTGATGGAAGGCGCCTCTTCTTTCAACCTCTTGCACAAATCACATTTGAAAGGACACTCAATCATTCATCTCTCCAAATCTCTACCCCATTAGCCACGTCTCACTGTGCTTGAGAGCACATTCCCATACGACATGCCACCCTACGCTGACTGCACAGCAGCCATCTACTGGAGGCAGCCCAGAGGTACCAGGATTTGGCTTGTGGCTAAGGCGTTAGTGATCATAAAGACAGGGGAGGAGGTCACACTGCTCTCTCTGTTCCCTCCAACATAGAGGAGAAGCTGCTCCTCTTCCTCTGGGGCACCCCACACGCTAGCACCCGGAATCCCATCCCCTCTCTCCTTTGCACTCAGCTCCAGACCCCCCAGGGCAGCAGAAAATCAGGCTGCTGCCTTCAATACCAGTATTTTCTTGTGTGAGGTCAAGACAAAATCTGGCAGTAGCACAACCACTGATGATACTTTTTTGGCTCCAAACAAGACAAATTCCAAGCAGGCACTTCCCAAGAAATAAAAAGCATCATCAGCGTTTCAAGTCTGTAGCTACTGGCGGGTTCTGGTGCTTTCACCCAAGGTCTAAAAACATTCAAGGCACCCATCAAGACCCTCGCTAAGAGGACTGCAGTTCTTCTACTTAAAGCACCAGGTTGATTTCTGAAGTACATATAATGTAACAACAACAAAAGCATTGGAAGAAGAAAATCACCAGTTTTACAGTACAACCAGTTAGAATTCTTCCATGAATTGTGTGCTCCGGCCTGCACCCTCCCCATCATCCAGTGCCACCAGCTTTGGCCCAGCACAGAGCAGGCGCCTTGGCCCAGAGGGACCAGGCTCCGTGGCCCCGAGCCCCCCCACAGAGGACAGGGCCAGGCCACGCCAGCACCCGACTCTCCAGAGAGGGTGGGTCACAACATCCCGTCATGACTCACCCACATTCTCGAGGAGACAGAGTCACACCGGATGGTTAACACAATTTTTAAAAAAGACTGCTTAGAATTTATTACTTTTTATACTAAGAATATAAAAAAGGTAATTTGAATATAAGATCCTATTCTTCATATCCTTCCATTATTAAGTACAAAGCCAGAAATATCTGATCAGGAAACATGTTCTGAAAAATATCACCTCCCTCAGCTGATTCTGAAGAATCCTGTTAGAATTAAGATAATATCAGCAAGGCTTTTGTAGTCCTTGAGGGGAAAACTTTTCTGGAAACAAGGAATGAAGTGTGTTATTTTTCTCTTATTTCTATTATTTTGAACGAAGAGTGAAGACTATCGCACCGTTACCTCCTAAGTAATCACCTTGGGAAGCTACAGGCTCCTTCCAGCAGCACAGAAACACCTCCAGGGCTCAAAGCCATCTGGAAGCTCTCTTTTCAAACTGCCTCTTATAGCCTGTGGCACATTCTCAAATGCAGTAAATGGTTATTCTTTCAGAACCTATTAGAATTTGAGAAATAAGGAAATTATTCCATGCCAAGTACAGGTGAATAGAATAATGAAACTTGGTTACTCTAAAAAAAAAAAAGTCATGAATGTACTTGGTAAATCAGTTATCTAATTATTGCATAACAGACCTCCTCCAAACATAGACTCAAGTCAATGACTTATTATTTATTGTCCTGTGGGTTGATTATTCTTAAAAGTTATGAATAAAATCATTGATAAAAATTATAAACGACTGGAATGGAATACTAGTATTCACAATGCTAGCCATGGTATTTAAAATTACTTCAGCTTGGGGCGCCTGGGTGGCTCAGCTGGTTAAGCAACTGCCTTCGGCTCAGGTCATGATCCCGGAGACCCGGGATCCAGTCCCACATCGGGCCCACATCCAGCCTGCTTGTGTTCCCTCTCTGGCTGGCTGTGTTTCTCTCTGTCAAATAAATAAAAATCTTTAAAAATAAATAAATAAATAAAAGCAAAAAGAAAATAAATAAAATAATAAAATAAAATAAAATAAATAAAATAAAATAAAATAAAATCTTCAGCTTGTGTACAAGGCCTTCAAAGTGCCCAGAAATGTTGGGCTGGCTGTATGCTACTTTCTCAAGATGATTAACAGGACTTTTTTTTTTCTTTTTTCCTAAAACTGTCAAAGCAAATTTGACTGCCACCTATACCTCTGGGCCCAGATTTCCTATCACTTCTCTGTTTTTGTTATTACTTAGTAGAGATCTTGTGATTTGCAGACATCCTATGTTTTAAGAAAAATGAGTAGTTTATTCAAAATTCATATATGAACAGAACTAATTCACTAATATTTTTCAAAGTAAATCTGACTAAGTGAGCAATAAAAGTCAACCTCTCCCTTTCTCCAAGCGACCATCTCAGACCACAGCTCTTCCTACCTTCCAGGAAAAGGTTCTGTTATGGGAGTAGTCATGCTTAATCCTCGAAGTTAACAGATAATGCCGCCAAACACAGCAGTCTAAAAACTAGAGGACATGACCTGAGCAAAGTATTACAACTCAAAATGCAAAGTACTGGGGCGCCTGGGTGGCTCAGTTGTTAAGCATCTGCCTTCAGTGGCTCAGGTCATAATCCCCAAGTCCCCAGATCAAGCCCTGCATCAGCTCCCCACTGGGCGGGAAGCCTGCTTCTCCCTCTCTCAGTCCCCCTCCCCTGCTTGTGTTTCCTCTCTCGCTGTGTTTCTGTCAAACAAATAAGTAAAATCTTAAAAAAAAAAAAAAAAAAAAAAAAAAAAAAAAAAAAAAAAAAAAAAAAAAAAGGCAATGTATTTATCTGTAATCAACTCAGTGTTAAACGTTCTATTCAAAAGCAGGTTTTTTAATCTTTAAGAACGGCTACAGCTACAGGTACAATCTGAACTCTTACCATACTTTTGTTGTTTGGTAAATAAAAGCAAAATCTTAAGTCATTCTAAAACAAATGGCAGATCAGAAGTAAGTTTTTTTCTTGGGTACAGTTATCTTTGAATACTGATTTTGGGGCAGTATTGGGGCAGGGGTGGCTCAGTCATTAAGCATCTGCCTTTGGCTCAGGTCATGATCCCAGCATCCTGGGCTCCAGTCCCACATCCAGGTCCCAGCTTAGCAGGAAGCCCTCTTCTTCTCCCTCTCCTATTCCCCCTGCTTGTGTTCCCTCTCAATGTCTCTCTCTCTAATAAAATCTTTTTAAAAAGAAAAAAAAATACTGATTTTTAAAACATCATTTAAATGTAGCAATGAATTTTCAGCTAACTTTGAAAAAGCACAAAAAACCTCAGTCATTTAACAACAGAGAGGAAAAATTAACTCAGTAAATGGGCAATTTGTTCACCCACTAGAACTGAATACATAATCCACCATCAGTAGCCACAGCAGAGAAGAAACCGAGAGGAGCTCTTAATGGTCCAACGGCTGGCTGTATTACGTGCTATGAACCCCAAATAACCTGCAGCTTTCAGTAACTTTCCGACCTTAAGGTCCTCCACTTACCGCACTTAGGTCGGCCTCCCCCAAAACTCCACAGCTGGAAAACTCTTCAGTCTCTACTTGCAGATCCTGCCCACCAATTTCCAGGTTGACCAGGGCCACGAGGGCAAATATTACCAACACCCAGGCCACTTAGTCCGCAGATACCCACTGGAGGCTGACAACGTGCCATCACATCTTAGACCCTGGGAATTCAGATCTGAAACACAGACACACGCTCCCTGACCCAAGAAGCAGACCATCCCACAGGGGGAGGCTGAAATTAAATATATCACAAAAACAGTTAAGTGTCAAATTCAAGTGACAAGTGCAACGAAAGATTAAGGACAGGGTCCTGTGAGGGGTCAGAGAAATCTCACAGCGAGTGACCCTCAAGCTGAGAACACAGAATAAAATGGCAAAGAGGAGCAAAGCCCTGAGAAGGGCAGGAGCATCCCCCACGAACAGAATGAAGGCACCCACGGATTGCAGTGAGGAGTGGAGTGGTGGCAGGGCCACCTGACAGAATGACGCAGTATGTAAAACCCCTGGGACACCATGGCTGGCTCCCTGAAGACACTACTGCCATGGCTGGTTCTTCCGCCCTATGGTGGGACAGGGGTGGGGACAGAGCCAGGGTCTGAATCACTGGCTAGCCACCAGGACCCTGCTTTTATGACCCTGCTCCAGTCATCAGCAGAGAACTGTGCTCTAACTCCTGGATAACACTAACTCAGGTGACCTCTTAATCACAACCATTTATGTTGGGAACCCCAATGCTTGCTACATCCTCTCCTACAAGTCTTTGTGGACCCCTTCTAATAGATACAACAGACCCAGCCCGAAGCCCTTCTCCACAACTTCCTATCTGGACAGTTGTATAGCACTACATCTAACTTAAGAAACCCAAATTTAGCAAGGGAACTGCAGAAGAAAAGAGGTGGTGATGAGAATATACAATACCACAGCCCCAGGGAGCTTCTCGAATATTCGCCCCATGAAGTCCAGCCAACAGAATGACATCAAGAGTAGAAATAATCCTTAGTAACAACAGTCTCTTCTTAGTCAAAGAAGCTGGAACTTGTTTTACTGTTTGAAGGCAGCACATCATTATAATTTTCCAAGAACTAATAGGCTTAAATCATTCAACAAAGAAAAATATTTTCTTGGAAGAAGATAAGATGGCTTTGTGCCTTTCAAAAGAAAGACACTATTCAAAGAACATTTAGCAATTCTGCCTTAATAATCTAAAATCTAACAGTACTAAATTTTTTTAATCAAAGTAAATTCTATTTATTTAAATAACTCAACTATTTTTAATGGAACCTAGAAATAATATTTAATACCACGAGTTCAGTTCTGGAGGGTACTTTTCAAGAAAAGATTTTCCATAGTTTCTAATAAACCAGAAGCACATGTCTAGAAGTGAACTATTCTGCCACTATTCACAAAGACTTGAGTTTAACTGGAAGAAGAGTTTTCAAAACTAACCCATTTGGGCAAGCACATCCAAGGCTCTATGCCACTTAGTCCCACGATGACCCACCTGATTCCAGAGGGGTTCTGAGGTTACAGGTGTTAGCAAGAGTGGTTTGGAGTTCAATCCATAGTAGTCAACTGCAGGCTTGACTGACCAAGATCAAGAGGGCCAAGAGGTTCTAAGATCACAACCTGGCTAGAGAGCCTAATGCAAAGGTGTTCTTACTTTCGGCACCACGTCAAGAATAAAATCACCCAAGCAGTGCAGCTAATCCACTCTTCTTACAATGCCCCAAACTCCCACCATTATAGCTTCATATTAAGGTTGTGTTGTGCTTCCAGAAGGTCTCAGGGAAATGCTAAATGAGAGAGTTAACACCTTAAATAAAAGGGCAGGACCAAATGATCTGAAATCCTGACTCTCTAAAACTCTGATTCTATACTTAGTACAGTTAAGTCTTAGGCAGAGAGTAGGGCTGAAGGACCAGCAGGCCAGGCAAAAATGAGCTAGGCAAGTAGGAGACGAAAACGGGCATAATAAAGTGTTAGCTGAAAAATCAAGTTAGAATGTACTAACTTTTATAAAATACATGCTATATACAAACATCTACATTTATGGAGATAAAACACTAAAAGTACATATTTCAAAATTTTAACCATGATTATCTTAGAATGGCAGGACTATAGGGACATTTTCTCATTTGTTTTCTAAATCTCCACAGTGCATATTACTGGTAGACCTAGCAGAGGTCTATGGCCATTCTGTACATCATATAAGCAGAGGCACTTTTTTTGCTCCAGATTATCATTACAAGGATATTTTTACAGCAAATATACTTGGAAAAGAAAGACAGTGTCCCCCTCCAGGGCAAAGGGTACGTTTGCTTATGATCCTGGAAGGCAGTGAGTATCTCTCTTCAGAGCCAGGAACAGCCAAGCTTATAATCCAGTACAAAAGATTCAGATGCCCTAAAATCGGGGTTTTCCTCTCCTGTAACACAACCACTGTATATGCAAGGGTCAGGTGGCCTTAGAGTACTGGGGAAAAAAACAACAACAAAAAACCTGCTGTTATCATGACAACTAGTACCACCACGTTAAAGATAAAAGTCATTTGTCTCTGACCCAGGAGTTTCACGTCTTCTGCCAGCATCTGTCAAATGGGGGAAAGCCAATCTTCAGCTTTTTTAGGTAAAAAAGCTCAGACCCTTCATAGCTCTCAAGAAATATGAACTATTGTTACCACCTGAGATGCTCAGAATTAGTAAAAGACAGTTTCTACTGCTTGCAACCAAAAGCCATGCATAATGATACAACTACTTAAAGAATCAATTAAATGTTCTAAGGAAAGGAGAGGAAGGAAAAGGAGGAGAGGGCAGGGGAAGAAAAAAAAAAGGGAGAAGGATCCAGAAGACCCCCACCTCTACTATACAGCCCTGGATGGGGCAAAAGACATTCTCATTTCTGCTGCACCCCTGTTGGGTGAAAGGTGCTGTGCCTGCAGGTAAGGACAGAGCTGGGGACGAGACAGACAGGAAACGTCTTAATACATACATGTAATGGCAGTAACTGAATGAACCAAGACAAGGTGCTCAGAGAGGGTAGGAGAGGGGAATCAGAGCAAGTCCGAGGCGGGTTGGGGAAGGCATTCTTGATATTCTACAGATGTCACTTAACAGTTCAAAAAGAAACTTTTTCTCCTGGTAGGACCATCTTCATCCCAGAGAAAGTTTACAAATTTAAATAAGCAGCAAAAATATACCAATATTCCAACTATGTTTTCACAATTATAGAATAACAGTGTAATTACAAGATTCATGCCAAGCAGTAAACTGATAAGCATTTCATGGCCATGGTCTAACAGGAAGCCAATTCAGAATCACTTAAAGTTATTAATCATTAACCTAGTCAAATGGACTTTGATAACCTTTGCACATAAAGTGTTTAGATTATCCAATGAACGACACATGCAAATTTAAGTTGAAGGCTCTTTAATACTTCATACAGTACCTTGCAGCTAAAAGAGTGTTAACAAATGAAAACAATAATTAGGATTATCTAAGAGTACTGGCCTCAGCAAAAACATTACAGTTGCTCTCAATTCACTCCCTGTGACTGTGGGCAAGTCACTTAACCTCCCAGGCCCCAAATGCCTCATCTACCATAAGAAGGGATTACGGGGACGCCTGGGTGGCTCAGTTGGTTAGGCAACTGCCTTCGGCTCAGGTCATGATCCTGGAGACCCGGGATCGAGTCCCACATCAGGCTGCCTGCTCGGCAGGAAGCCTGCTTCTCCCTCTCTCACTCCCCCTGCTTGTGTTCCCTCTCTGGCTGTGTTTCTCTCTGTCAAATAAATAAAATCTTAAAAAAAAAAAAAAAAAAAAAAAGAAGGGATTACGGCAAGGTTATCACAAGCTCTTCTCAACGTAAAAGAATTATTTCAACTCATTAAACCACCATTTAGTGGCAGTGTTTCATTTCACACATAATGTACCCTGAAAAACATGAATGTTCTAAATGACAGGCGTTAAAACGCATGATAATTTCCATTAGGTTCAGAAGTGTGTGATTTCCAATCACAACTAAGCTTTGCTATTAAAGAAAAGCTTCCCCCCCCCACCCTGAAAGTAATATTACCTGCAAAATGGCTATTTTTGGTGGGGACAAGGAAAATATAAACCAGTAACTCCATAACTCAGGAAAAGCCAGGAGGTGCTCAAAAAGCACTCAGGATAAGTCAAAACTTGACTCCCACTGACTAACCTGGAACAATATGAACAAAAATAGTATTGATAATAATCAAGAGAATAAAATGAGAACCTACGTGCCTATTCTGATATAAATAAGTAAGGAAGGAAGGTTCTTTCTTACAGTAGGATTCCAACTAATAAGAGTAAAATAAGTGAAGGAATTAGAAAATTACCATTTGGCAAATACCACAGTAATAATTATTTTACCCCACGACCATCAATGGATATAAAATCAATGAGAAATGTACAACATACAAAGTACAATGAGAAATGAAACTGAGATATTTACAGTTTCAAAGAACATCTGCACAAGATACTTATTAGTTACAAAAAGAAACATGATTAATTCCACAAAGGAGATGGGTAGGAACCATTCTAAGTGATGATGGGAGGGGAAGTGAGCCTCCTCATAAAATGCACAAAGAAGAACACAACAAAAATGAATAATCTGCCTCTAGTTAGGAGCAAAGAGCACACATATCCAAACTGAGGAACACAGCTACAACCAACTACCTTGAATTCTTCAAAACTGTCAAGGTCCTGACAGATATGGAAAAACTAAGCAACTTTTCCAGATTGAAGACCAAAGAGCCATGAGACAAAACTCTGTGTGACCTGGGAACGAACCCAGCACCAGGTAAAGGACTTTACAGAGACAACGGACAAGATGTGCTTAAGTTTCGTAAATTAGGCAATACCTGGAATCAGTGTAATTGTCCTGATTTTGATCATTCCTCTGTGGATGTACGAGAATGTTCTTGGTTTTAGAAAATATACACTGAAGTATCCGGAGGTAAGCTAGGCAGCAAGTACAATTTCATCACATTTCAGGGGAAAATTTTTAGTTGATAATAGATACAATCTACATGAATGATATAACAAGTGTAGTAAAATACCAACTGAACAAGTAAAATAAGTGTAGTAAAAATTAGTGCAGAAAATTAATATTAACATTTGGGAAATCCGGGTGAAAGGTACATGGGATTTTTTTTTTTTTTTTACAATTTTTTCCAACGTTTTTGGGTATCTATCATTATTTAAATATGTTTTATATGTATGCATGTTTGCAGGTACTGGTGAAGATCTTTCTGTAAAAAACAAATACATCTCTAAATCATTATCTGTAGAGGCTGCTGAATATGTCATGAGTTATTCAACATTGCCAACTCTGCCAACCGGCAAAGCCTAAACCCCCGAGTAGACGCCCATGTGTACTGTTCATCACAGCAGAATTCCCAGAATAAAATACCTCTCTTGAAACAGGGATTTTACTTGAATTTGAATCAAGTTTCCATCAAGATGTCTGGAGACTGCAGACAACCTAACATGTGACTCAAAAACAAGCCAAGTCCTTAAAAATCCCTCACCCTTGCCCACCTGGCCAGCTCATGAGGCACCAGCAGAACAATGAAGAAAGAAAATGATGAGGATAAACCTT
>PITA01000612.1:46180-64907 GCA_004023965.1 Spilogale gracilis
AGAGGGGAGGGGGGAGGGGGAGGAGGAAGAGGGGGAAGAAGAAGAACAACAACAACAAAGAAGAAATAAGAAATTGAAAGTGAGAACAGAAATACAAAGAGAAAACAAAACAAACTACCCCTGCCTGCTTCTACAGACACAGCGAACTAAACGACAGAACAACAGGAGTCCTGTTTGTTTCTAAAATTATACACGTGCCAGGAAGTAAAAAGGCAAGTTTTAAGGAACTTTGGGGAGAGGAGTGGAAAGGACACTGCAGGGATCTCCACACTTGAGCGGAGAGAGCCATGTCCTCGGCCTGAACCTGCAGATGGCCTACGGGGCACGGGGAAGGTCCTTCAGAGCAGCCAAGACTCTGGTCTTGGGGTTTGTACAGGTGCCTGAAAACTACACAGGGGGCTCCTGAGTGGCCCAGGCGGTCGTGCAGCCAACTCTTGATATCGACTTGGGTCATGGTTCCCCAGGCGGGCGGAGTGGGGGGGGGGGTGTCGTGGGATGGAGCCCTCTATTGAGCTTCACACTCAGTGGGGAGTCTGATTGGGATTTTCTCTCTCTCTTCCTCTGCTCCCCTCCTCACTCACCCGTGTGTGCACCCGTGCTCTCTCTCGCTCGTGCACACTCTTTTAAATACATAAATAAATAAAATCTTCTTTAAAAAAGGAGCATCCAGCCAATGGTGACTATGACTTTCAGGAGGCTCAGCATCCTCCTCATCACCATCACATGTAGTATTTGTGGGGCCTCTGAGAATGTAGGTATACTCTTGTTCCCCAGTTTCATATAAATTAGCCACATAAATGTATGTGGAAATAAACAGAAGCCTTTGTCAGGTGAGATGCTCTGACGACTGAGGCTGGAAAAACCTGAAGGTCAAGGACGTGCCTGTCAGTATACATTTGCCAAGCACATAACTGCCTAACTGGCTACAAAGCAATTTTTGAACAAAACAGAGTAACATCTCTCGTTTTTTGACCATGAGAATGAGATAACAGTGAATGATTACATCATCAGAAAATAGTATCTTGAGCATAAAAGAATGAGCTTCAGAATACAGTCTGACATCATTTTTATAAAAGGAAATGGCTAATTTTTAGGTGTTCATATTCTCAAAGTACACATAAACAGAAAATCTGGTCAACTTCTCATCAGTTAGAAGTAAATTTCAATACCACTAACCCTCCAATAAGCAGTTAAATCAGGTAATATATCTGTGCACTATTCTATCTGTATGTGTTCCCGCTGTATACTTTCTCCTAAAACAAAAAGGGAAGCAAATAACAATACCGTTTTTTAAGTTGCTTCATGCACTTATTTATAGTGAACTGTGTCATGACTTATTATATTTATCATTTCAGTCACCACATAAAATATTTTTAATCAAAAATACGTATCACACAATAAACACTCATTCAAAACCGTTACACTAGTAAGAAGCTGTGTGGAAATGCAGTTCAGACAAAATCTCCCAGTCCGAAAACTCTTGTAATTAGATCAACGACTGACAGAGATTTCGGGAGTTACTTCCCAGCATTTCATTCCTACCACCAGTGGAAAGCTTTCTGAAATACCCATAAGCTGCTAATTAAGAACAATTACATGCCATTTGTCCTTAATTATGATCACTCTTTCACCTTTGAAGTAAACTACGCTTTGCAAAGCAGTCACCTGCAATACGTAAACTATCATAAAAATAAATCAATACCACACTCAAGTTTTTAAAACTCTGATTTAAACGGCAGTCCAAATTTAGCTCTGAGGATGGGTAATGCCTACAGAGAATTTTTGTTCAATGAAGGGAATAACAAACCGGATCAAGTCAGTGACCTGATGCACTTCTGTTAGGCCAACTTCCCCTCCTCTAGTCTCGGCCTGTAAATGTTCATAAAAAGGCGAAAGACACTTGTTTTGTAAGAAGGGTCCCATTACATTCATTTTATTCGTTGTCTCATAGGCAGTTCTGATTTACACCTGGTGTCGCAGCACATTACTAATACCACTCCCTTTCATTCTCAAAAATATTCTGGTTTGTACAGCAAATTATCTGGCAACCAACTTTAGGTTTCCAAGAAGTTACTATGGACACTTCTTTTGAGATAATGTGCACATTACTGTTATTATTAATGCTAAATAGGCTCCTCTTCTTTACAAAACCACATTATCGCCAAAGATTAAATGAATCATTCTTTTAGAATTTCTTTTTTCACATTAGGATACATTAACACCTAATTCTAGTTTGTATTACCGTTTCTAAATTCCTTCTATTTTTTTCACATCTTTGATATGCCAACATCCCAGTATGTTTAATATAAACAAAAAAGAAGGGGAAAAAACCACCAATAAATGAGCTATTTAGGGTTGTTATTGAATACAGAGCGGTTAATCAATGAAACCAGGATTTCCCAATGGAGAAGGAGAAGCAGGGCCACCACTTTGGGGCATCTACAGGCTAACCCCAGGCAGATGGTGCCTATGAAACCATTCATACCCCAAGATGGTATAAAGCAAAGCAGCAATTACCATTTTGTAAAAGCCAAAATCCTCTTCAGGTTTCTTTCTGTTATCGAAAACTGTCCTCTAAAGCAGGTCTTTCATAAAAGACAAGTGGTGTAACACGAACTTTCTGAGAGCAAGGGAAACCTGTATTCTGAACCTCAAGAATTCTCTACTGGTAAATGTTCTTTCCAAATGGCAACTTTGCTGGCATGGCTGACTTCTCAAAGTCCTGAGCATGATCTGCTTCATCAGAACGCACTTCCCTACTCGTTCATTTAAATGATTTAATCATTTTTGAGAACGAAGTATTACAAATCACACTCTACGTGTTAATGATGAAACAGCGGGGTTTGCTATGCCCATTTTCAAAACTGTGGTAATAATTCTAAGTGCACTCTGCAGGGCCAGAAATTGATCTGTGGACAGCAACTTACTTCTGACTAATTTCTAGAAAAGTCATTTCAAAGTCTGTGGGTGCAGAGTGCAACACACCAGTTACCTCTGGCTGGCTTGACAAATGCTATGACACTTTAACACTCAGGCCCTGGGCCCTGTGGTGGGACCCACATGCAGACAGGCCGTGACGGGCCTGAGGGTCAACACACCATCGGGGTCGACACACTATGTTACAGCAGGGCTTCCCAGGTCCGGAACCCCTCTCAAGGCAGGGTAGCAGTCCTGCAGAAGCTGGGGGCAGTCGGCCTGCCACTCCCCGCCCCCCCCTTCCAGGAGAGCTAGCTGGGCTAGTTAATTATAGCTGTGTCAATCTCAGGAGAGGAGCATTGTTACCTCATTCACCAGGGAAATCCTAGATACACTTGTGGGGATACAAACTGATTAAATTACTATGCAGTGTTATCTGGCCTTCTCTCTAAAAGCCACAGGTGTCAAATGAAGAGGTGTGTATGTAAATTTGTCCTGAGATACTTGGGAGTAGACCAGGCCAGTCATTCACTTATGTGTGACGAGGAATTTATTTTTTATTTTTATTTTTTTAAGATTATTTATTTGAGAGTAACAGTGAGCAGGAGAGACAGAATACAGGATCAGGGGAAAGGGAGAGGGAGAAGAAGGCTTCCTGCGGAGCAGGGAGTCAGATGCAGGGCTTGATCCCAGGACTCTGAGATCACGACCTGAGCCAAAGCAGATGTTTAAGGACTGAACCACCCACGTGCCCCAGGAATTTTTTTTTTTTTTTAATTTAGTAAGTTCTTCCAAGACAAGGGAACCAGGTATTTGTAAAGGATCACTGCCCCAGGCCTCTGGGTGGGTCTTCAAATGAATAAATAAGGGACAGAAAAGGTAAATTAAAGAAGTATTTATGCTGAAATTTCATGTGCTTGAAACATTTAAACAGGCAGGAACTAAGTAAATCCAATACCCCAGCCTACAAAAGAGCATGTGTGTCTACAGGAAGGCCATGAGAATGAAGCGTCAGGGAAACTAACGCCAATCTCTCCTCTCGCTCAAATCTCCTATAGGGGATAGGCTTTTTTTTTTTTTTTTTTTTTTTGTTTTTTTTTTTTTAAAGATTTTATTTATTTGACAGAGAGAAACACAGCCAGAGAGGGAATACAAGCAGAGGGAGGGAGAGAGGGAAAAGCAGGCTTCCTGCCGAGCAGGGAGCCCGATGTGGGACTCGATCCCGGGTCTCCGGGATCATGTCCCGAGCTGAAGGCAGTTGCCCAACCAACTGAGCCACCCAGGCGTCCCAAAAAAGTAATCTCTTATAAGCAAAGAGATAACACCAATTTTTCAAATATTTGTGTCAATTGCTGACGTTATGCTTTTCTTAAGATTGCCTAAACTCGGTATTACGTTTCTCACTAGGATCCTCACACAACCGAGTGGGTTCTCCCACGAGCTGGCTGGGTGTGCCCAGTGCAGTACTCCCTCTCCAAGTAACCCCATCAGGGCCACGTGTTAGCAAAGACCACTGGGAATTAGGGCAGCAATCCCTTTAAACAGTCATCTTCCCTCTATTCAAAATTAGTAGCTTATATTAGATCAAGCCTAACTTTTCTTTTCACAGATTCATTCACTAACTACTACATAAACCAGCTTCTGTTGACCAAAAAAGGCCAATCGTCTGTGCCAGGTATGAACTTCTGAACACGGTCAGAATGGCAGCATCCCAGCTCCTTGCAATCCCAAATGAACTACAGACCTCTTAAAAGCCTGGGCTGGCAGAAACAGCACCAAATACACTCCAGAGAGCATGAAAATGAACGGCGCTCACACGTGTAAGTCTACCCAGTGCGCTGGTCATGTTCAAGCTAAGAATTGTCCTATCTTCTCCAAGACCACATACTGAGGATAAAGAGGAACTGCTATTTTGGCGTTTTTCGGGATTAACCCTTTCCCAGCTCTCTCCAGTCCAATTCAACAGAAATACTGGGTGCTTAGGAAGAGATTCCACTTGCAGTTGGGCTAGAGAATTCAGTCCAGATTTGCTAATAAAAACAGCACCGAATATTATACTGTGGGAGAAGTCGCAGACTTTTGTATGATATTCAAAAGTAAACAAAGGCTATAAGTCCTATGCCAACATCGTCACTAAAGAATAATTTCAAGGGGCGCCTGGGTGGCTCAGAGGGTTAAGCCTCTGCCTTTGGTTCAGGCCATGATCTCAGAGTCCTGGGATGGCATCCCACATGGGGCTCCCCGCTCAGCAGGGAGCCTGCTTCCCCCCTCTCTCTCTGCCTGCCTCTCTGTGATCTCTCTCTGTCATATAAATAAATCTTTTTTTAAAAAAAGAATAATTTCACATATAGAAACATTTTTACAATACCACTATGATAAGAGAAAAATACTAAAAACCGAAATAAACATAATTCAAAAGTAATGTGATTCCATAATCTTACACCAAACTGGCAAGTTGTATGAGTTTTTCAAAAGGAGAATCGGAGCCAGACTTTAACATCTGTAGTAAAAACCCAAGACCAACATTAGAGAATTATTCACGGAAAAACATTCTCACTACAATGAGACAAAGCTCAATTGCTAAAAATACATGCAATGTGCACACAAGTACATGGGCTTCCTAAAGTACTCATTTCACATTATTTCAGCTTGAACTACATCACTGGATTCTCCCCACCCAAACTTTCCAGGCTAAAAAGCCACATAAGATTTAATACACAGGACAAACCCGGAAACTGGTGAGGAATCACAGCAGAAAAGCTGAAGAGCCGCGATAGGTGGAGGAGGAGCTAGAAGTCGTGACTGGTCGGGCTGCCTCCTTCCTTGCCTTGACAACCCCCGCTTCTAGGTTATCAGCAACAGTGCAGCGGAAACGGATGAAAATGAAGGCAGAAAGAGCATTCAAAAATAGGAAGCACCTTTCAAAACATCAGAGTCTGTGTAAGGAATGGAAAAATAATGGGTCTGATTTTATAGGTCACAAAAAAATAAACTGTATTCATTTATACTCATGTCTACTGAAGTGTTTAAGTTAGAAGTTTCAGCTGAGCAGGGGCGCCTGGGTGGCTCAGTCAGTTAAGTGTCTGACTCTCAATTTCCACTCAGGTAAGGATCTCGGGGTCATGAGATCGAGCCCCGAAGACACTCCTCATGAAGCCTGCTAAAGATTCTCTCCCCCTCTCCTTCTGCCCCTCCCCTCACACACATGCTCTTGCGCTCTCTCTCTCTCTCTCTCTCTCACACACACACACACACACAATTTTTTAATTCTTTTAAGTTCTAGCTGAGCAGTTATTAGTGGGACCAGGAACTAGGCTCAAATCGCCCCACCCTTACCCGCCTCTTGCCTTGGGCTACTTAACTACAATGTACCTCAGTTTGCTCACCTTCAGAGTGAGAATAATAGTACACTTATTAAATCTGTGATAGTGACAAGGAGACCAGTAAGTAGCACAGCAGGGACAGCCAGGAAGGGTGAAGGGAACCACGATTACTCTAAGATTGCCAGAAACTGCAAAGATTTACTCAACTCCAACAGGGACACAGTTTGTCCTTTTCACAAAAGCGTGTTTTGTATTTTTTTATTTGGGGTCACCTAGCAGAAGCCACAAATAAAACACCAGTGATTTTATAAAATTTGTAATCACATATCAGAAATTATAGTCTATCCTGATGTTTCCAGTCTAACCTCTAACGCAGTGAGGAGAAAGGCGAGGCTATAATTATGAAAAAAGCGAAGATGGATTCAAGCTTCCATCAGCAAACTAAAACAACACGGGTCAGTCTCCAGGTCAACCAGGAATGGCTCAGGAACAGAATAAAAATTTCAATGACAAAACAGACTTATTAGCCTTTTAAGAAAGGCAAAGCCCTTTTTTTTTATTATTTTAATGATTCCTCCCCACTTCCCCTATGTCTCTTTCTCTCATTGTTTGACAAGAAAATACATCATTTTAATAATCAGGAAGCCCACAAAATGTAACACCTAAATAACAATAATTCCTTGAAGCGTTCCATATAAAATGAGCATTTGTACCCTCTTTTACACAGAGTTCTATGTGTAATCTATTTTAAATAAAAATTCAAATGCAAATCCCAATCCTAATGTCCCTTTTTTCTTCACAAATTCAAAAATTCTAACAACAAAAGAAACAATCTGTTCCGATTAAATAGGACTGACTGTGACTGCTACATATACACACTCCTGGGTACAATGATCTTCAAAAACACAGACTCAAAAAGGTACATCCTAACCAGAAGCCGGTCAGATGCCAGACACAGCGCTACGGGCTCTGGGTAATACACATGAATCAAACAAAGCCCCTGACACACATGTTGACACAGAGAGAGTGGCAATACTCTTTGCACTTTAAAGCCTCAACTACCAATGAAAACCACCTGGTAACTTTTACCTTTTCTTAAAGATTCCTCCTGCCCCTATTAACTGTTTGTTGGAGAGTAGATCGCCAGTCCCTGCTAATACTATATACTGCATGTTGAAATGGTGGGGGAAAATAGCATATAATACATTCCAGAACTTACCAACTTACTGTACTTTGACAATATAATTACACATATAAGACCAAAACTGGCATTCCATAAAATACTATCGAGCTCCCATTCATCAAGCTCGGCAGCTCTGGCCAAGTAAGCTTCATCTCATGACTTTCCCACATGTCGGTATACATCTTGCTATTAGCAAGCACTCATGCTCCAATTTGCTCAAATACTGCTAAACATTCATATAAATCTTTACCCATGGCTTTATTCACCATGAAGGCAGTATTGGCTCACGCTGGCCTAACAGAACCGTGCGTCCCTGTATCCTAGAGTCAAAAACAGCAGACACTTGTCACTGACATACAAAGGACAGCCACCACTTCAAAACTGGATGCAAGTAAACCCATGAGCCTCTGTCCAGGCAGACCCTGCCTGTTCCACGGCAACTCAAAGAGCCACCAACCAGAATGTTCCATCAGGGCACCAAGGAGAGCCTTTCACTTCAATCTCAAATGAGTCCAAATTTAGACTGTGCTCTGGAACAACATGAAAAACTACCTTGAAGCATATTTTTATCGTTCTCTAATATCCAATGGATGACTCACAGTGATGTAGAACAGAGGCCAGGTACTTTTATTTCTAAAAAAGGACTATGTTCGAGTGTTCGGGGGGCCAGCCTAGTGTTCTAAAGCTTGGTGACTAGGCAAGAAAAACATGAGAGAAGTTGGTTCATCTCAGGAAAAGTGATTTTAAGGACCAAGGGCTGACTTAAAATGCCACACTTAACTCAAGCCTGCAATTTATTTCCCAGCATAGTCTTGAATCTAGTCAACATTTAAACACTACTCAGTAGTGCTAATTGGTTCTACCTCTTAAAAGTCTGTTTAACAAGCTATTCAAAACTCCTTGGTCCCCAGTTGCCTAAAAAAATATTTTGAAAGCATTCACTAGGGCACAACTAGGAATCAGTTTTTCCAGCAGTTCTTCCTGGGCTGAAACACTCAGAAGAGCAACACGGTCTTCTCTGATTGAAAGAAGAAAAACTTCATACTCACCACCTCCCACTCCATGTCTACACCTATAAGGGCTCTATTCACTGGGGAAGGTTTCAGAAGTTTCAAGGAATCTCTAAGGAAGTAACAGCTGTCTATCTCACTTTACAAATGACAGAAATCAACCCATTTGTAAGAGGAACAGGACAGATCTGTGCGTCGCAGTTAGATTTTCTACAGATGTATACTCAGAGTGTGGAATTATTTCCTAACTATCCATAGTTTGGTTAATCCTGTCAAAGCATTCCTAATACAGTATGTCAAATATAATGCTCCCTTTGCTAATTCATATCACCTGTAGGAAAAAACAATTTAAAAAACTATGAACAAGCCCTATAAGCCATCACATAAACACTGGAAACAATTATATCTCCTGTTAAAAGTTCTATTACTGGCCATAAAGTGCTTAATACACACTCATAATTTTAGATAAGGTGACATAAAATGTTAGTGATATTAAACACAGGCTTAAAAACTTACCTGGCAAAAGTAAGGCTACATAAACAGGCAAATGCTTTTTTGCGATTGGCAGTAAGAAAATGCTTCCTTTAAATTTGTTATGAAAATACATGTCATAAATTAGCCAAATTCAAGCAAGTGTACTTCTAATTAATTAAATCAGCTTCCAAATATTATTTTTTAAATAATATTTTTAAAATTTCCCCGTGTTCACCTTCCCCGTGTTCTCCCAAACATTATTTCCACTTATCTTTTAGCACCTCCTCACCCTTTCCTAGGTGTTTGGCATCAGAACAGCAATACCAATTCCTTCCTGCCTGGGAGCTATCTCTGCAGCCACAGGTGTGGCAGGCAAGTGGTCCAGAGGCAGGGGCGCAGGCGGGATGCGGGGAGAGCCAGTAGGCACAGCGGGGTGTGCATGAGGCGCAGGTAGGCAGGGAGGTGGGGGGCAGGTGCTCATGCACTGGGGGTATGCCCCAGGCAGATGCGCACAGGGGGCACTTAAGCACACAGGGGGAGGGCAGGTGCGCACAGAAGGCAGGCAACACAGGGCCAGGTGTGGACAGTACTCCACCAGGGCGGGGCGGCCAATCTGGGCCTGGGAGCTTGCTTAGAGTCCAGCACACCTGTTCCCGTGGCCATGTTTAATAATTTTATGCCAGTCATGTCCTTCAGCTGTTCATGAGAGCTGGGCCACCATGACCAGAACATCCACCCCACTTATGACTTGGAAGGGCACGCACCGTCAATGTCTTATGTACTTATTTTTCAGTTGATGTCAATGGTCTTCAGGCTTCAATCTGGAAGAAAACCACAGGACCAAGCTCCCCCATAATCTTCCATAACTCCATTTTGTTTTGGCTTAAAGTTTGAGAGCACTCGCTTATTAGCCTTTCTGGGGGAGAGGACAGACAGAAAAGGATGGGTAAGAAGGCTGGGAGAGGGGACCCCTAATTTTATGGGAAGAAAGCAGAAAGATCCAGGTGTTCTGGATTCAGTCTCTGAAAATGACTAAAATTAGCCTCTGAGATCTGGCAGCCCACTTACATTGTAGGGAACTGCAGTCACCCCAGTCTCCCAAACACACAGACCATCTCTCCATTCCATGACCTACTGATCGTCTGCCTGAGAGTCAGTCCCGGGGTAGGGTTAAACAGACTGCTCCGTTCCTCTTTAAAACACAATCATTTCAACAAATCAGTGTTTTTATCTTTTAACTAAAGATGCTATAGAACGTACGATGCACTAAATGTTTAGTAACTTTTTATTGGGAGGGGAGGTGATATTAATGCAGTAGATAAACATCTGTATTGAGAGATGCACGAAGATTTCAGAAAGTTACGGTACGTACAGTTACTCATGACCTCAGATACTGAGACAGACAGACACTGGGCTCATAAAAGTATTGATAAATTTTCAGAATAAGTTTTATAAACACTGGAATTCATAGCAATGACCTAATGAGTAGAGCCATGAAAATCAAAACTATAGGAATGGTGGATATAAACATCCTATGTAATCAACACTGGGAAGAAATTTTAACTATATGAGCCAAAAGCAGCTCGTAAGTTTTAAATCATGACGAAAATCACTGCAACTTCTACAAATAATTATCATTAACGGTTTTAAACAAATGATCTTTCCCCCTTCCAAATGTCTCTATTTGTTAGATGTTTCTACATTCTACAATCACACACTCAAAACCCAATACCCAACAGTTAAAAAATAATCACAGTATTTTAGGGGTGCTTGGGTGGCTCAGTCAGTTAAGTGGTTGCCTTCTGCTCACGTCATGATCCCAGGGCCCTGGGGTCGAGCCCCACGTCAGGCTCCCTGCTTGTCGGGAAGCCTGCTTCCCCTGCGCTCTCAGCCTGCTGCTCTACCTACTTGTGCTCTCTCTCTGTCAAATAAATAATTTTTTTTAAAAAAATTACAGTATTTTAAATTCGGAACGAGTTTTATGATATAGAAATGCTGAACCACCAGAGGCTACAGGGTCCACTCACAGAAACAGCCTGGAAGGCCTACTCCTCAGTCCTGGGGTCCAATCACACCAGCGCTGTCCGTGAACCACTGGGGCTGGGATGGCTCCTGCACATGGAGGCCCCAGCAATCCAGCCAGCGAGGCCTGACGCAGGGGTCTCACTGAGCAGGTTGCCTGAGGAGAGGAGGCTGCTCGCAGGACGAGTCTGATCTTCCATTAGGATTCAGATCAGCAAAAGTAATTAATGAACAGGAAGATGACAAGTGATATAGAAAAACATGGAAATCAGAGGTAAAGCATAGTCGTGCTTAAAGGGTGTCAAAATGGATGAGAACTGACCCACAAAGGGTCCACGCTCACTCCCACTAACCGAACTTAAATATTTTCCCGAAACACCAAGAACTTGCCACATGCAATATGGACTGAAAAGAACCAGGAGAAACCAAGTGTTTTACAACAGGAGTTTATTTCAGGAGTATTTGTGTTTATTTCAGGAATATTTATTTCAGAAATATTTCAGGAATATTTGTAAGACACTAAGATGCAATCTTTCCTCTTAAATGTACATGCATTACTCATATGAGGACATCGGGGCGCCTAGGTGGCTCAGTTCGTTAAGCGACTGCCTTCAGCTCAGGTCATGATCCCAGAGACCTGGGATTGAGTCCCACATCGGGCTCCCTGCTGGGCAGGAAGCCTGCTTCTCCCTCTCTCACTCCCCCTGCTTGTGCTCCCTCTCTGGCTGTGTTTCTCTCTGTCAAATAAATAAAATCTTAAAAAAAAAAAATCATATGAGGACATAAACAGCAAGGGAAAGGGGACTCCTCCAAAGCAATGAATTCCTGAATAATAAAAGAGAGCTAATATTAAGTAAATTAAAATGTGATCCAGTATACGGACACCTTCCAGTTTTCTTAGCATGAAAAAAGTCACAAGTTCAAAGCTTCATCAGCATTGTCAAGTGCCTTCGGTAGATCAGGGGACAGTGAAAGGCACCTTACCGAATCGAAACTGTGATCCAAAGATTGGACAGAGACTGTGGAGCAGGGGACAGCCTCGCAGCCACAGGACGCAGCATTTCCAGCCGCTGCCAGTTGTCTTTTGCCGAGGGAAGGTACAAACAGTGTGCGGCATTCTCTTCAACTCCCCAAACATTGCTCGTGCTGCTAAGGTGAGCAGCAAAGCCCTTCTAACAAAAACATCTCAAAATCCCCAAAGGATGAAGTCGTGAGGCACTCCATTAGCAACCGGCTGGATGTGTAGCAGACGCGGAACCCGGCTACCTGAACACGGGGCATACTCTAGGGCAACTGCCCGTCTGGCTTAGGAACTCTAAAGTCAAGGTCAATGAGAAGTCCTTGTTAATAAACCAGAGCACACAGAAGGCTGGACTGAACTATGCATTTTTTAAATGTTGGGGCTCCATCTTTCCTTTATAAGCCATATCCTCTTGGGTAGTATTTTTCAAAAACGAATGCATTCAAGTGAAACAGGTACCGTTTGCCTAAGGTGAAGTTGGCAGCGTCCCAGAGGACCCCAGGTCCCCAGCAAACACCCCTCCAGAGGCTGAACGGGGCAGCCAGGGATGGCCACAGCTGTCCCTGTGTGCCTTCCTTAGCAAACAAGAAGGGGAGGTGGCACTAAGCTTTGTTCCACCCAAGTTTGAAACCAATGCCACTGTGGAGGGAAAAAGAGGAAAAAGGAGTCCCTGGTGGTTAGGTAGGTGTGATAACTGAATTTTTTCCCTTTTTTTTTTAAACAAGTTGTGGCCAGTTTTATTTAAGAAAAGTTCTGCTGATTTACTTTTCACCAGTCTGTTCTGGCAAGCTTCTAATGATATCAGAATCACCCGGATCAATGATAGCTAGTGTGCACACTCTGTAATACTTCCCACAGGCTGTGCCCAATTCAATATTATTGCCACTGTAGTGATGGACACCAGTTTGGGCCCACATGGCGTAGTATTCTATCTCAGATTTCCTCAAGGCCGGGCAGTTGTTGGGAGGATGACCAGTTTCGCTTTGCCATGCCTGATCATTTTCAGAGTCTGCTTGTACCCCAGCACGTACTTTCCACTTTTCATAACCAGCTGGAGCCTAGAGGTGATCGACTCCAGCGACTTTTTCATCTTCTTTGTGGCCACCATCTTCCTGCCTTACATGCGGGACGGCTCCAACCAACAGCAGCCGCCAAAATGGCCGTGAAAGAAGGAAGGAAGGCATTTTTTCCCTTTTTAATTATTTAGGGTATCTTCAGGTTAGGGGTATTGAGTTTTTTATTCAAATAAAGGAGTTTTTAAAGAGTACCACTTTGTTTAAAATAGGAACTTTTCTTCTGAAAGAACACATTACATTTTTTTAATAAATAGATGGCTTTGTATCAGCCTTTTTAAAAAGAGGTCTCCAAGAACATTATTTTTTCATGATTTAAATTACAACACACTCACAACGAAGTTCCACACAGGTGCAGGGGCCCAGACACTGAGTCACGGCTTTCAGTGGAGGGAAAGTAAGGAAGTTCCAGTGTGCCTGGAGCTTTACAGCTTCGGGAAACGTCCAGACGACTGCCCTGGCTCAGAGGGGAAGCACCAGAGGACTGAGACCCTGCCCTTGACCACACCTCTCTAGTCCTCATCCCTGCTCTAGGAAGTAAAGGGCAAAGCAGCCGTTCCCAGCAGTGTT
The DNA here is from genome assembly GCA_004023965.1 of Spilogale gracilis. Classification (NCBI taxonomy): domain Eukaryota; kingdom Metazoa; phylum Chordata; class Mammalia; order Carnivora; family Mephitidae; genus Spilogale; species Spilogale gracilis. Next base: position 59,773 of record PITA01000612.1, read on the forward strand.
TGGTCCCTCCTTCCTTCCCAATCCTCTAGAAAATCAGGGGAGATTTTTTAAAAAATCATCAGAACTCCAAATTCATACCCAGAGAGCACTTCACCTATCAAGAGAAATTAGCGAACCCTTAAATTCCAGTGAGCTTTCCAAAAGGTAATTTCCTATGAAGAAAAAAATGCAGAAATCTCTTAAGGTTTAATCATAGAGGAAAGGACATAAAGTTTAACACTGTCCTTTCTAGCTAGTGCTATTTTCTCACAAACCAAGTCTTACATGTAACTTTCTCACGAATTTTAATACTTCAATCTTTATCAAAATTAAGGTATAGAATTTAATCTTTATCTTATTACATTTAATCATATCTTATTACAACGGAGCTTTTTAGCCCACTCCATGGGCAAGTGAGAAGGAACTGCACTGTATCTGATAAGCTAATCACATCCAAAACAATGTCTCCTTGCTTTGAAAATTTCATCCAAGCTTCACAACTGTTTCTATCAGATATGTTTGCCCCAAAGTTGAAGGATCTCCATCGGGCATTCCTGGGACTGATAACAACATGGACCAAAGTCCTGTTTGGGTCCAAGACAGTACTGGCAGAAGTCAAAGGGGATCAAATGGTAGAAGGTGCCCCACTTCTCACAGAACCTCAAATGAGGGCGGGGACAGCAAACAGCCGATGCCAATACATTTCAATGACGGCCCCTCCCTGGCACTGGCTAGCAGTCACTCAGATATCAAGATAGAGGAATCCTAGTTCTCGGACCTGCAGACCACACAACTCAGGAAAATCACTTCTGTGTTGGGTGGGAAAAAAGTACTATCCCACGATCTGAAGAGGAATAAGCAAAAGAAGATGAAATTCAATGCTTTGTGTGAAGTCACATTTACACTCAAAATACATATTTCTTTCCTTTTTTTTTTTAAGATTTTATTTATTTATTTGACAGAGAGAGAGATCACAAGTAGGCAGAGAGGCAGAGAGAGAGGAGAAAGCAGGCTCCCTGCTGAGCGGAGAGCCTGACTCAGGCCTGGATCCCAGGACCTGAGATCATGACCTGAGCCGAAGGCAGAGGCTTTAACCCACTGAGCCACCCAGGCGCCCAAAATACATATTTCTTAAACAGAAAGTCAGGAAGGACCTGGTTTAAGGAAGATGTTGAGACAAAAAGCACCGGGCATTCTGGAGAGTTCCGAGAGCCGGAGCTCTGACAGGAACGGGTCGGAGCAGTGCGTACTCTGCGGAAGCTACTGCGGGACAGTCAAGGAGAGTGTGAATGTTTAAAGAAAGAGCGTGAGGTCCGGAGAGAACCGCTCACCATCTTCATATACTTCAAAGGCTCAGCAGAAAAGAGATCTCACCGTTCTGAACACTTGGGCACCAGCAGCCAGAGCTAGAATAAAGTGAAGCTGTGGGGAAAGAGATCCCAACTCCTGATGAGTGTTGAGTTGGGAGGGGCAGGAGAGTAAAAATAAGGGACGGGGACTGAAAATAAAAGGTTATGCTTATATTTAGGAATGTCTTCTCTTGCAAGTTAGAGGCTATCTCTTTGGCCTGCCACAGTGATTCTTAACACTGAGCTCTGAGCCTTGGGTCCACAAAGAGGATGAGGCTGCCTCACTTCACTGGTGTGCTCCCTCTGCCTGGGGCTCCCAACACTGGCTCTAAATACTGTCGTTCACAGAGCAGGAGTCCTCTAACTACTGCACTTTACAGGGTAGGAGGCCAGCATTCCTACTCACCCTCTCCGTTGCCCCATTTCACAGGAAGCCTCAGGCCCCGTCCCATGAAAATTCAGCTCACATGTTAACCTTCAAACTGTATGATTTTCATAAGCCCTTGGAAAAAAACGTTAAAGATACAACCTTAAAGAGAAAAACCACATCATTTTTTGAAAACAAAGCCAAAATTGGGTAACTTTTCCTAAAAGGCTGTAATCATAAAAAAAGTACGCATAGTCTCCAAAATTCACGAACCAAAATGCATTTTTGGCAAAGCTGAACACGACTATTATACATCAGGAATAAGGCAAATCCCAAAACAGAATTTCAACTTCAGTGCTCTTCACCTGTGCTGCGAAGTTAGCCTCTCAGACCTGCTCCGTGACACTGACTGTGAGCTCACTCTGCTTCCCCTCAGGGTGAGCACCACACAAGATGCAAGACTCTGGCCTCACGGACAGAGGGACCCCGTCGGCTATGCTATGCGCAGGTCCCCACCGGATGCATACCTGCCTCGAGCAATCACACACACCAGCCAGTCCCCGCAGGGAAGTTCAGCTCCAGGGCCAGGTGCAGAAGGGCTATGTGCTGGTGAGTGAAGCCCACATGCTAGTTGGAGGGTGGGGAGGGAGTCCACCATTCACCGCCTGTTTCCACTCCCAGCCCTGAACCACCGCTCCCCTTCAACCCTATCAGCTCCATACTCAGAATCTTCTCCCTGTGCCACCTTACCCAGGCCGGAACCTCCAGGTGTGTAGAAAGGCTCACTCGGGGGCTCCACACAGATGTAAAACCCCGAAGCAGAACCTTGGTTTTCACCCTCCAAGGAGTGCCTGCTCTGCAGAGGGCAGCTGCAGGCCGACAGCCCTGCACCCCAGGGCCGAACACAACACTCCCTCTTCTGATTTCCTGTTTTTTCCACTGTGCCCAGTTACTAGGCTGCTATCTATCCACTATGACTCTTGGCTAAAACCCTCTAACTTGTCTTTAAATACTTCCAACACTGGTCTAAAGCAAAGTGAGGACAAGGGAGCCAGCGTATTCACAGTGTGCTGAACTGGCCCTCAAGAGGGAGTTCAGCCAACCGTACACCTGTGCCCCATGTGAGAGTCCCGTGTGCCAACTCAAGGACCACCTGGCCCAGAAACTCTCCACACCTGATCACAGACCTGGCCACAGCCCGCCTCAAGCTGGTACAAGGTTCATCATAGATGCTCGGCCTGGACTGATCACAGGATGACTGTGGGGTGCTAACAGCCACCACCAGGATCTCTGGGAGCTAATGACAGGACATGGAGACAGATACCTAGCTCCCAGGCTCGCCCTCGCTGGGTGATGCAACTCACTGCCCCACGGTGTCCATAACGCATGGAGTAGAGCGCCACCTTCAGCCCAAACCTTTAGACCAGCACCGACACCATCTCAACTGGGCCAGTACCTGAGAGGTTGTCTCCTTTCCAGTGTCCTCTCACATGCTTTAAGGCATCTAAGAACAATCTGGTATCTGTAGAAATATCAACATTCATTCTATACCCCTTAATGAAGATGGCTTTCTTTTACCTAAAAAAATGCCAGTGGTGTCTGGGCAGCTCAGTGGTTAAGCGTCTGCCTTCAGCTCAGGTCATGATCCCGGGGTCCTGGGATCAAGCCCCGCATTGGGCTCCCTGCTCAGCGGGAAGACTGCTTCCCCCTCTCCCTCTGACCACCCCCCCCATGCTTGCTCTCTCAAATAAATAAAATCTTAAAAAAAAACAAAAGGAAAAGGGTGTAATGTTAGCCACATGTCCTACAGACTGTAAGAAGCTGAAACATAATAGAAGAATTAAACCAAAAAATGCATTGTAATATTCCATTCAATTTTCTTTTCATAATCCATATACTGGAGCCAAGGAAAATTTCAACAGTGAGTGCGTATGAATGCTACTTTCTTGCATGTTTTTATACCTTAGGGTTTTTTTTCTGAATATTTCACTGGACAAATTATTTTGGCATACACCAAAAAAATGGCCAACTCAAATCACAGATTTTTTTTTTTTAAGATCTTATTTATTTATTTGACACAGACAGAGAGAGATAGCAAGAAAGGAACACAGGGGGAAAGGGAGATGCAGGCTTCCCACTGAGCAGGGAGCCCAATATGGGGCTCGAACATAGGACCCTGAGTTCGTGACCTGAGTAGAAAGCAGACGCTTAACAACTAAGCCACCAGGTGCCCCACAAATAATAGATTTTAGAAGAAAATAAAAACTATATGGATTCTCATATTCAAAGATCAGACAGTTCTAACATGTCCTACTTCTGAGATTTTTTTTTAAAGCTAAAAATGAGATTCTTACAAAAGTTCAATTTAGGTTACATATACTTTTTTTTTTAATCACGCAAACCTTATTTATTTAGGTAAAAATACTGACAGTTTTCATGTAACTCAATACTCTTTGCACAGTTAAAGAAAACTGAGTGGTAAACTCAGTTACCTTCTTTTGCCCCATTCCCTTCAAAACAGTCTTTTTTAATCCAATGAGAATAGAAAGCTCCAGGCAGAACATAATGATCAGTTTGGAAATTCAGGCCACACGGACTGAAAATATCAGCATGTAACCAGCATTTTATGTAGGTTATTTCAAGAGGCTGCACCAGAAAACTAGGGACTATCATGCACAGGCCCAGCTGCATCTATATTACAGTTAATGGTCATTCTACCCAATGTAGATGCCAAAATCAAGTGAATTTAAAATACACAACATGGGGCACCTGGGTGGCTCAGTTGGTTACATGACTGCCTTTGGCTCAGGTCATGATCCCGGAGTCCTGGGATAGAGCCTCGCATGGGGCTCCCTGCTCGAGGGAAGCCCGCTTCTTCCTCTCTCACTCCCCCTGCTTGTGTTGCCTCTCTAGCTGTGTCTCTCTCCGTCAAATAAATAAATAAAAATCTTTAAAAAAAAGTAAAATATACAACATGTACAAAATTCTAGATTTTAAGAAAAATATCCTTTAACACATTACTTCTGATTTATCTAAGTGCTTATACTACTGAAGAATTCAGGGGACAGAGAAAGTAGAAAGAACATATTTTTATTTTAAGGGGGTTAAAATAGCATTTAACCTAGCATCACAGAACAATTAAGATCGAATACAGAACAACTGCTCTAACATTCAGTGAAGCAGTTGTCGGGGGAGGGGGGGTGTTCTACGCAGGGAATCTAGCTGCTTACGAAGGCTTTTCCCTCATTCTGGGACACCAGAACCACTCATGAGGGATCTCAAGGATACTGGCCAAGAGGAGGAGAGGACTCTGACCAAAATAATTTCACTCATTCAAAACAGGAAGGCAATTAAAAAGCCTTTTCCACCACCCTTCTTCTGTGATTAGGGAGGGCAAAAGTAGCACAAAGACCCCCTTCTGAGTGCATGTAAAGAAGAGC
>PITA01000612.1:65007-178093 GCA_004023965.1 Spilogale gracilis
GGGGGGGGGGGGGGGGGGTATCTCTGATCTCTGAATGTACTCCACACAGACCGCTATTGACAGGAGTTCTGACTCAGCATCATCTCCTCTGACTACTCTTCTCAGCCAATCATCAAGGCCTTTATGTGTCCAATACTGAATCAAATATCACTTTATCCAAGTTAGGAATAGGCCACAAAACAGTCATCACTGGTAGTCATGAATATCTTAACAGGACTCTCATGCTCTGTAGACAGAAATCACAAAACTGTGGTCACTGAGTGATCTTATATTCTGTTTCGACAGGGAAAGTTCCAGTTCGCATCTATTGTTCCAGAAGAATTACCAGTAACACACTCTTTCACTCTCAGAAGCATCTCTGTTTAGACCATAAGGTCAGTCTACCAATAAAAAAATGGCAAGCTGGGGCGCCAGGGTGGCTCAGAGGGTTAAGCCTCTGCCTTCAGCTCAGGTCATGACCTCAGGGTCCTGGAATGGAGCCCCGCATCGGGCTCTCTCTCAGCAGGGAGCCTGCTTTCCCCTCTTTCTCTGCCTGCCTATTTGTGATCTCTCTCTGTGTGTGTCAAATAAATAAATAAAATCTTTAAAAAAAAGAAAAAGGCAAGCTAAGAAAGCATCAACATTTGATGGCGACACCTGTCACCTTTTAAATATCAAGCAGGCAGTGGGATTTTAGCATCAGGTGATAGATGTTAGGGTTTCTAAAGTCGAAGCTCAGCAATAAGCACATCAGCCAAGTTGAACATGTTATTCATTTTCTCTAGGCTTTTAAGTGGCAACGTTGCTGTGTATCACCTACAACGACCTCCCTTTTGATCTCGGGCAGTAGGAGGAAGCCTTTGCTGGGTGCTCTGAGCACCACACACACAACTCATCCCTCCTGCTTGGCAAACAGAGAGCAGTAAGGGCCAAATGAAATCTCTGCCCTAAAAGAGGTAGTTTTAAGGAACAAGTTAAAAGAAATGGGAAATGAAGAAATACTTCATGTACTAGGAACATTATTGGGTAGAGGAGAAGTATTTGTAAAAATGAAAAGAAAAACAAGCCACACACAATAATAACCTACGATATTAAATGGTAAATAATAAAAATAAAATGGAAAAAAAAAGACAACACTGATAAAATCCTTGCAGTGGGTTAGAAAACAGAACCAAGCCAGCACAGAGCCAGGGCTAGTTTTGGGTTTTGTGTTTAATCTGCAATGATGGGCCTGTGGAAATTCCAGGGACCGGCTTCCCTTTGCATACAAATGCAAACCAGCTCTTCCTCCAAGCCACCAAAATACTCAGAGGTAATAAAGGGCAATCAAGAGGAAGAAAAACTCCTCAGAGCCCAACCCCAGCCCAACGCCAGCCCAATCCCAGTGAGGCTGAGATGCAAGAGGGCTCTCAGCAGAGAGGGGAGCGCTTGTGCTCTCCAGGGGGTCCTGGGTCCTAGCCAAGAGAGGGGAGCCAGTTAGTCCCACAACATTTACCTTCTTTTCTCGTCTTTCTTCCTCTTTCTCTCCTGCTCCACTAGCTGTATCTCCACTCTTAGTTTTTAATTTTCCATTTGCTAGTAAACCAGCAGCAGCACGCTTAAAGATGTCAGAATCCTCGGCTGTTTAAATCTCCAAGTTCTAGGCAGGAGCCCCAGCAAGGAAGGTGCACTGCTAGTGTTCCCTTATTTCAGGGTAGTCAAATACCCAGAATTAACATGAAATTCACACAAATACCAGAAACACATGGCATTACAAAGATCTATATATTTTTCATAATAAAAATGTCTTTTAAAAGGTACCCACTCATATTCCAATTACCAAAAAATAAAATGGAGTGACTACACTTTCCATAGTAAGTACTGAGTAATGTACAAAACTGTTAAGTCACTGTATCACACATTTAGAACTAATATAACATTGTATGTCTACTTCAACTAAAAAGTAAAATGACATTTACCAAAAATTAAAATGTGACCTTTAAACTTTGAAACCTTTGAACTTGTGAATACAAGCCACTAGAAACAAAATGTAAATACACCAATTACTTTTTGACGGTTGTTTTCAATATGCAAATGAGTTCCAGAATAAATCATTTGCCCCACAGGTCTCTCAAATCTCAGGGCACAGTTCATGGGACAGAAAGTGATACACAGAAACAAAGTATCCTGAATGGGCTGTTTGTTTGTACCTATCTAAAAATACTCTTGTGAAAACTAAATTTTTTTAAAATTTTTTTTTAAAGATTTTTTATTGATTTGACAGAGAGAAACACAACCAGCGAGGGAACACAAGCAGGGGGAGTGAGAGAGGGAGAAGCAGGCTTCCCGCCGAGCAGGGAGCCTGATGTGGGACTCGATCCCGGGTGTCCAGGATCATGACCTGAGCCAAAGGCAGTCGCTTAACCAACTGAGCCACCCAGGCGCTCCTAAATTTTTTTTTAAAGATTTTATTTTTAACTAATCTCTGCACCACTCAACACAGGGCTCAAACTTGCAACCCCAAGTTCAAGAGTCCTATACTCCACTGACTGAGCCAGCCTGGCACCCCTTCTGAAAATTAAATTTAACGGTATTTCAGAATACCACTACACTAATACCAACACTGTTAACAAGGCCATAAAATGTCCATCAACCATAAAGATGAGACTTAAAACCCAAATTCCAAATGACTATACTTTTTTTTGAGAGAGAGACTGCCATGGCTGGGGATGAGGGGTAGGGGGCAGAGGAAGAATCTTAAGCAGGTTCCCTACTCAGCCCAGAGCTCAATCTCAAGATCCTGAAATCACAACCTGAGCCAAAATCAAGACTGGGACACCAAACCAAACAAGCCACTAGGGCACCCCATCCAGTGACTATACTTTAAAGAAGAATAAGGGATGCCTGGGTGGCTCAATCCATTAAGTGTCTGCTTTCAGCTCAGGTCATGATCTCAGGGGTCCTGAGATCGAGCCCCACTTCGGGCTCCCCGCTCATGGAGAGCCTGCTTCTCCCTCTCCCTCTGCCTGCTGCTCCCCCTGCTTGTGCTCCTTCTCTGTCAAATAAATAAATAAAATATTTTTTAAAAAATAAAGAAGAGGGGCGCCTGGGTGGCTCAGTCATCAAGCATCTGCCTTCAGCTCAGATCGCCTGCCTTCAGCTCAGATCGTGATCCCAGAGTCGGGGATCAAGCCCAGCATCGGGCTCCCTGCTCAGCAGGAAGCCTGCTTCTCCCTCTCTCACTCCCTGTGCTTGTGTTCCCTCTCTGGCTGTGTTTCTGTCAAATAAATAAATAAAATATTTTTAAAAATAAGTAAATTTTTAAAATAAAGAAGAAATAAACGCTTTGGTTATCTCTGCCTATTTGGCATTAAGTAAAAATGCTATTTTGAAAGGTTCAACATCCCTAAATGTCAAAATCATCTTTAAAAGCATGAATGGGAATTTTTAATCTCCATTTTATAACAAGTGGTATTGCTAAGATTTTTTTTTTTAATTTATTTGACAGAGAGACAGAAAGAGCACAAGCAGAAAGAGCAGCAGGCAGAGAGAGAGGGAGAAGCAGATTCCTCACGGAGCAGAGAGCTGGACAAGAGGCCAGATCCCAGGACTCTGGGATCATGACTTGAGTGGGAAGGCAGATGCTTAACCGACTGAGTCCCCCAGGCAGTCCCCTAAGGAGTTGTATTTCTAAATAAGAGCTATGCTTGGTATTTATTATCCCCAAATGCATTAACCTCCAGACATTCTTCACAATCAGTATTTCTGATGCAAATAGAGACACTTTTACTACAACATGACATTTTGTGAACTTTTCTTTCATGAGTTTTGTCTCCCCCAACCCAGCACACAGGGTCTAAGTATCCCTTATATTTTCATGACTCTCATAAATTATGCTAAGCTCATGCTAAATGGATTGACCTCACACTACATGAGAGACAGGCTACATTAGCATTATGGGGGAGTTTCCAAAACATTCATGTAATCTTCAATGTGATAAAATTAGTTTTATTTAAAAATGTCCTGGTACAGTTATGTAAACCTTCATCATCATACCTAATCTTGAGATACACAGGCTTGTAAAACACACATCTTCCTCCCATACTGTGAGGTTACATTCCAGGAGCCAGTTTTATCCCGGTGTATCTCTAAACTTAATAATGTAGGGCACCTGGCTGGTTCATCAGTGGAGCATGCGGCTCTTGATCTCATGGGGTGGTGAGTTCAAGCCGCACGTGGACGTGGAGCCAACAAAACCAAACAAAATACTGAAAAAGAAATACTGTATTTTCTGGAATCCTCAGCTCCAAAGAATATACAATTTATGCAAAGGACAAACAAGAAATGGAATCTATGACTAGACTTTAAAAGACCAAAGGAACTAAGAATTATGAAGAGGGAGAAAGGACGTATAAGAGTAGGGAAAATTGGAAGGGAATTGGAAAACTCTTTCTAGAAAACATCTGAATCCTGACAGCCATCAGAAGAACACTGTTTTCTCAAGTCCAGCTAGCAATTTTTTAGGAGTACTGTATTTCTAACTAGTGGCAGTTGGTGAAACTAAATGGACCTCTTCTCAGAATATTGTTTTTAGATGCATAAAATACAGAAACTTACACAGAAGCCCCATTTTTTATAAAGTTACCAAGGATCTTGAAGTATTGCTTCTTTACATTACGAGACCTAGCAGTCAGTCTAGTAACTCCTGTTAATTTAGCAGAAGCGATGAGTGTGAACAACACTTGGAGAGACGCGCAGTAACTAGAACAGAATTTGAAAACATCTGTGATATCCGCTGGAGACATATCACAGACACTGCTCGAACTACTGCAGTACATTCATAACTGAAGCAAATGCACCGTATTTAGTTGGAGAGCTGTGAAAATAAAGATGAAATTCATTTTTTCCCACCCAAGTTCACGGGTTTCCAGGCTACTCGTACTCCAGACACTCTGTTACTTATTTGGCTTTCTGATCTCTACTTTTGGAGGGAATGTCTTAAGAATGTCACCCATCAGAAAGTTCTTAATCAGGGGATCCCATGCTCATCCCATCCCAGCAGAATCTTCTCTTGGGCGAGGCTCGGGTAGCCCCTCTGTGTATGTCCCTGACAACAGCTGACAGCGGCTAGTGGACCTCCTTGCACAATGAAAGTGAGGGTGAAGTGGGCTCAGCAGACCGACAGACAGACAAAGCAGGCCTGAGGAAGATGCGGGAGGCAGAGGCCAACTCCAGGGGTGTCTAAGTAGCCATGTGTGAGCCCCCACCAGGGGGCCAGCTGCCCCTCCGGGGGGAAGGCGAGACCAGAGCCCTCCTCCCTCAGGTTGACTGAAGGGATCGCATACACTTCGGATGAATTCCCCCTTTTGTTCCAGCAACCAAAAGGGCCTTAACTAAGTAAGGCCCTAAAATACAGGCCACGCTGTGCATGTCACTGCTCAATGCACACCGCCCAACACCACCGCCACCAGTTTAACCAACAGAGACCGCCGGCGACAGGAGCTAGCTTCCCCCACAAATCAGCAGCGTTGTAAAGAACATCCTTCTAACAAGGACATGACAGTATCTCTACCTTAATGATGCTGGAATATCAGCAGACACGGCTCTGCTTTCGTGCACTCACCTTACCCAAGCTCAACCGCAGCTTCTGGTGTTTGCCGCGGGCATTTTGGCAGCGTTATCCCGCATTTTTAGAAGAGCCAAGATGTACAGACAGCGTGTGGCTTGGGATTTCTGCTGACCGCTAGAGGAGGGCAGGAGTCACAGGGACAGACCCTTGTCATTTACAGGTGCAAAACAAACCGAACCCCCGTGCTTTGATGTTCAGTGTGTTCCCCTTCAATTAGCAACAAGCTAATTTCTTTCCTGGTTTTCTAACCTAAGGGGGAGGGAAGAAGTCTCAGACCAAGGAATATCCAGGAACAGCAACAGATCTTGTCCTTAAACCTTGTCAGGTCTCAGACACACTAAGCGTCTACTAAAAAAATTTTCCGGGGTGCAGTCAAGCTTCCGAATTGGTTTCAGCTCAGATGTGAGGGTCCTGAGTCGAGCCCCACATCCCGCTCTCTGCTCAGCACTCTCCCTCTCTCTCCCTCCCTCTATTCCCTCCTCACTCAGGAGCTCTCTCTCTAAAAATAAACAAATTTTTAAAAAAGTTATTCTGGGGGCGCCTGAGTGGTTCAGTCATTAAGTGTCTGCCTTTGGCTGAGGTCATGATCTGGGAGGAGTCCCGGGATCCAGCCCCACATCAGGCTCCCTGCTGGGCGGGAAGCCTGCTTCTCCCTCTCTCACTCCCCCTGCTTGTGTTCCCTCTCTCCTCTCTCGCTGTGCTTCTCTCTGTCAAGAGAAAAAATAAAATTAAAAAAAAAAAAAAAAAGTTATTCTGGCACATGGGGTGGCTGGCTGACTCAGTCGGTGGGGCATGCAACTCTTGATCTCGGGGTTTTGAGTTCTACACCCCATGTTGGTTGTAGAAATTACTTGAAAATAAAAACCTTTTTTAAAAAAGTTATTCTGGAGCAACCTATCAATACCTCCGTGGGTGATTTCTATCTGTCCTCTTCCAAATGATCAGACTTAAGAACATCTACTGGTTAAATCCTGTCTTTGTCTTGTTATCCTAAATAATTTAGATTGTCTAATTTTGACCTCAGGCTTCTTGGTTTATGCTACATTCAAACGCTACAGAGTCTAGCTAGCCAGCATTACCTTAAATGGTGCAATCTTAGTCTTTCAAATTCTGAAAACTTAAGACTGGCATTCCAATAGTTTTAGTCAAGTGTATGATTATTTACAGGGACCAATGAGAGACTTAGCCAGCAGCCTTTTCTTATAATGGCACTATGTTTTCGGCAAATATTAAAAAATATTTTGTTTCTTTTACAAGGATGTAATTTGCTATGTGTATAGTTTTTGCTGAACATAAGTCAGTTCTCTCTTTGTGGTCACATAAACTGAAGCAGTAACAAACCAGATGTTTCATTTACTTATTTTCTTCAACAAATCAGGCTTGGTTGGTTCTGGACAGTTTGTATCTTTAATACTCTAGATTTTAAGAATTTCCAACCCTTCCCCAAAATATCTCCATGGTTTTGATTTTAAGATAATGCTAGATATAATTTGAGAATTAGAATGCTGAAATAGGGTCAAGTTCCAAGAATTCCTCATCACCATAACTACCTAATATTCCCTCTTCACTTCATCAACTGCCGAAATTGTATATCAAGCTGAAATACATAGGTATTTAAATTTTGTTTAACACAAATGGCTGCAAAGTGACAAAATACATGTCTACATATATAATATTCTCTTTCAAGAACTTCAAGTCAACTTCAAGGAAAGTTTTGCTTTTAGTGACTGCACAAAGGCACTCAATAAATGTCTCATGCATGAATGAACAAGCAAACATTAAAGACTGTATTAAACAATGATTAAGGTAAAAGGTAGAAGTCATCAACCAGCTAAAGATTACCAAAAGCACATTTCTTTTTTTTTTTAAGATTTTATTTATTTATTTGACAGAGAGAAACACAGCGAGAGAGGGAACACAAGCCGGGGAGTGAGAGAGGGAGAAGCAGGCTTCCAGACGAGCAGGGAGCCCGATGTGGGGCTCGATCCCGGGTCTCCGGGATCATGACCTGAGCCGAAGGCTGTCGCTTAACCAACTGAGCCACTCAGGCGCCCTCAAAAGCACATTTCAAATTTTGTAGTAAAACCCAAACTTTCTAACCACGGTATATACAAGCTACCACACTCTCTGCACTGAATGTAGTTCTGTAATCTTAAAAAGTTAGTAAATACTATAGATACCATAAAGCTATCACAAAGAACTTTTCTATTATCATCTCCCTTGTATATATGCCTCATATGAAACTTAAAACAAACTTCCAAGCATGTTACAACAACAGGAATCTCTGGTTTGGGTAAAATACAGAAAAAGCAGCCAGGAGTATAAATGAGTTTTATAAAACATTTCCTTAAGTCCCTAACATTCTTCCACCTCCTTCTTCTCTCCCTCTCCCAACTTCATCTGCTTCCCATTTAAACACCCAGAATCTTGTTTTTCTCAACTGTTTTTTTTTTTTTTTTGCCTATAAAAACTGGCTACCATTTGTTTTTAATAATAAGCCCTTTCTAAAATGCTGTCTAATTACCAAATCACTCTACAGCTGGTGATAACACAATTGTATGATTCAGGCGCTATCAACTTACAGATACTTCCAAGCTAATCCTACAATACCATTAAGTACTTATCACTTTTAATTTTTCCCAAGAGTAGATTTGAATCTATTGATGGGCGATCCTTTAAGAACTCACTGTGATTCCAACATGAAGAAATCTTAATTAAGAAGTTTAGATAACAATTTCATTACCACCACTGCACAGAATAAACACAAACAAGTTACAATTTACTGATACGCATTTTAAGATAGTAACTCAAGCACTCCAATCGAATAAAACAAAGAACATCACAGGCATGATAATTATCCACAACAGAGGCCAATATATAAATAATTTATGAAACAAGGCAGGTTATTTCCTGGGAGTTAGTGGTAGAGCCAAAGCAGTAACCCAAAGTTTCCACCTTTGAAACAAAATCTCTCATTTTAGTCACAATTAATACCTATAATCAAAAGGGAGATACGCAGACACACCAATTAGTGATCATCAAAAATGACACTGTCATACAAAGTAAAGAAGATGGAAATGTGGGAATACTTTATTAAAAATATTACTGTTGTACTGTCAAATAAAACTCTGTGAGCGGAGAACATGATGTAAAAATAAAAATGGGGACCTTCCCAATTATAAGAGAAAAAAAGAATGAAAAAAGACAGTCTTAATCCCCATTAACAATGTGACAGAGGTGATGAACAAAAGCAGCCCAGGATGTCTTAAATATCCCTTTAATTCTGTCCTACACAAAGAACAAGAAACTCAATCCATGCATTCACCTCAAATAACCTAATTAAAAAGTAAAAACCAAACAGCAGGAGTCAAAAGTCTCACCCTCTAAGGAGTGGCTCTGAGGACAACTAACTGCAGAGGTCACCTGGTAACCCCCAGCACTGGCAGTCGGATCTGGATGGTTAACGTTGGCAAGGCCTCCCTGTTCCAAGGTTCTTTCTACACCCTCCGGAGCATGGAGGCCATGGCCTGACCCAGGAGAGGAACGCCAGAAAGACTCAGATTTCTCAGTGACGCTTCCAACAATAAATGTGCATTTAATAAAGGTTATTCCAAAAATCAGACTGCAGGGTAGATCAGTAAATAAAATGAAAAAGATGGAAACGGAGGAACCTGAACCTGAGTATGTCTAATGCAAACAGGAGCACAACTCACAAGCCCTGGCACCCACCAACAAGCCCAATAAACCAAATAAACTGAAGGCTAGTTCAAAGGGCAGCATTCCAAATCTGGAGGAGGAGACAATATGAGAACAGTCCCCAAAACCGCACAAAAGCAAGTTTTTCTACCATGGGGAAACAATAAATTGGATTAACCCTCTTCAAAATCAACTACAAAGGAAAAATGAACAGACTTCTACCAGGCTGTGTAAGCCACATTCTGTTGCCAAATCACTCAGACTCACTGGAGAGTCTCCTATTTTAAAAATATAATGAATAATGTATTTGTGGAGAGTCTCTACTTATTCACCTATGTGGGGTTTCCCTATTCGGGGGACTTCCGGGTAAACTTAGAGTGGATGCCTTGCCTTAGGCTATATTAACAGCACGGAAAACTTGGTCATGAATTAAACACATGGCACTCTTCAAGGATGATAATAAAAGCCCATGAAATCAGTGAGACAGCATTTCAGACTGCGGATGGCGTGCTTGGGTGTGATCCTGTGAATGTTTACACCTGTGAAATAGCCAATGTCCACAGCTATTCAGGGTTCATTTCAATTTTACAAACATAACAGAGTCCTAGAAACTTCTCCAAGGATCATGCCAGACATTATTACCATTATTGAAGGATACCTGCTCTCAGATGAATGTAAAGAACCCCCTTGCAAATGCCTCCAGAATTTTTCCTTTCCTGATTTGCTATGGCTTCCTGGTACCACATTATCATCAGCTGATTTTGACAGGTAGGCAAAAAGCACAATCATCAATAAAAAGAACTTTACAGGAGAGATGTAACTCATTCTTTATAAGCAAGAAATGAATGTCTGGTAATTAGGTCAAGCAAGAGTAGTTGTCTGACTGAAAAAAAAAAACCAAAATCTGTCTGCATTACCCTCCTTGGGCAGAGGGCTGCTGCCAAAGGCTCCTCACGGAGGCCTGCGCGTGCACACGCGCACACGTACACACACACACACACACACACACACACACACACACACACACAGCATCAAGCTGCTCCTTGAGGACCAGGAGCTCCTTACAGGTCTACACCTGGCTTTCCCTCCCATGAGCCCCAAGGCCTCACGCCACATCTGGCCCCCAGCAGCCCCGTGCTCAACAACGTCTGTGGCACCTGGCATCTCATCCAAGGCAGGTCCCCGAATCAGCATCCTCTAGTGCTAGATCCTCAGGCTCCGGCCAACACTTACCATCTTTCCTTAAAAGACCTTTTCTTTAAAGGACAGAGTATTTCTGAATCCCTTACTTTGTAGAAACATGTTGACCTATTTATGAAAAACTGGGTTGGCCTCATACGGATGTGTATGATTTTAAAAGGCCCTGTGGCCCGCTTTCAGATTCATGTAAATACAGCCTTAAAGGGGGAGGAGGGAGAGGTAGGGGGGGCAGAAATGGAAGTGAAGTATGGAAAAGGGAAGACCAAGAAGGACCTGGAACACTCTTATCAGGTTTACGGAAAGCACTCCTATAAAAACATTCCCAAGAGAAAATCTTACCTATGCACTTTGCCCAGGGTGACCTTTCCACAATGAGAACTCAACTCCTGAAAAAGAAAAATACTTCGAGGCGATTAGATCTTCAATCTCAAAGGAAACCGAATCAAAGATGCCCCCTCACCGTCCACGGTGACCGGCCGAGCCCAGTAATCATTCAGTAGGTACCGATCGGGACCTGCAGGGAGCAGTCAGTGTAGTGAGGGAGTCCACGGGAGGACAAATGCCCACCAGGAGCCAGGGTCCTGAGCACTCACTAATTATTCACGTGCACAGCAGCAGGCAGACCGAGGGCAGCGGTGCGAACGCAGCCTTCCCTGCTGCCACCAGGCCCGCACTCCACCAGCACACAAGCACACCCCAAGGGCAAGAACGTGTGGGCTCTCCTCCTTCTCCTCCCAGCTTGCTACTGGAGAGGATGTCATACCCTAAGAACATCTGGGCCTCCAGCCCACGTCTGCCGAGTTACTAGTCACCATTTCACGGAAGCTTCCTGCCACTGGGCACAGGGATGCAACATCCTCTTTCTCATTCATCAGCAAACATCTAGTAAGCACCGACTGTGTGCTAGACACTGGAGATACACAAATGAGTAAGATTCAGCCTCCACGTAAATTACAGCTTGGAAAATAAAAATCTCAAGGGGAAATTATATGATGCTAGGGCCACTGTGAGTCAATGGAATTATGAGGAATAATACACCACAGTTTAGGGAAAGGGATTAAATTACCCCCAAAATAAGTACTACCAGGTTTCTCTGCTAAACCAAGTTTATCAGAATCACCATAAAATGCAAATTTCCATTAGATGAAACAGTGGCACAGGAGCAGAAAGGATGGGACCTTGTGCCCCAGGGCAAAGGAAGAAAGGAGGGGGGGCGGCGCCCCAGGGTAGCACTTTCCTCCCAGTTGAAGACTGTCTTTAGGTGCCAGTGCATAATCTAGACTCTCCAGGGCGAGCATCCCCGCCCCAGAAATCAAACTCTTCTGACTGCCTCCAGCCTCCACTCTAGCAATGGCTGGGAGGGGCACTGTTCACTCTCAAGTGGTCAGAAGGGAAATGGGAGGAATGCAAGATAAAAGGAAGACATGAGAAAAAGAGGGATTAAAAAGAGAAAGATAAGGAGCCCACTTAGTAAAGAAAGGCATTTGTTCATTTTAACACGTCTGGAATCACTGCATGAGCCCCTCGCAGCCACCAAGCACCCATTCTAGCTGACCTGACCAGCTCCAGAAGCTAGAAAACCAGAGACTCGTGGTGAAAGTTCACACAGTCTGAAAGCGGGCATCTGACAGTTATTTATAGAGTCCAGGGCCTTTCTGAAAAAGCTCACTTCTGGGCAGGTGGGGCTGTGTCTGGGAAGGACTGAGGCTGAAGAATGACCTCTGGGTGAGTCACTCCTAAACACAGGAAAGTCCCTGTGAAGGGCACAGAGACACAGAGCCTCAGAAAGAAAGATGGATGGTCAACAACAAGAATACAATAAAAATATAGCTCCTGGGAAGTTTTAGGGGGCACTGCTTTCATTCATTTGTTTTTCTTGAGAGTGTCCTTCCTTGACGGAAAGACACTCAATCCACAACACTGCACATCAAAGGGCCAATCACTTCTGCTGCCCACGATTTTGGGGCCTCAAGAGCCCTTAGTGCATTTAAATTCAATGAGCAAAATGACAGTGACCCTACAGGGCCCGGGCCTACCTGTGAACAGCTGAAGTTGGTTTGACCATGCAGACACTCCCATGAGGAAATGCCTCCTGCAGAGGCAACCAACAAGGTAATAATTTTAGAAAATGATTAAGAGGAAAAAGACAATCACACCAACACCAGTGGTTTAGCTGAGAGGGACAAAACAGCATTCCAACGCTGACCAAAGACAAAGAGTAGACTTGCCTAGTAATGAGAAACAGTTCATGGAAAGGTGCCCGCGAACTCTACAAATCCAGTCATCTGGGAGGGCCTGGTCCAAACGCGCTCGGAAGAAGCAATCTCAGGAAAACAACATCCTGAGCTCTAACACCAGGAACCTTTTTGCCCTTGAGGCAAATGGTATCCTGGGCGGATTCTTCTGTCCGTCTTGCCTCACCACCACCACCGCCACCACCGCCGCAGGTGGTTTTACAGGGCCAACTAACCTCCCCCTGAGCCACACATCCCGGTAACGGGATCATTCATCCTGATTCACTCAAGCCAGTGCCCACAGACTGTGCGGCAGGAGGTCGAGCCAACCTTGCTGAATGGCGTGCCATGGTTATCAAGGAAAGTCAGGCTTTGTCCCACATTTTTTTTCCTTACTCCTGTAATGGCTCCGAGTCCTCCAATAAGATGTTTTTCTGATGTTTTTGATATAACTACCAAGCACTTTTTTTTTTAATGTTCTAGCACCTACTTGGGGGTGGTCAAAGGACTTAAGTCATCTGAATGAGTCATCCTAAAGAAGGAACTGCTATATCCAGTGGAGTCAGGGGGGCCTACATGTCTCATGCTGGGTCCGTACAAGCAGCAAGGGCTGGGGAAAAAGCACTTGGAGAAAAATTCAGAGATGTGCCCTGTACTGTTAACCTGTGGGCTCAGTTTATTTTTTTTTAATTTTATTTATTTATTTGACAGAAACACAGCTAGAGAGGGAACACAAGCTGGGGCAGGGGGGGAGAGGGACAGGGAGAGAGGGAGAAGCAGGCTTCCCGCTGAGCAGGGAGCCCGATGCACGGCTGGATCCCAGTACTCCGGATTCATGACCTGAGCTGAAGGCAGGCGCTTAGCGACTAAGCCACCCAGGCATCCCTGGACTCAGTTTAAAACACACATTTATACACAAACAAGTCAGGAATTGCCTGGAAGCTGCAACATTTACTTGTTAATTTCCTTTACAAGTTACTATTAATGTATGGCACATGAAAAACGAGACTCGTGAAAATGTATGTACGGGCAGCCTATTAAAATTCCTGAAAACTTTAAGAATGTGAGAATAAAGAAATCTAAAAATTATGTTAACATATGTGTAACTACCAGAATCTAAAAAACAAGGTAAGTTTTGCTGAATCTTTACTCTAATAGAATTATCATTCCATTAATCTGAAGTAGGTTAGGTGTATATCCACCCTGGTCATTTATACACTGTAAATGATAAGCATCTGTGTGCGCGTGTGTGTGCGCGCACGCGCGCGCACGAGAGAGAGAGAGAGAGAGAGAGAGAGAGAGAGAGACAGAGACAGAGACAGAGACAGAAAGAGACAGACACAGAGACAGAGAGAGACAGAGAGACAGAGAGAGACACAGAAGGACAGAGACAGAAATGCCAAATGCCAGTCAAGCCGCAGTTCCCCACAAGAGACCGAGAATAACCGTCCTTAACAAGGGGCACAGTCTAAGAGGTGCACATCAGTCCACAGACTAAAACAGGAAAAGAGAAAAAAATTTCAAATATATGTCTTACAGAAAACACCCTTTATGTGATCACATCTAAAACACCTTGGAAGTGAGTATACTGTCTGAATCTACAGGATCTTGTAATATTCCTTTGTGAGCAAAGCTCTGAGACCACAGCTCGATTACCATCAAGCCGGGAGGGAGATAAAAATTACCCCTGACTGGTACTATCAAAATAATAATGGAGAGTATGAAATCTGTAACTGGAACTGAAAAGCAGAGCAAATGGCACGGGGGTCCTAAAGCAGAGGTAGAGAGGCCACTCCCACAACGCTTTAAATATTCTCCCCACCTCCCATCACCGCCACTGCACACTGTGTGACATATATCACACCCATTTTAAATCTTGGTATGAAGTCTGCCATTTTTACAGGTGAAGAACAAAATAAGAACTGATATTTTTAAATGTTCTCAAGTGTCAGTACAAAGAATATGGGCTAGAAGAGTGTTAGATTACAAGCCATCTGTTCTGATAATTTACGATGTGATTTCTCTAATCTCCTTCACCACTACACAGCATCTCTATGGCAACACTGTAACTTCAAATTCAAGTTTGGACGGCTAACTGTGCCTTTAGTCTGTTCACACAGCAGAAAGGCAGGCTGGTTGGCAAGCTCCTCAATGAACCAGGATCTTCTCCTTCAGGAAGGATGTGCCTGTCATAAATGGGCTACACTCACTTTCTTGTTACCTCTAGATATGTAAATAAGATGATTCTGCAAGCGGCACAGATCACACCTTCTACGGAACCAGCCATGGCCCAATAACCCACAACCAATACATGTGCCTTAGCATAGCCAGCAGTTCCTAAACAGGCTTTCAAAGTAAAGATTCCAGGGTCCTATTCCAGAACTACCAAGTCAGGGCTTTAGGGATTCTGTGATTTTAAAAAACTTTCCAGGTGGGGCACCGAGCTGGTTCAGTAGGAAGAGCACTTGACTCTTGATCTCAGGGCTATGAGTTCAAGCCCCACACTGGGTGTGGAGAGTACTTAAAATAAAAAAATTTAAAAATAAAAAAATCTTTAAAAACACCCCGGCTTTCCAGGCAATTCTGATATAGTCCAGGTTGAAAAACCACAGGTATAAATCCCAAGCACGTGCCATGCCTCTATTTGGGGTCCCTCCTGCTATGACAGCCCAGCAGCTCACACTCAAAAGGAAATATCACAACCCAAAGACACCGGAACCAGAATGCGGCCTACACAAAGTGCCACCCCAACACTGACAGACAGCGAGGCCAGGAGGGGAGGGACAGGGGCGGGTTCCCCAAAGGAAGTGATCCTTGAGCTGTGCCAGGTACAAACAGCCAAAAACGGGAGGCAACACCCAACACAGAAACAGGCACAAGAGCATGGACACAGAGTGGGGGGCCAAGAGGGACCAGAAAGGCTGATGGGGCAAGACACCCCAAAGCTTCCCTTGAGGCTGGCCCAGAGAGCCTGGAGGGACTGATGGGGTGGTCTGAACCTGTAACTCCCGCATGGCCTTGGTTTCTAGCTCAGGCAAAGAAACAGAAGAGTAGGTCATGGAGAACTGAGAATGGTTTCTGCCCTAGTCTTTACCAAATCCTCATCTATGGCACAGGGAAAACACCGCATATACGGATAAATGGGAGCTAATACGCTGTCTTTTTAAGAGCATATGAGATTTCATTTTCACCTTGAGAGCAATTCCAATTAGACAGACTTGAGCTAGTTGATCACCTCTTATAATTTTAATTTCTCCATTATTCCCTGGCACATTTTTAAAAGAGGCCAAAAAAGAAAATCTGCCTAATCATCTTGCCTCTTTAAAATATAAATTCCCACTGGCCAGAATATTATTTTTGTCTTCTCCAGCTGTACGGCACCTGGCATGTTGGTGCTGCTCAAAGGATAAACAGCTCATTCGTTACCCAGTGCCCCTTATACTGAAGAGTGCCCATAAAGTCCTTTGAAGATGAAAGCCACTTCAAGTGCTAAGTAATTCTGAGCTAGGCATTTGAGACTGGGAAACAAAGATGACAGACCAAACACCATAAAAAGGTCACCGCCCAGCAGGAAGGCTCTTGTTCTGCAGACCTCTGGTCCCTTTGCAGGCATGCCACCCAGCAAACCAAACCCCAACCTGCTTTACGTGTTTTTAATGTACATAATCAGGGGGAAAGAACGGAATTCTTCAGTGGTTCAGGGGTAGAAGGCTATTTTCTAATTGGGGGGGGTCCATTTTGAACACTGACAACAAATGAGCCCTCTTAAAAGTCTTCAGTGGTTCGTCTCTTTCAGGGACCATCCCCTCAAATAATTTCAAAGCCCCACAAATTCTTCTGAGAAGTCTCCTTTTTTAAGTGAAGCTAAAATACTCTGCATGGAGTGTCAACTCAGCTCTAAAACAGGCACAAGGAAAACTGCAGCAGAGCTTAGGAGATTTGAAGCAAATTCATAGTTTCTGCTTTAGAGTCCAACACGTACTCGGCACCTCCTTAGCGCACGCGAGGGGGCAGAGCGACACTGACAGTCGCCAATGCAGAACTCAACACTAGCAACAGCGCCCTGGCTGTGAGTTTTAATGTTAACATCATTTTCAGTAGGAACTCGGGAGAACGTTGCCTCTTCCTTCAACTTCCCCAAGATGTTTATTAGAAACACTAAAGTACCAGCAGCCTGAACCGTGTCAGGTGTGCCTTCTGCTACCCTAAAACACGCCATCCAGCGGGAAGCAAAAGGTGTCCTTTCCTTTTTGCCAGAAACTCCCTAAAACTTTCACCGTGATGGTTCATCCAAAATTTCCTGAGAAATTACCAAATATACCATCACATCACAACGAAAGTGCAATCAGATCTTAGCCATAATGTTCTTTCGAAAGTGATTTCCCTGTTTTCCCTCCCTGACACCAAAACAAAACAAAGCAGGAAGTAGAAAGCCCTGGAATGACACCGAAGAGCTCAGGGTAAGACATGCAGAGCAGGACAGGGGAAACCATCAGCAGGTGAACCCTGTGTTTACCCAGATACCCACTTTGGGAAAAACGTCACTACGCACATGGCATCCTCCTGTCTGTCCCTAAGAGCTACCTGACCTGAGCGCCCTTCCTCAGGGACCAAACAGATGTCACTGTCTGCCTTACAGGGGACTGGGAAACTTAAATAGCCTGTGTGTGGTAAGCATCCCATAAATGAAGCTGTTTAAGAATATGAAATGTGGGGGCACCTGGGTGGCTCAGCTGGTGAAGTGTCTGCCTTCGGCTGATCTCAGGCTCCTGGGATCGAGCCCCACGTCAGGCTCCCTGCTCAGTGGGGGAGTCTGCTTCTTCCTTGCCCTCTGCCTCTGCCCCCAACTCATGCAAGCACTCTCTAATAAACAGCTAAAATCTTTTAAAAGAAAAAATATGAAATATGTTATCAATTTAGCCATGACCTTTCTTCCTTATTGATACGTAACTTACACTTTACAGAATTCACCCTTTTAAAGTATGCTAGTCAGTGGTTTTTAGTATACTTGCAATGTTGTACAACTATCACCACAACCTAAGTCCGGAACACCCTCATCACCTAGGACTTTCCCCAGAATGCCTGACCCATTAGTAGTCATTCCCACTCTCCCTAGGCATGACCTGTTATTCTCCAAATTTTCTGATTATCAAAAGCCTCTCCTCAAAATATTAAGAAGCAAATTATGATTCTTTTTCCTTGCAAAAATGTCTAACTGCAGGACTTCCAGAAGTATAGAGGCCAAATTTTCCAGAACATGATCAAGCATGAGGACATTTATAGGAAATACAGAAATATGAAATCAAGACTATCTCCCAAAATCAAGGGTGTTTTGTCATCATTTAATGGAGAAAACGCCAAAGAGCAATTACTCTGTCTGTAACCTAAGATCCGCACCCGCTGTTTCGTGATTTCTAGAACTGAGTACTCGCAGACCCTCTTCCCGGAAACCCGCACCATGGCAGAAAGTACGTAGCCACATTAAATTTATTGCAGGTGGTTTCTGGGAAGAAACATTTTAGTCAATGAAGGGCAGCAGGGCAGCAAGCAACAGTCTCCCGAGTCATGACTCATGACTTACTCCAACATGGGAACTGCGCTCCTTCCCCTACTCACTGAATATGCTGGATTCCCAAGACCCCACACATCCCTGGCCTCTCATCCTCACATCTACACCACCTCTTACAGCTCAACATTCATTCTTTACATCTCAACGTTTTCCTTTCTTTTCCTCCGTTCCAGCAATTAGTACATTGAGATGAAGATGATAAACTGCCTTTTCCACAACAGGTGTCATCCTCATAAACTGTGCTTATCAGAAATTAATCTCCCTTTCTTTTTTGGCAACTCCTTATTTTTCAATTTTGTGCTTCACCATCACCAGAAAGTGAGCTGCTGGCGGAGTCTGGCCTCTCCTTGCTTAAACACGCCTCTGGGGAGTTCCAGCGCGTGACTTCATCTGTTTTCTTTGGATGATGAACTGACAAAGCTCTGAGCTGCAAAGCTGACCACTAACTGCCAATTTGAACAGTTTCAATATGAAGATGTAAGTTTGCTTATCACAGTGCTGTGGCTGCGGACTGGAACCGAAGGCATGAGTAAAACCCAAGGTTTTTATTTTAGACAGACAGGTGCAGAAGAGAGTGATACGTGCGCATATGTGACAGAGCATATGCGTGCGTGCACATATATGCGTGTGTGCACACACACACTTCCTAGCTCTGTCCACTGAAAGGCTCTAGAAGCAATTAATACCCCGAGGCCCAGACTGCTTCTGAACACCATTTCTCTGCCGAAATGAGAAACGGCTGGTTACACGACTGCAGTAAGAATAGTAAAACATAAGCCTGGAACATCTTATTTTGTCAGAAAATAACAAACTGCTCAAAAATAACAGGGACAAGTCACAAAAGATAAAGGAGCCAGTCTGAAAAGGCTCCCACCGGCCAAACCTTAGAAAATGTGAGCATCCAACAAAATAATGACAGCAAAGGATTATAACCCACTGAATAAAACAGAAATCCATGAGGACATATTTACATAAATAAATAAGTAGGGGAGAAGGAAAATCTCTTCCTTATAGTAGAAAGCCAGGGACACATAGAAGAAATAATGAAGTCAGAAAAATCACCATTTCACAACCAACAATGTAATCACAGATTCTGGCAAAAATATCAACAGATGCTACAACTAGCAAATGAAAGTCAGAAAAGGAACAGGATTTTACATGGTCTCAAATTATCTCCCCACAAAACACTAATTACAAGGAAAAACTCAGTGGAGAAACCCGGTAGTCACCACCTGAACCAAACGACCCACGTGGGACTGCCGACAGCTGCGTCCCTTATGGGGTGCTCTGGGACCTTCTGCCAGAAATGCCGACTTGGATCCATCAGGAGAAACCCTACAACCCACACTGAGGGACGCCACCTGAAGAACTGACTGCATCTGTGAAACACCAAAGTAAGGAGAGACTGGGGAATGTTCCAAATTAAAGAAAACCTACCAGACACAACAACTAAACGCTGTCTGGTCCTGGATGGAAGGCCAGATCATCAATATCTTTGTAACTGCCAAAAAGGACATTTCTGAACAACTGGTGAAATTTTACTAAAGCCAGCAGATTTACATAATACTGTTGTATCAGACACAATTTCCTGATTTGGCTGATCATGTACGAGAGCGCATCACTGCTCTCAGACGTAGCAGATCACATGTGAGAGTAAGGGCGTCATCACCTCAGCAAGGGGACTCAACGGCTTCAGAAACAAAACACTACGTAAATTTCATATGCACAGAAAAGGCACACACACACACACACACACAGAGGAGGGCAGGGAACACGTGTGTAGACACATGCATGTTTGGGAAACAATAATAGCTGGGAGATCTGAATCTGAGTTCTTATTCTGTGAACAGGAGTTCAATAATGGAGCAGACTTACATGCCCCCCCCCCAATAAACCCAGCAAACTTTAAATGTAGTAAACAATGAAGACAGTAACCAACTAAATAGCCAAAAATAATACAGTGAAATCTCATTTAAGTTGATAATGGATTCAAGCTTGGTACCTCCTTTGTTGGTTTAAAAAATCAAAGATAAACTATAACATGTCAAAAGTAACTCATAATCTCACCGTAAAGAGCAAAACCAATTTTAGAAATTCTTAAAAACAATTAAATAGGGGCACCTGGGTGGCTCAGTCATTAAGTGCCTGCCTTCGTTCGGCTCAGGTCATAATCCCAGGGTCCCGGGATCAAGCTCCCTACTCGGCGGGAAGCCTACTTTTCTGACTCCCCCTGCTTGTGTTCCCTCTCTAGGTGTGTTTCTCTCTGTCAAATAAATAAATAAAATCTTTTTTAAAAAAAATTTGCAGGGGCGACTCAGTCGGTTAAGCATCTGGCTTGACTCAGGCAATGGTCTCAGTCAGGGTGCTAGGATGGAGTCCGGGTGGGGCCCCCTGTTCAGCGAGAAGCCTGCATCATCTCCCTCTTCCTGCTCAGGGTCATGTTCTTTCTCAAATTATCTTAAAAAAAAAAAAAAAAAAAGAGTTTGGGGAACCTGGGTGGCTCAGTCCGTTGAGTGTCTACCTTCAACTTAGGTCATGACTCTGGGGTCCTAGGATGGAGTCCTGAGTGGGGCGCCCTGCTCAGCAGGGAGTCTGCTTCTCACTCTCTCTCCCTCTGCCCCTCCTCCCACTAGTGCTCAAGCTCATGCATGCTCTCTAGCTTTCAAATAAAATCTTAAAAAAAAAACCAAGAATTAAATAAAAATGAAAAAACTCAAAACTTTTAGAAACTCTTTGGGCAAACCAGAAGGAAATAAAAAGCGTAGATTTTTAGAGGGGAACACACCTTCTGGTTATATAATGTCTACACTCAAGACACTAGCATTTCAATCACGCCCTGATTGAACTATTTAAAAATCTAAAGGAGGGGCGCCTGGGTGGCTCTGTTGGTTAAGCAACTGCCTTCGGCTCAGGTCATGATCCTGGAGACCCAGGATCGAGTCCCACGTCGGACTCCCTACTTTGCAGGAAGCCTGCTTCTCCCTCTCTCACTCCCCCTGCTTGTGTTCCCTCTCTCGCTGTGTTTCTCTCTGTCAAATAAATAAATAAAATCTTTAAAAAAAAAAAAATCTAAAGGAGACATGGAGTTACTGAGACACACGCAAAAACCAGAACATGTTCTCAGTGTGGAAATGATGCTGGGGGTTCCCTGTGGGGATAAACCTGACCAAGCATCCCATCGGATCAGGCTCCAATGGTGAGGAGCCAGATGAGGTGTAAGTGACAGAATGCACCCCACAGACAGAAGAATCTAAAACACACATCCGCGTCACCACACTAACGGAGGATGGTGGAAAACAATCCTATTCTCCAGGACCCCAGCACTTCACCATCTGTACGCACAGTTCCACAAATAACAGCAAAGAAACAAGAGGCTGCAACAAGAGAGCTACACAGCGCGAACCCAGGCATCATCATTCCCACCTTATTAAACTGTCCCCAAAAGAGCAGCTCCTGCTCAGCTTCTTCCCCCCCCCTCCCCACCCCAGTTCCCCCTTCCCACACTCCCCTCAGCCCACCCCGACAGCCCCAGAGACTTCCCACCCAGGCCTCAGTCCAAGTCCACAGCGGCCAGGGCCACAGACGGCCAGCATTTCCACCAGGACTCCTCCCAAGACCAAGACAGGTGACAGCCAAAGTCACACAGCCAACATGCCTCAAATGAAAAGCTAGGCTACGAGGATTATTTATGTAAAAAGGAACATCACTTTTAATTAGGTGAGAAGAGGAACAGCACAGGAACCAAATTACAGGGCCCAGACCAACATGAAAAAAAAAAAAAATGCCAGCTATATCCTGGAAACTTTCTCTTAACTTTGCTTCATGTGTGACTTGTAAATTACAGCTTCGATCACCAACACACAAGGATATACATATTCAATTTTAAAGATTTGAAAATTACAACACAGAATCCTCCAGGAAGCTGTACCTTCTCCCTCCTTTAGGGAGGGCAAGGGCATGCGGCGGCTTTGCAGTCTGGCAGTCCGGGGCATAAATTCCAGCTCAGGCCCTTACAAGCAGCACAAACCACGGCAGGTCATTCAGCGTCACCAGAGGCTGAGATCCTCACCCCAACACTGCAGCATCCACCTGCTGGAAGTGGCGGCGGGGGGGGGGGGGGGGGTGATTTTAAACAAGAAAACGTCTATAAAACACCCTGCACAGTACCCAGATGACTCAGATGGCAGTCAGTGCTGGCAGGAGCAGAGCTAATAGTTACCAGAAAGTATTTACCAGGTTTTCTTGAAGGACAGGATTGGCATTAACGGTATTTGAAGGAAAAAAAAAAAAATAACCATGAGATTTTAAATATCATCCCCCGAGCTTCCAAGCAACTTACTGCTTTCTTGATGCACTTATTTTACTCTCTTATGAAGCATGATTCCAAAGGTGCTCTCTAACCCCCTTCGACCAGGGGTCCTGGAACCTCACACCACTCTGACAGCAGCTGCTGAAGACTCACACTACGGCAAGGAGGACACGGAAGAGGCAGGGGACAGTTTCAAGTCTGCCATCTTCCTAAACACGGCAAATGGCTCCATGTCCACAAGGAAGTTGTCACAGGAAATTTACAGTGATCCCGCCTCAATCCCGGGACCCTTTACAGTCCAAGGGTCTTAGCAATTTGGTTCAGCAGACAGGTGCCATCGCACATACAGGCTGATCCCTCCTGGGGATGACCCTGAGTTCGGTGACCAACAGAGTTCACGGGCACGGCCGTGAGAAAGGAGAGAAATGCCTAACGAGGAATCCTGCAAAGTTTGTGTCTCCAGGACTGCAGTTAAATATTGGGAAAGAAACAAGTACACAGGCCAGCTAACAAAATGCTGAAGCCTCATGACTCTGCCATGAAGCTTCTCCCATGAGGAGCTGCTCGCACCAGGGCAACCTGTCAGGGGCCATGTGGACTCAACTGTCACATGAAGAAAATGTATGGCCTGGAAACCAGCAAATTAGCAACGGTTCTCAAGGCTCCTGGACCCAACATATATTAGGACAAGTGCAACAGAATTTAGATGGAGCTGGAATAACTCTAAAATAAATGTGTGAAAATATATTCTGCCTCTGTGCAATCTGGTTTTTCAGTTAGTAGTGGTCCCTATCATGCCAACTACCATCGCTGCGGTACTGAAAAGGGCAGCGAGGGCCGGAAATCATTTCTCAACGTCAAAGTGGAGTATAAAAGCTACCTACAAACAAGAAACACTATATGTTTAGCACTTGCCTAATGAGAAATCTATTCCAGTTATTTGGATACCAAAATATTAAATAATTTAAACTTTAGAAATTTCACTATTGACGCTAGCCAGAAATCTTTATAACAACGTTCTAGTCAAAGTACTGTTTTCCCAATATCTGTGTGTACCTTCAGAATAAATAATAGAAGAACTGTACTTTGGGGCCCTTACTGAACTAATAAAGTTACCCAAGAACTAGCAAAATGTGCATGCTATTTCTGCAGATCCTAGCACATGTGTCATGCAGAATAAAGACTAAGGAGAAGTAAATGCAAGTAAGAACACAGGAAACTTCAATTCCAATGAGCCAGGAGTACCCTCTCACCAGTTTGCAGAGGTGGTGTTTAAAACAGCTGGCAATAAAGAAGGAATCCTTGAAATATGGATCAATCAGAAGAGGAAGTGATGAAAAGGAATAAAAATGAAAAACCTCATGAAATTTCATATGCATAATTTGCACATTCAAATTGTAACACTTTGCCCTAGGGGCACCTGCGTGTCTTAAGCATCTGCCTTTGACCTTAGGTCCTGGGATCAAGCCTGGGATCAGACAGCTCCCTGCTCAGCAGAGAGCCTGCTTCTCTCTCTCCTTCTGCCCTTACCCTCACCTGTGCTCCCTCTCTCTCTCTCAAAAAATAAAATTCTTAAAAAATAAACAAATAAAACACTGCCTTAGAGCATACGTGTCGTTTATACACGCCACTTCACACATATGAGGGGACATGGCTTCTTTTTTTTTTCTTGTTAAGATTTTATTTATTTGACAGAGAGAAACACAGTGAGAGAGGGAACACAAGCAGGGGGAGTGAGAGAGGGAAAAGCAGGTTTCCTGCTGAGCAGGCAGCTCGATGCAGGGCTGGATCCCAAGACTCCCCGCCCCTGACCCGGGCTGAAGGCAGAAGCTTAACACGCTTAACAACTGAGCCATTCAGGCGCCCAAGGACATGGCTTCTTTTAAAACAGATTTCAAGTCTCAGTCTCTGATATATTCATACTTTCCTTTTTGCACTGAGACCACCTCTTCCACAGAATCCCAAAGTAAGGTGTTCTGTTCCTTTTCCAAGATCTGTACTTATACACACATGGAAAAAAAAGACACCAAGAAGCCCTATCTAAAGGTACTCAAGGATTATACTTTCAAATTTGAATTGTGTTTTTCTTAAGTTCAAGGATAGTTTTATTTTGTGGTTATATGAATCTTAAATGTGGGGACGAATACTTTATATATTCCTTCATTAATCATCAATACTGCAAAATCAGCAGCTGCGAAGTCAATTACATACAGGAAGGCCCAAAAACAGAGGGCAAAGGGCCTCACACAGATACAAATGCAGGAACACCAACACCTCCCCCCAAATGAAACTCATCCCTAGAAATTCCTTCTTTGGCACCAGGATTGTTGAGACAGTATAGACCATCCTGCATGCACTACCCTTCTATTTGGACAGCAACAAAAACTCACCAAAGTGGGAACATTTGAAGTAAGAAAAATGGTGACTGTTCTTATCTAAAGATGGGGTTTTCTTGGGATGCCTGGATGGTCTGTCGGTTAAGAGTCTGCCTTCAGCTCAGGTCATGATCCTAGGGTCCTGGGATTAAGTCCTGCATCTGGCTCCTTGCTCAGCAGGGAGCCTGCTTCTCCCTCTGCCCCTCACCCAGCTTATGTGTGCTCACTCTTTCACGCACGTGCTCTCTCTCTCTGACAAATAACATCTTTTAAAAAAGGTAGGGTTTTCTTAAGTCAGATTTTGACTTCCATGCCATATGGATTCCTCAAGTTAACACTTCTTACCGAACACAAGGAAAGGATCTTTATTTTCCCGTAACTGTCTTTGAAGTTACCCTAGAAATTACAGGAAGTCTGATCCCACCCATCGACAGTCAGAGTGACTATTGTTATCTTTCAGATCAACAGAAAATTTTCCAAAATAACTCAGTTTTGTTCTAGGTTACCTAGAGAAATAACTTATATTGGTTTTGTTTTAAAACTATTTGCATATCTTTGATTACCAGTGGAGCTGGTATTTCTTTGTTGTACTTCTTTGAATTATGTGTTTGCCTATTTTCCTTATGGATTGTCTTACTGATTTGAGGAAGCCCTTTTTCTCTTACATGTATAGAACATAAAACGTTTACTCCCAATTTGCGGTTAGCCTTTTTTTTGGATTGCTATGTTTTAAATTAACACACAATGAAATTGATGGGGCGGTACTGTTCTATGAAATTTAATACATACAATCAGCACCAAAGCCAAAATACAAACCAGTTCCATCATCTCCCAAAATGTCCCTCAAACTGACCCTCTGTAGTCACGCCCTCCCGAACCCTAATTCCTGGAACCAACCAATCTGTTCGCTGTCACTGTTCTTTTTGAGAATGTCACCTAAGTGGAATCAGCGTAGCCTCTTGAGCCTGGCTTCCTTAACTCAGCTTTGACTGAATGGACGCCCCAGTTTATCCGTTCACACCTACATTGTTTGAATGCTAACAGCCACGTGGGGCGGCAAAGGGCCTCCAGCCCTTCCCAGCAGCAGGACAAGAACAGAGCAGGTACCATGGACTTCTTTTCTGGAACTGCAGGGAAAGGGGGAAGGGGTCACAGAACTGGCAGGATCCTGCAGAAACCCCTCCTAAAGAGAAACCAAGTACAATTCATCACTGTCCATAAGAGGGCTACAGACTGTAAGAAACTAAGGCTGATTAACTCATATGAACGCCATTAACCCAGAGTAGCCTAGACCTAGAATCTATTCTTCACTTCGACTAACATCTTCATTAAAGCTTTCTCAGTCAGTATAACCACTAAAAAGTATTAATTTATGACAAAGCCCAAATAGAGTAATGCTTACAAAATACAAGATCTGCTCCACAGATTTCTCCACATTCCTCACCAACCAAACAAGAGTAGACATGTGGCTAATTAAAATAGTCGGTAATCTAAAAGTCTAGTATACTTATCACCAAAATGAAGTTCTTTATTTCCACAGTACACCTGGCACCAGACCAAACAGTACAGTCACCCAGACAAATCCCCAGAAGCTACATCCTTTCTCCAGCTTAACCTTCTATGCCTCATGCTTGTAATGTGTGCACACACTTTGCTCTCCCGTCCTGCTCTCGTAACCTTTCCCAGAGGGCACGGTGCTTCACAGGGTGGGTTTTGAGGGGCTCCCTCACATGGAAAGGAACAAAAAAGAGGAAATTAAGGTACCAACTAGTCAGTAAGCAAAGTAAATGTCCCCATCAGTGAATGTGAAGTGAAAAGGAGTACTTACACACTTGCCAACCATTGAACAGGAGAGAAAGAATTTCCCAGAAACAAGAATGCCTGCAAGAAAGGCTCAATAAGGTCAAAGAGTTGGGGGACGATACTGGAAATTCTAGCCAGATACCTCCTTTTCCTCTTCACAAACTGGCAGGGATGGAGTGAAATCGGGGCGCTGCAGGGGCTGGGAACTGTGGTGAGTGAGGAGGCAAAGGTCCCAGGAGGAAACACCTCCACTGTGGGCACAGGAGGCCCAGAGACGGTGGGGAGACTGCAGATGGTAAGGCAGCAGCAAACCAATGCCTTGCAGGGCCTCATCCCAATCTCTACCTTCTTTTCTGCTTTTTGGTCCTTTCCCCTCAGCTAGAGGTACTGCGACAGGAGTCCCCAGCGACTCCATGAAACAGCACCTCAGCCGGAATTCCTAAAGTGCCAGGGTCACTGAGCAGACTCCCATCCATGCTCATTTCCTTGCACACTGCTCTGCTAAACAGCTCATCAGCAGAATCTGAGCAGGATGAGAGAGAGAAAGAGGGAGCGAGGGAGACAGAGAGGGAGGGAAAGAGAGAGAGAGAGACAGAGACAGAGACTGAGCTTCAACGGGACCGAGAAGGAGAAGATATAAAAGACAGCATTTTTCATCCACAAGGCAAATAAAAGTCACCCCTGGCAGTCACCCAAGTCCACCCAGCTGAACACTTGGGAGAGGAAGGGAAGAGAAGGGACACCGGAGCCGGCCACCACTTCCCACCGGAATGCACTGGGTTTCCCCCTCAAATCCATTTCTTCACTGACCATGGAGGAGCTACTGTCCCTACCAGTGGCACTACTAAAATTTGTCAAGACAATGCACTTACGGAAATAAAAAACAATTCACTATAAAACTGAGGAGGAATGAAGGGGATTGTTAAGACTGCTTTTTATAGTAATATACAATTCACCCCCATCAACAGAAGTGATTTTTACTAGGCAGTAAAGTGTGGCTATTGATCAGGAATTTGACTTTTCTCTGAAATTCTGCCAAGGATGTGAGATAAAATTTTATTTTCTCAGTAGAGGAGAGTCAAGTAAATAAACTTAAAATAAATATCAGATACAGCTGATTTACATGGCGACAGGTTCAAATACATCTTGCACTTTCAGTTAGAAACAAATCCCAAATTTATCATAACGTTTACAAGGTCTAAAAAGACCACCCTAAATCACTTATTTTTAATATACATTTGAGAAACATATTTAAACCACGGGCTTCATTTTGAAGAGAACCACTTGTGTCACTTAGATCTTGGTTAATCATTTAAATCATGAAATGGCTTCATTTAAATCTTCATTTGAATCTCGGACAGTTAAACTGCACAGGGAAAAATACAATATCCTGTGTCAATAAGTCAATTTACAAGGACTCAATGAAAAGTTTCTTTTAATGATTGTTTTACTGCTCTTTGATTTCTTGGGAGTCACTCACAGGATTATTTTTAACTATCTCTCTACTTCTAAAACTGAGCCTCAGTGCTACAGAAAAAGAAGAAACTGGCATTCACTCTCAAATTACATTTTCTTCAACTCCCTTTTTCAAAATATTGAGGGTAACAAGGGCCGAATTTGTAAAACAATCATTACTACTGGGGCTCACAAAGATCCAGACTTCTAAGTATACACAGATGTAGCAGGGCAAAGATACAGGCCAGCTGAAGGCCTCTCCACTTACATGGTGTTAGAAGCATAAATATAAAGAAAAGCTTCCCTAAATGCTCCATGAGGAAATCATCATATCAAAACACAGAAAGACAAGCACACTACTCTGTCACTAAGTAACAGACTCAATTTTCCTCACATATTCCACTGGAAAGAAAGGCTGTAGCCAGGAGTCCAGAATAAGGTCTACTAATGAAAGAAACCCAACACGATGGGCCGTGAGGCTTCAGAATAACCACAAACCTTTATTCTCTGCACATTCATCTAATGCCAACCTAAAACATGCCAGGCAGGTTAAAAATAATGCATTTATGTAAGTACACCCCACACACACACACTCTTACAAAGGTTAAATAGAGAGCTCTGAAAGAATGATTTATTGCCACAAGAATAGAGCCCCAAAATAGATTGGCAATAAAAGTGATTGGTCCCAGTGGGTTTGAGAACTAATGTAAGCAAAGTCCTGGCCATGAGAGGCCTCCAGGAAGAGTACCAGAGTTGGGGGGGGGGGGGGACGGCCCTCCACCAGAGTTCTATGTTCTACTCTGAGCAAGGCACTCAACCTCCTTAGAAGCCTGATTCCTTTTCTGAAAAAACACAAAACAAAACAAAACTTGAACCAACTCATATCCATGATTCTCCAACCCCCCCCCCCTTTTTTAATCAGCTTTATCTTTTCTGGAGCTGAGGTCTGTGCAGGAGGAGAAAAGTGAAGTTTGAAATACACAAACACGTGGAAAATCTCAGCTGCCCTTTAACACACCATCACCACCTACTTCTGCTCAATCCAATTTGACATTAATTGACCTGCTTGCTGGTGCCAGGCTTACAATAAGGAGAATCAGGACTGTCAAAACAGACAGCTTCTGTGCCAAGGGCCCGAATGGGGAATAGAATGACAACAGACGAGGTAAGACCTTGCATGAGGGGACGCTGGATGCCACCAAGTCGAAGCCCTACCCAAAGAAAAGTGGAGCTGGGAGCTCAGAGGGAACCACAGAATCTGAGAGAGGGAAATGGCCCCTGAGCCACCCCCCCACCCCTCTCCAAAAGTGAAAGTCCTAACCCCAACACCCAATTCAACTTTGGCAGGTGGCAGTGCCCCTACTTGACACTTCCAGCAATGAAAAAAAATCATATGGCAGCCCATTCTATTCCTGAACTGCTCTAATTGCTTAAAATTTCTATTAAGCTGAAGTCCTTCTACTTCTTTCATCCAACCATGGGTACCAGTTTTCAATCCATGACTACGAAGTTAAAATTTAATACAGGACTGGGAAGGAATAAAAAGAATGAAAGAAAATAAGGTAGCCAAACAAACAGTTCCAGGGCTGAGAAATGAAAGGCAACCAACAGAAATGCTTTGTCTAGAACACGTTGGCAATGTGGTGCCAGGCTCTTTTTGGGAAAATGTTCACACCCTAAATTGTCCACTGCAGTCAACGAGAACCATTTTTCAATGTTTCTACACCTTAGGAAAGAATTGTCAGATTTTACTGATGGACTTGGCCTCTCCATTCAGCCACCCGTCTTAAATCCAAGTCTCAGTGGAGGCTCCTTTGCCTAAGCCCTGACCAGGTGAGGGCCCTATCCACATTCCTCCTGCTTCATCTGTCCCAACTGTCCAAATCCCCCACCCCTCCCCCCACACACAAATCCAACCAAATGGTCCCTCTCTACCCTCTGCTAGACATCCCTGTCCTAGATGCTGCAGTGAATATCTAGGTCAGGGATTCAGAGCTGCCCAAAGGAGGGAGAGACACTTTAAAAAGATGTTCCAGACTACCCCTGGGATGGGCCAGTGCAATTGCTACTACTTAAAATCCGGTCTGGCTCGTGATTCCAAATGAAACAACTAAAAGCATGGTTTGTCAAATCATTCTAGAGGCTGAAAGAAAGGAACAAACCAGTGAGAGCACTGCCTGCTTTTGCCCAAAACTGAACATAAGCAAGACGGGGGCCCGGAAACAACCACAGGGCACAGCCATCAGGCATGGCCACCAACACACATAATCACCTCAAATAAATTCTGAGAAGAGCTACACTGACAGGGAGCAAGTTTTCTGTGGGCATCCAGTTCAACCTGATGTCTTTGGGGCTCTTCTGAGCAAAAGAAGTAATTTCTCTACTGCGTATAATAAAGATGTTAAGAAAATCTGGTCTCACAAGCGCCAAAAATTCCATCTCTGGGGCACAGGAGCCTTTCTAATAGAGGAGCTGAATTCTGCACAAAATCTATTATTCTGTGACAGGTGGTAGAGACAGAGAAAAGACAGGCTAGACTTTAGCTTCAGGGTATAAAGGGAAGAAAGACGTCCCAGTTCTGCTATTAAGAGGTAAGACGAGGGTGCTCTATCCGGCTAGTTGCACCCCCCACCCCCCAAAACGGTTTCATTTGAAGGAGTTCATGTTTCCCTAACCGTTGCTTTCTGCTGAGGAGCACTACCAAGTATATTAACCCCAAGCTGACATTGTAGAGTCGGCGTACGTCACTCCCAGCCACATCCAATCTGTTAAAATGACTCAAAAATAATCCGCTTGGCAAAAATCAAGAAAACGAGGGGAAGACAGTACCAAACCAGGTACCTACTGGCACTGCTAACTTCTGCCTCTGACCAGCGCCCTCCGGCAGCAAACTGCTCCTTGTGACCCGGATTACCGGATTTGAAAGGGCCAGGAAAAAACGTGAGCCGCCGGCTACCGGCGCGCACCCCATCCCAGGCCGCACCCCGGACGTCCCAGCCCCACCGTCCTCCCCCGGGCTGCCACCAGCGCCCAGCACACGCCCTCGGCTCGCCCGCCCCCCTCCCTGGCCGCGGACCTGGCCGGCCCTCCTCGGCTCTCCAGCGCCGAGTCTGCATCCTCCCAGCCTCAGGCTGGCCCGCTCGGCCTGCGCTCCGGGCTGCGGGCCCCCGATGCCGCCGCCGTCGCCGCCTCCCGGACGCGCGAGCACACCGGACTAGGCGGGGGGAGCGGGGAGGGGGGGCTCGCGGGCTCGACTCCCGCGGGATCTGGGCCCGGGCGGGAGGCGCCGCCGCGGGGGTCCCGGGGACACCCCGTCACGCCCCCCACGCCTTTTCCCGGCGGGCTAGCCGCCAAGCTCACCTCTCCCGCGGGCACCCCCTCCTCGCCAGAGAGAAACGGGGCTACCTGGCACTGCCTCCACCTCCAAGCCACCCAGGCGGTGCCCCGCGAGCGCTCGCCGCGCGCCGTCTCCCTGGGCCACCGCGTTCCCAGACGTCCCACCCCGGCCGCCCCCGGAGACAATGGCTCACCCACCTCCCCACCGGCCGCGCTTCACCTCCCCCCCTTCCCTGGGCAGCGGGTGCCATGGCTGCCCCGTTTCACAGAAGCGTAGACAGAGGCCGGGGAGGTGACAGCCTAGGAGACCGAGCAAAGAAACCCGGCTGCTATTAGGGCCAAGGAGGGGCCGGGTCCGCCACTGAGACCAGCCCAGATGAAAGCCTCTTTCCCGGGTCCAGCCCCGCCACCCCCGTCCCGGGCAGCGGCCTCCGCCCTCACCGTCCCCGCAGCCGATTCCTCGGCTCTCTCGCGAAAGAGACAAAGAGCCGGCGCCCCAACCCGTACAGCGGTGGCCGCCGGAGGCCGGAGACGGTTAGATTGTACCCTGGAACGAGGGGCGGGCGCTGGGAAGGGCAAGTCGGCTGCGTCCGGGCCGAGCCACTACCCGCGGGGCGGAGCGGGCAGCGGGACACGCCAGCGTAAGTGCGGGAGACCGGGCGTGGGGGTGCAGTAGCCTCGCTCAGCGCGCGTCGGGCCCGACCGACGGGCGGGCACCGGGCGCGCGGGGACTCCCGGACCGCGCCTCCGCGGCGGGCTTGGCCAAGAGCGCGGGCAGCGCCGCAGTCGCACTCACCGGATCGGAAGAAGGCCGCGATGTCGGCCAGGTCCTTGGCAGCCTCCTCGGCCCCCTCGCCCGCGCCGCCCCCGCAGCCCGATCCCGCCGTGCTGGCCGTGGCGGCGGGGCCGGAGGACGCGGCGGGGGCGGCGGCGCCGCCGCCGCTGCCGCTCATGGCTGCGGCGGCGCCCGCGGCCGCGCCCGGCTCGGGCCCCGCGCCCCTAGCGCCGCGTGCCGCCCGCTCCGCGCCGGGCCTGGCGGCGCCGAGCGCCCAGCTGCCCGCGCCCGGCGCGCGGACGCAGAGCCCCGGGGCGGCAGCGGGCGGCGGCGGCGGCTCGGCCAGGGGAGCGCGCCCACATAGACGAGGACTCCGCCCGGTAGCCGCGAGCCGGCCGCGGGGCGGGGACGCGGAGCCACGGCCTCGGCGGCGCCGGCCGGAGCGCGGGCAGCACCGCGCGGCTCGCGGGACACGCAGTCGCAAGGGCGGGGACCCGTGGCCGGCAAGAGCTCCGGGATCACGGGCGCCGGCGGCAGCCGCGAGCCTCCATCTTGATTTCAAATGGGGAAGGAAGGAGGGGGAGGGGGGAAATCACGGCCGAGGGAACCCGGGTGAAAGGAAAAGGGAGAGCAGGGAAAGGAGAGGAAGGAAAAAAAAGAGGGGCTTCGGGAATTTCCGGCGAACATCGTCAGGGGCCCGAGCGTGGGCTCGGCTAGTGGGCGGGGCCTGGCGGGAGGGGCGGGGCCGCGCCCGACGGCCGGACGCGCGGAGAGTCGGCGGGCGGCGGCGTGACGGCGCAGTTGAGCTCCCTGTCCTCCGCGGGAGCAGCTCCAACCTTTGGAAGGAGCAGGAACGCTCTCACCAGCTAGGGCGGACGTTTCCTGCAGCAAGCACTGTCCTCCGACCGCTCGAGCTGTTTATTACCGATCTCGCCCGCAGAAACGGGTGACTCGGGCACGGGGTCAGCATTGGCACGTAGAGCGGGCTCCATAGTGTTGTTGAATGAACAGGGAGCTCATGCAAACAGTCCCAGAGGCGAGTGGGGGCAGGCCTCCGACCTCCTGGGGGTACCAGTCTTCTCGTCTGAAAAATGAGATTCCAGATTCACAGCTCCTCTCTCCTTAATCCACCAAAACGTTGAGAATGGGGAAGGTAATGGGGGCTGGGAAAACCGAGGGAAACGGAGAATGGGTGACACCCAGCTTTATGAGAGTTCTGTGTCAAACCAGAATCAAGTATAAAAACCAGAATTTTTGACGTGGCTACGAGAAGAGGGAGCAGGAGGGATAGATGTCAGAGGTTAAAGGAGCCAGTGCTGGGGAAAAAACAGGAGAGACAGAAACAAGATGAATTTTTTTTAAAACATGGACGATGAAACTACTGTAATGCATACTGGAAAAGAACAATAAATGAAAGGTGGATGGTGGACGCCAGGTTCATTACCGTGGGAGAGGGAGATTGCAGATTCACAAGAGGAGGAAGCTAGGATGAGCCCTGCGGTACTGGGTTATAGTTGGAGACATCTAAGTCTCCCTCTATGAACTCATGATAAGCTTGATATAGACAGAGATGGATAGATACAAAGATTTACAGATACACGTATATATGTGGGTTAGTACACATACATGTAATTTCCTTGCTGTGTCGGCTGAGTGGACTTAGAAATAACCTCCAGGAACAAGGAGTAGGCCTAGCCCAGAGATCTTGTTTTTGACACCATTCTCCAGTAAAAGGAGGTTCCTTGGGGAAATGGTCGGCTGTGGGGAATCTACAAGTTGTGCCTGGAGCATCTTGTTCTGCCAGAAGGTAAGGAAGTGGTCAAAAAAATTTTATAATCAACAACAAGGAAGTAGTCTGTCAAAGGGATATAGGAGCCAATTGAAAGAGTTCCCAGTGCCCAGAGCTGGAACAATTTGAGCAACAGAATAAATAAAACAATACTTGATTATAACCCAAAGTATAATATAAATATCCATGAGTCCATACTGACACAAATGATTAAATAAATGGAGAGATTAACTCTCCTGTGAAGAATTTCAAATCATTTATGTAGATACTCCACCCTCAGTGGGATTAGCAGAACTCTCCTGTCCTTATCGATGGGTGGCACATAGTGATTTCCTTCCCAAGAGCAGAACATGAAAAGGGAGAAAAGTGACCTTACAGTGGAGAAACCTGACAAACTCTAATTTAGCCAGTGAGTGAGGTTAACATCAATAGTGGAAATCCATGTGGATGGTATTATGTACCCTTGATACAATGTGAAGAAAATGGCACTTTACCTCTGTGGTCTAACTTGCAAGAATGTATAACGTAGTCATGAGAAAAACATCAGACAAATCTGAACTAAGGACCGTTCTACAGGCTGGGGGCCAGTACTTTTCTAAACTGTAAAGGTCATCAAAAATGAAAAGAGTCAGAAAAACCATCACACTCAAGAGGAGCCCAAGGAAACATGACAACTAAATGTAATATAGTATTTGTGTTGGGATCCTGGAACCAAAAAGGAAGGAAGGAAGGAAGGAAGGAAGGAAGGAAGGAAGGAAGGAAGGAAGGAATAAATTAAGTGAAAACTAAGAAAATTTGAATAATATATGAACTTTAGTTAATAACATGCCAATACTGATTCATTAATTGTGCATAAAATAGAAAAACTCAATGTTGGATATAGGGGAACTCTGTACTAGCTTCACAACTTTTCTGTACATTTAATAAAAGTTTATTTTCAGAAATTTTAATTATATGTACAGTGTCTCAAAAAGGAAGAATGCAATAGGTCTAAATTCCACATGCCATCAAATGTTTCTTTTCCCTCTTTTCCTGTGGGGTTATTTTTGTCTCCATCTCCCATTCTTCGTGGCAGAAGCTTAATCCTAGTTCAAGGAAATCTTGATCTCTGGAAATGTTCTTTTGTCAGTTGAGTGCTTTCCCCCTCCTGCCTTCTCCCAAAGGTGGCAGCCAACTTCCCAGATGTGCTGGTAATAGCACGGGGTTGGGTAGGGAGATGGATCTGGTCCTTGGTCATCATGGGTTCATAGTGGCACCAGGGCAGAAGGGTGTCCCATTTCTGTCCCTGTCTTTGACACTCTTGCCCTGTGGACCATTGCAATGACCTTGCAGCCTTCTTCTGTTGATTGCTCCTCACCTAACCATGGGGCCTCTTGAGATTTGCTGGCATACAGCTCTCTCCTAAGCCACTCCCAACCACTCAGAAAAACATTCAGGTGCTCACTGGGGGGCTCAGACCCACCTTCTTCCCCCACCCCGTCCCAGAAAGTAAGGCCAAGTCCTCTCTGCTGTCAGTCCCCCAAGCCTACCTGGGCACAGACTTCCTTTCTCAGAGACATCAGGATCTAATGCCATCCATCTCCTCTCCCCCAAACTGCAGAATCATTTTCTCTGAAGGAGTAAATCCCACTCCAGTTGCACCATGATTTCTTCTAAATCTATTGTTTTGGGCATAACTTTTGTGTTTTTGAGGAAAGTCTATTATAATACTCAAAAACCTTTTACCTCCGATGAATCCTTCTGCCATCAGTTCCAAAGTGTATCTAGAAATTCAGAAGCCAAGTGCTGATTTCTTTCTTTTCCTTTGCATTCCACCCATAGGAATCCTCCCCTGAAGGTAATGAATACAAATGGTGGGGAAAGGTAAAAAAATTGAAAAATAGAAACTACTGGGGTGGGAGTCAGATTGGAAAACATGCAGCCACAGAAAGATGGGCAATACCTCAGTGCTGGTACCCTTGGAGGAACCATTGGAAAAGGTTAATTCTGCTGGAGGGTTCTTGGGTGGAGGCAAGCTATGGATGTTGGGAGTTGGCCTGACAGGGAATGTGCCTACATGGCATTGACCACAAAGGGTGTGGAGAATCAGGGTGGAGAGGGAATATATTTGGGCAAAAATATTTCTCTAGGGTTGAGCTCCAGGTATCAACCAATTCTATCTCAGGTAGAGACACTTCCAAGACAGAAGGCCTGTGAGTGAGTATGGGACATGCATTTAGGCTCAGCCAGCTTGCAATAAGAAAATGAGGCTGCGCACAGGTTTATCCTTTCTGCCATCTGAGTATGTGTAGGGGGATCTAAACAGGGTTTCATGACAGCTGCTGTTGATCCTACCCAACCTTCAAAATTGCACTCAAATTTCACCTCCTTTCACAAAGCTCCTATAGCTCTCAAACTCCTCTCTCCCTTCTCTCTATTTTGCAGCCCCAGGCATGCTGGCCTTCAATCACATGCTGCATTATATTATTTACATCATTCATGTTTAATGTCTTGTCTGCAAGATGAAGAGATCCTTTGCAATCAGCATGCAAGCATCAGCATGTCTCCTGTGTGCTTAGGACTGAGGTACAAAGGTGTGAAGCAGAAGACCTGGAAAAAGCCAGCTCGTGAGATCCTCTAAGTTGTCTACTCACCATCCTTTCTCTCCTTCTTACTGGAACCCATGCTTGCTGAAAAACCCTACTTCCCAGCTATGATAGTTATGTGATAGGGTCTGGCCAATGAGATATAAGTGCAGAGGACTGGGCAGGGCTCACGAGCAGGAGTTTAGATTCAGCATGTACACACCCTTTGTGCACTGTCCTCTCCAGAACACAGACGAGATGCTGGAGGTGAAGAGGCCACCCTGTGACTCCAACAGGACAAACATGAGGACAGAAGCATATGGAACAGATGGCTCAGAGAGCTGCCCACCTCCAGACTCCCTGTTATGTAGAAACACACAAGAAAATGAAGCCCTGAATTAGTTAAGTAGCACGTTCAGTTTCATGCCCCTGGACTAGCTCCTAACAGATAGACCAGTCATGGTTCTTCTTCAGTGCTTCTCAAACTTTTTGGCCAAAGAAACTCTGAAGGTGGAGGAGGGTGAAGAGCATGGTGAAAGTTACATCCTTGAAAATCTGGTGCAGAGCCCAAGCAGCCCCATAAGATGAACACGTCCTTAAAATCGTTAGCTTTTTCTAAGAAATGCAAGTGAGCTTTTTCTTTGCCTTATAATCGGTATTTATTTTAATATATGATTAATATCTTAACTCATTTACCAGTTGTTTGGGGTTTACTTGTGTCCCCGCAAAAAGGTCCGTTGATATTTTAGCCTTTAGTACCTTATGTTGTGACATTATTTAGACATAGGATCACTGCAGATAGGTGTAGTTAAGATGAAGTCATACAGCAGTAGGG
Organism: Spilogale gracilis; assembly: GCA_004023965.1. Lineage (NCBI taxonomy): Eukaryota > Metazoa > Chordata > Mammalia > Carnivora > Mephitidae > Spilogale > Spilogale gracilis. The sequence goes on from PITA01000612.1 coordinate 102,535, forward strand.
TGGCCCCTAATTCAATATGATGTGTCCTCATGAGAAGATAGTCCTATGAGGACACACGGAGAGGATGGCACATGGAGATGGAAAATGGGAATGGTGCATCTATGAGCCAAAGAGCGCCAAAGATTGCCACCCAACCACCAGAAGCTAAGAGAAAGGCAAGGAAGGGTTTTCAGAAGAAGCATGACCCTGACGGCATATTGAGTTCAGACTTCCAACCTCCAGAACTCAGGTAATCCATTTCTATTGTTTTAAGCCAATCAGTTTGTAGGACTTACAGTTATGGTAGCCCTAGGAAACACACCAGCTAATCCAGTCCTCCAAATTTTTGAGAGAAAATTCTAGAGAGAAATTTATACATTGGTCTTATAGATAATATTTGATGGATGCTTACAATAAAAGAACAGAATCCAGAGTAATGCTTGATTAGCTGTGGAGGTTAATTAACATTAAGGAGGACATACCATGGAAATGTCCAAACTATAATGTGAGATATGATGCTTAACCCCTGGCCAGAGTTGGAACTTGAACTCTAAATTTGAGCTAACGACCATAAACATACTTGGAGCTTTAGACCTGAATAGTTTCCCAAGGGGATGAGTGTAAAAAGTGAGTAGAGTATGAGACCAAGGGCTGAGTTTTTATGCTGTACAGTGGGTAGCACTGATGAAAGTATGACTTGAAATGCCCAGGGAATCCCCAGTTTGTCCTGAGGCAAATTAAGAAGCATGTGTAAGGGGGAAACCAGATTCATAGGGCCAGGGCCTCTAATTCAGCCCAGACTGGGCTGAGTTGTCTCACAAATGACTGCAAGTGAACTCAGCTTCTTGGGTTTGATTTGGAGTGACCTCCACTAATCCAGAAAGATCCACACCAAAGCCTTACCCTGCTCTGAGCCCATATTCACAGGCATGGGGCCCCAGGAATTGCTGAGTGGCCTTGAGGATTGATTGCCAAGAGGCTCTCGAGCCCCTTCACTCCAGGATTTTTCCAGTCATTGAGGTATTTGTGAATATCTAGTGGGAGGCAGAAGAGAGAATTCAATGGAATAAGACTGAAAAAGAAAAAGGATTGGCATTTGGGAGGATTTGAGATATATAGGGGGCAAAAGATGTGTGTGTGTGTGTGTGTGTGTGTGTGTGTGTGTGTGTGTGCATCTGTGTATACACACATGGCTTTGCCTGCCTGTGTTTGGGATACATGTTGATGAAGATCTTGATCTGCTAGCAAAGAAGCCCAATAATCCAAGAAGAAAAGTTAAAAGCAGATTCAGGTTTGGAAAGAGCTCAAAATTGAAAGTTTCAAGGTTTTATTATCACTGATCTATAAATGAGAAAGGTATAGAGAAGTGGCAGTATCTGTATTTGTTGCTCTGGCTTCACATTGATCAGACTTATAGGCTCATTGCTTACTAACTGCTGTCTTTCTGTTCGTGGCCAGTAACTCCAAATATTCTAAATTGAGCCCCCAGCCCAAAATATACAGGTGAGATTCACTGATTCCAATGCTAGCCAACTTTTAGTCTTGAAGATTTCTCTTTAAAGGATAAGTACTCCTGGGAGTGCTAACACCTTAAACCTTTATCACTTAATGCCTTCTAGAGAGGATTAGTGGATTAGCCTAGCTTGGCCAGAGTAATCAGGGATAAAAGAAGGAAAAGAGCAATGGAAGGCACCAATAGGGGTGCCTGGCTGGCCCCGTCAGATGGTGTAATTCTTGATCTCAGGGTTGTGAGTTTGAGCCCCATGTTAGGTGCAGCGGGTACTAAAAAAATCAACTAAAAAAAAAAAAAAAAAAAAGGAAGGCACCAATAAAGAGCACGTACTTTGCTTTCTCCTGGAGCCAGTCCTATTGCTTCAGTCTAGTGTAGACTCTAAGAAAATTCTGACCTCGTTCATTTGTAAGGGTGGTCATCAGTTATTCACTGGAGACCTCCCATTGCATGCAAGAAGCCAGGTAAAAACCCCATGTCCAGTTTGGGGCTGTTCTAGAGGTCTCAGTTTATTCACGCAGTAAACATTTATTGACCCCTACAATATGGCAAACACTCTCTTAGGCTATAGTGACAAAACAAGCAAAAATGCTTGCCCTCGTAGAGCTTACTGCCTAAGCTCATCCCTAAGTGGGATGGGGCAATGGTGGCCCGATGACAAGAAGCACAATGGAGAGGAACTAGACAGGAAATGGGGAGAAGGTTGGTGCAAGGGGCAGTGAGCCGTATTCAATGTGACACTTGAGTGAAGATCAGAATGAGAAAATAAACTGAGTGGATATCTGGGGAATGGGATCTAAGGGAGAGGAAGAGCAAGGGCAAAGGCCCTGAGGCATCCCAGTATTCTCAGCTTCGTGAAACTTAGAGGGGAGGGTACTGGGGTCAAGTGTTGGGGGGAAATAGGAGACCCAGTCAGTGAAGTACAGGAGCCTCATCATGTAAAAATCTCTCAGGTGTTTTGTAAGCACTCTGTCTTCTAATCAGAATGAGATCACAGGTGTGAATTCTTGTATGAGAAGATTCTAAGTAATTTCAGGTTGAAAGTGGGAGGTTATGTGAACTCATCGGAAGTTTGTAAAGTGTTTTGTATAAGATGGGCAGTGGAGAGAACCTAGGAACCAGGGGTTGTCATCCCCCAGGGAGCAGGCTGCAGAAGATGCATGAGTGTGTGGGACCCCCTCCAAGCACAGATATGCAAAGGGAAGGCAAGAGACCCCTGGGTGACGGGCCCTGGCCAGCACTGATCCAAGTGTCCTGGAGCCACACGCTTGAGGACTTCTTCCCTCACCAGCCGCAGGGCCTGCCCAGGACTTCCCTCCTCCTCCCACCCACTCACCTACTCTTAGCAACCTAGAGCCAAGAAGAGACAAGGGAACCACTTCTTACAGAGTAACTAGAGTCTCTTTTTCCCCTCCCATTTCTTTTTTTCTGGCCTCAGAGTAAAATCAGAGGCTATACAAAGCAAAAAGGGACCCCAATTAGTGGATTGGGTTTCTTTCAAAAGCAACGTAGTTGAGTGTCTTCTGTAGTAGACGTCGTCGCAGAGGGAAAAGAAGGGCCAATGGGAACTGGTTCTCAGTGGCAGGTCTAACAGCCCCTAGGTGTGGGACCCTCAACAACTACCATGGAGAAAGGAATGTGGTCTGCCTGGCGCAAGCCTTCCGCCCTTCCCCAGGAAGACCCCACATGTGGTCATTGCTTCTCCCAGGTAGCCCGTTTTCTCCCTCCTCCATCCCTACCTCCCTTCATCAGAGGGTAAAAAAACATCTGGAGACAAGCCAGACTGAAATCATTCCCACTCAAATTAGGAAACGTGGGGATGGGAGCCAAGGAGTGGGCATCTGGGCAGCCGGGGAAGTGCAGGGAGTGATGGGGGTGGCGCTCAGCCTGGCCCTCTGCCCTTATTCTGGCCTTGGTGCCTATCCCTTTCCTGGGCTCCTACAATAAACCCTTTTCCTGAGATCCCCTGGGGGGGGGGGTCTCTAGCTAGAAGCACCTCTCTGGAAAGAAAAATGAGTTCCAGTTTTTCACAGCCTTGGAGAAACAGAGAGGAACCAATATCTATTGATGAAAATCTATTATCTGGATTTTTCCAGTAGTGGATATAGCATTTATAAGCCATGCTCTTTCATCCACTCCCCTCCCGCCCAGTCCCCACCTTGGAACACCTTCTTGGGTCCCTGCTTTTCTTGCCTTCCTGTGTCTTCCATGTGCTCTGATATTATTTATTTGGTATCCCTCTATATTTACTTTCCTGAGACAGAATGAAGGGGAAGCCAATGACAAGGTGAAGGTGAGACTATATTGGATGACAGAGAACCAGTAAGTCACACACCCCTGGACCCCCTCCCCCCCCAAGTACAGAACTCCAAACCCACTCTATACAGAATCTGTCCAGGTTATTGTCCTCCAGAGTCCTACAGAAATAAGATTTAACATGACATGCTCTGCCTTTATTAGGACTCCTCTACATTTGAAGATGCTAGCCTTATGTTATTTAATTTTCCTTTAATAAATAAAGACCCATGTGTTAGCTGTTTTAGGATTTGGTAGTAGGGAAGTTTGTCTCTGCTGACAGATGGTTGTGTTTCCTTTTATGAGCTAATGCAAACTACGGAACTCACCGTGTTTCTTTTTATTCCTCGGAAGTCAAGATGCTCAGAATTAAAGGACATGTTTATTTGCATCAGCTTTACAATAATCTACTTGTTACCTGGCTTTTATTCTTTTAAAAGTTTTTACTTCTCTCTCTTTAAAGTTCTCTTCTGAAGAAGGTTGGTTGGATGGATGGATGGATGGATGGATAAGGAGGTGGTTAGATGACATATAGCTAGATAGACAGACCAATCAGACTGAAATATAAGAGGAAAAACTGACTCTAGTATAGCTCCTCTCCTTCCTGATCTTCCTTTATGCCATAGATCTACCTTCTCTTTCAAGATTCTAGTGCTTTCTATATTTATCAAAACCTTCTTGAGAAACTGTGTAGTTGGTAACTAAGAATATGTCTCTGTAATCAGAGTCAGTTTCAAATTCCAAATTAGCTACTGTATCTGTGTAAATATAAGCTTACCCTCAGTTCCTAATCTGTAAAACGGGGATAATAACATTTCCTACATCGTATGGTTCTGAGATTTCAATTAGGTAATACTCGTAAATTGCTGAATATGGTCTATCTGGCACATTGTAAAGGCTCAGCGAATGTTGTCATTGTTATCATTAACTATTATTATTATTCAATTATGTGACCTCCTTGTCATCTTCAATGCTTCTCTTTCCACACATTCATTATTGTACTCTTAGACTATTTCAGTAGCTTTCTAATTGGTCTTCAAATTAAGAATCTTACAGCCAAAACCGATTACCTAATCCAACACCCCTAGAAATACAAATAGAAACTAGAGACTTACAAGAGAAATGTTGTGTCCGTGTGACATAGTCACATGACATGGATTTCAGCAGATGAGGGTGTTTAGTCATCTCTAGGTATAACCGGTGAACCACTGGGAATCTTCCACCTTAAGGAACTACCAGGGAAGGGATCAGAGCGGTGTGCACAGCATGGGTATTTCTACGTGCAGGGGGAGTGGGCTGTTGGTAGAGCTTGTCTTAGGTTCCTCAGGTGCCAGAACTCATCTACAGGGGAGAAGATCCAGGTGTGAGGAGCTTGGAAGGGAGCAAAACTGTGGGCAGAGACTGAAAATTCAGAGAATGGGCTTTGGTCCAGCCTCCTGGATGCAAATCTGTTTCCCAGGTCTGACCAGAAGGGAAAACTGAAGATACCGGTAACGAAATCCGTTACACACTAGATTTCAGGTAGTAGGTGGCTGTGGAACTGCTTCAGGCCAGAGGATGGTGGTCGTCTCTCTTCATTTGGCCGCAGCCCACATTCTGGTTTTGGCCTCCCAAGGCTCCAGTTGGTGGCTTCAGAGGTGGAGCTTCAAGAGGGATGCGGGGGGGGAGGTGCACAGGACAAGGGCAGGGCCTGTCGGACCCCGTGGGAGGGGACATACATCCGTGAGATCCCCTGGAACTCCTCCAAGTCCTTGGGGCAGGGAGCTTTGCAGCTTTGCCAGAACTTGAGGCTGTGTGATAGCGGTGAGCTTAACAAGGCGGTGAAAGTTGAACGTTTACACTAATGTAACATGGTCTGTCTCTACAAGAGCTGAAGGCTAGGGGAGGAGTAGGTGTGGCTCAAAGGGGCAAAACGATCAGGAAGGAGGTGTCTGTCTCTGGGCTCTTCCCCTGGACCTTCTCCACACTTTGGTGTCACCCCAACCATTGCTCCTTTGACCATAGTCTCACTGATCTTGAAGCAAAAGCAGATTGTGCCACCCCTTCTCAAAAACCTTTGATTCATTCTCTGCCCTTTAGTATATTCTTCAGACTCTTTGCATGACATTTAAGATCCACTTTTTTAGGTACCCAAACCTCAAAATCTTCTGGAGCATTTATTTCGAATTCACATCTTAGGGAGTCTGCTCCAAGAAGGTCTGGTGGTATCCCAGAGCCAAAATCCTAATATCCATGCCCCATGTAGGATCTAGGCAGGAAGTCCTCTTGGAGTGCTGTGACCCAGTCAGATTAGGACCTCAACTATTTATCTGTGTGGGTCTGGAGGGCTACATCCAGAGACCATGCACCGTTCCACAATCTTCCACTAAACCTGCACTCACTACAAGGCCTTTGCTCTTGATGGCCTGAGGTGAGAACCTCTCACCAGCACTACGCTAACTTCCACATCATTCTATCTATTGTCACTTCTCCTTATAACCCAATGAGACTTTTAAATGGCTGTCTTTCCCACTAGCTCCTCGAGATCAGCCCACTCCTTCCATTCTTTGTGTCCTTCACTGCATCTGGTACACTGCATTCATTTTTCAGAAAATGCCCATTGAAATAATGAATTACAAAAATCAGACTTTTTGTTATTTATTTTTTAAGCAGGAATGTTAGTTAAGTTCCTGCCTCCAAAAGACAATTTAAATCTTTTCTCCATTTATGCAGCTGAATGTTTTAAAGAGGTTCCCCACATGAGCAGGCACTGAGGTTGGAGGAGTCCTAGAGGCCCTCTCCAGGACCACGGGAGCCACACCAGCATGTGGTCGAGCAGCCTCATAAACCACATCCCCTCGGAAAAGAAAGGAAGAGCAAAGTAAAATCTACCAGAGCAAGACTCTTTCATGGATGGTTTTCACCCAGCCTAACTGCTCTCCTTTCTTAAACTTCCTTCTTTTCCTTGCCCTTGATGATGACCTCCAAGCCAACAGCCAAAAAGACAGCATATGGGAAAACTTGAGTAAGACAGCAAGACCAGAATGTTTTCAACCTTTGGGGGGAAAGCCTTTTGTTGTTGTTATTATCTTCTGCATCTCTTTAATTTCAAGATTTCATAGGTATATGCTGAATTGTTGTATAGGTATTTATTGAGCCCGAATCTATGCTAGGTATTGTGCATCTAATGATTTTGTGCCATGGATCATGACTTTCATTTCAGCGGTATTTATTTCTTTAGTGTAAACTTTCATGCCTTTCTTCAAGGCTAGTGAGGAAGCACCTTATTGATGTCTCATTCTGTGATGGATTCTGCCGGAGTTCCCCAGTGTCCATTTTCCTCTGCTTCAGACTCTAATTCCCAGACTTCCTTGGTGTTGGATGGGGCCATGTGACTCTATTCTGTCCAGTGAGATGAGGACACCCCTGTTTGTGAACTTCTGTTCTCCGTTCACATCAGCCTTGGGGGCCACATGTCCTACCTGGTGAAGGTACAAGATGGAGCAGACCTACCTGAGCTGTGATAGAGCAGGTAGGACATGAGAGAGTTATACTTTTACCTTTGTTAAGCCACTGAAACTTGGGAATCTGTTTAGAAGCATGGCTTTTTGAATAATATATGCTCTTAATTCAGTTTAGTGGTGCTTTCTAAAGTCTTTCTGAAAAAGTGTTGCCAATGGGGTACTTGGGGGCTCAGTTGGTCAAGCAACAGCCTTCCACTCAGGTCATGATCCCGGAGACCTGGGATTGAGCCCCATGTTGGGCTCCCTGCTCGGCGGGAAGCCTGCTTCTCCCCCTGCTTGTGTTCCCTCTCTCGCTGTGTTTCTCACTTTCAAATAAATAAAATCTTTAAAACAATAAAATCTTTTTTTAAAAAAAAGTGTTGCCTGGCTGGCTTGGTTTATAGAACATGCAACTCTTGATCTCAGTGTCGAGCTCAAGCCCCATGTTGGGTGTAGAGATTATTTAAAAATTATTTATATAAAAAATTATTTTTATATATAAAAAAAAGGATTTCTGAAAATCTCTGTGTCCTTTTCTCCATTTTGTAAATCTGGCTCAATGAATAATGAATGCTCTTAATACCAATGGTCTTTCCCAGCTTTTCATTGGTTTCCATGATCTGACTAGAATCTCCTTGTTAGTGTACTGGCCACAAACCTTACAAAACATATTTCATAGCTTTGTTTATGTCTTTCCCTGGGAAGTTCATCAAGACCTTATTTCAGCTCCTCAAGCTTGGGTTATCCTAAAATGCACCAACGCGATGAAACTGAACTCTCTCAACACTAGCTCACCCTAAGGGGAGTAGCCATTGCATTCATGGGGCCAGGTTGTCATCTTCCTCACCTGCTGTTCTAACCCTAGCCTACTGCAGTTTGCTTTATCTCCCCATCACCCCCACAGAGCCCATTGTCACCAGTATCACCCAAAAGACACTTTCCAGTCCTCATTTGTATGGGTGTGAATGGGAGGGGCAAGTGGATCATTTGTTCACCAATCCCAGTGTTTCCTTCCATGTGGGTGGACCTACCTGACTGGTGACTTTGGGAAAAGAACTGGGCAGGTCCAATCTTGCTGCTCTCTGTTTTTCTCTTGGGAGCTGTTGCTGGCAGAGGCTGGCATTGTGCCCTGTTCCTTGTCCACACCAGAATGAGGAGACCTATGGAGCTCTGTACTGCTGTGCCCAGGCCAGTTAGGAGTCCAGATTGCAGTGGTGGGGATAGTTCATTACTGCCATGCTCCCAAGCCACAGTGCTGGTTGTCAACTGAATCAATAAGGAAGGTGGTAGCCTTCAAGTTCCTACTTTCTTATTTATCTTATTTATCTCTTATCAGTTCAGAATGCATTTAGAGAAAACAAGAAATGTTTGTTGAGAACCCTAATACACTTTACCAATCTTCCCTTATTATCACTCACTTCTCTTGGTTTGCATTTGTCCATATTTTCTTGCTTTTCTGGCTAACAACCCAAGTCTTCTCAGGCTCTTCTATGAGACACCTCTCTATACAACCATTCCTTAAATTTCAGTGCTGCTTGTAGTTCTGGGAACTTCAGGTCCTTGTCTCTTTTCACTGTTCACATAAGTCTGCAGGAGGCTCCATTGGCTCCTAGGACCTCTGCTTTCCTCAGGGGTATAGAGGACTCTTCTTTAGTGCGTCTTTAGAGCATGATTGCTCCCGAGCTCCACACCCACGTGGCAGCCTCTTGGTGTGCATATCCTCCTGGGCATCAACTCAACATATCCATAGCTAAAGTCATTCTGCTTCCCTTCTCCTTTCCCCCAAATCTACCCCATATCAGGAAATGCCATGGTTATCCATCCAGGAACCTGGCTATCACCCTGACTGGTTTCCTTGTCTATACCTCCTACTTCCAGTCCATCATTTGATTCTCCTTATTTTGCCACCTGAATATCTCTTGGTTCTGTGAACTTCTTTCCATCCCTACCAGTCACCATCCTCTCCTACCTGGGTTACTACAACATTGTTAGGCTTCCCCTAGAGTTACCCTCTCCTCTTTATTCACTACATTGAGTCTATCACAGTCTCTTGAACTACACTTCTTTTTTTTTTTTTAAAGGTAAGAACTTTCCGTTTTTTTTGTTTTGTTTTGTTTTTTGTTTATTTGACAGAGAGAAACACAGCTAGAGAGGGAACACAAGCAGAGGGACTGAAAGAGGGAGAAGTAGGCTTCCCGCTGAGCAGAGAGCCCGATGTGGGGCTCGATCCCGGGTCTCCAGAATCATGACCTGAGCTGAAGGCAGTCGCTTAACCAACTGAGCCACCCAGGCACCCCTTGGCCTACACTTCTAATCATGTCACTGCCATGCTTAGAATCCTTCTGTAGCTCTCAACTGCTAGTCTTAATCTTCTTCAGTAAGATCGATGAGATCAGGCCCATTTTTCCCCTCTAGACTTGTCTTTCCCCATCGCCCAGAGCTGCTTGTTCTCTGGTCCTTTGCATGTGCACTTCCCTCTTTTGTCACTTAGCAGCATCACACCTGTCACAGCTCAGCACCATAAGATTTTCCACAGAGGATCTTTCCACATCCCCAGACTGTGTACAATAAGTTGGTTCAATGCCCACAGAGGCCCTGTATTTAACCCTATGCCATGCCCATCACGGTGCATTATGATTTTCTATGTACTTGTATCTCTCAACTGGATCATGTATTTTTTTGGCCGGCTCTCTGTTGGTCATCCAGATCTTCCTTCAATGACAGATTGGTTGCCTCTACTGCTGGGGACAGCATCAGAAGGCACCTTTCAACTGTCACTCTCTTCAGGGAGTATCTCCATTGCCAGAAGTAGTCATGCCCCTGCCTCAGCAGTCTGTCTCCACATTGACCCAGGGGTATAAAGGCCTGACCATCTCAGCCAAACTTAGGGCAACACGTAGAGGCCATTTTAACTCCTTAAAGTTGGCTGAGACTCTCCTTGGGCCTGCATTGCAGCTGACAAATAGGACAAGATGCACAGGGTCATTTACTTACACGTAAAAGGTCATTCTCTTTGGAGGTAGGCCATGAGGGTAGAGGGGCGCCTGGCTAGCTCTGTCAGTAGAGCATGAGACTCTTGATCTCGGGGTCATGAGGTCAAGGCCCATACTGGGCATAAATCTTAATTAAACGTTTTTTTAAAAAGGCATGATGAGCAACTAGGTGACTCAGTCAGTTTAGCTTCTAACTCTTGATTTCTAGCTCAGGTCATGATCTCAGTGTTGTGACATCAATGCCTGCATCAGGCTCTGCTCATCTCGGAGTCTGCTCAAGATTCTCTCTCCTTCTCCCACCCACCCTGTGCTCCTGCCCCTGTTCACAGGCACTCTCTCTTTCTTTCAAATAAACAAACAAATAAATAAATTCTTTAAAAAAAGGCATGAATGTAGAAATAAAGAAACTAGTGTTGCAATAACCATCATGTGATCCGAAAATTCTGTAAAATTAAGTCTGCACTAAGCAGTGCTCTTGTGACATAAAACAGATCTGTTCTCCTATCTTGCAGCAAACTAAGTTTCAAGGTAAGAGGTAGGATCTCTTAGCAAGATAAGAGTTTGGGCTATGAGTTCTATATTTTGGCACATGTCTCTGTGACTGGGCAATTAAAATCCATTTCACTTAAATATTGAAAGTGATTTGGTAAACTTCATTTTTTCAAATATCTGTAGGTGAGAACTGTGTTCAGAGGTACTCACTTAATGAAATAACAGGTGTTGGTATATTAAGGGTGATCACTTGAGGGAGAGAAGCAAACCATGAGACTTTTTTTTTTAATTTATTTACTTATTTTAGAGAGGGAGGGAGAGCAGGGGAGGAGCAGAGGAAGAGGGATAGAGAATCTCCAGCAGACCTCCCCACAGATCCCATCACCCTGACATCATGACCTGAGCTAAAGCAAGAGATAAGGCTTAACCAATTAAGCCTCTTAGGTACCCCAAACTGGATGACTTTTAACAATAGAGAACAATCAAGGGTTGTTGGAGGAAGATGGGCAGGAGATGGGCTAAACTGGTGATGGGGATTGAGGAGGGCACTTGTTGGGATGATCACTGGCTGTAATGTGCAAGTGATTAGTCACTAAATTCTACTCCTGAAACCAGTATGACACTATAGGTTAACTAACTAGAATTTAAATAAAAATTTGAATGGAAAACAAAAGAGTGATCATTTGATTTGAATCCAATTTTTTTTTAAAGATTTTATTTATTTGACAGAGAGAAACATAGCTAGAGAGGGAACACAAGCAGGGGGAGTGAGAGAGAGAGAAGCAGGCTTCCCACTGAGCAGGGGGCCTGGTGCGGGGCTTGATGAGGGGCTCGATCCTGGACTCTGGAATCATGACCCCAGCCAAGGTAGATGCTTTAACAACAGAGCCAATTAGGTGCCCCGTTGAATCCAGTTCTTTTTAAAGAGTAAGGCAGTTTCAAGTTTCAAAGCAGTTGGGTGGCTTGCTCATTAATTGCCCTACTCTTGGTTTGGCTCAGATCATGATCTCAGAGTCCTGAGATCCAGTCCTTCATGGGGCTCCTCACTCAGCACGGAGTCTGCCTGAGATTTTTTTTCTCCTCCTCCCTCTCTGCTCCTCCCCTCCACTCTCACATGCTTGCACACTCCCAAATAAGCTAACTAAATAATAAATTAAAAAGTAAATAAATAAAATCCTTTTTTAAAAAACAACAAGTTCCAGGGCACCTGGGTGCCTCAGTCATTAAGCATCCGCCTTTGGCTTGGGTCATGATCATGGAGTCCTGGGATCAAGCCCCGCATCGAGTTCCCTGCGTGACGAGAAGCCTGCTTCTCCCTCTCCTACTCCCTCTGCCTATGTTCCCTCTCTCTGTGTGTTTCTCTCTGTCAAAAATATAAATAAATAAATAAATAAATAAATAAATAAATAAATAAATAAGAAGTTCCTATCAAATGGAAGATGAAAATAAATACAAACAAGGATTACAATGTGAAACCTGGAAAACAAGGCACCCTAAGAACTGAGTTGGCAGCGCAGGCCCCCGGGGTCATCTCTCGGGGCTAGCCAAAGACACATTCTGAGAACTTCCTGTCCGAAGTAAATACTCCAGGTGGCAGTCTGTCAGATTATGTCACAAATAATGACAGAAATACAGGATTTTCAAGGAAAGCTAATCCCAGCATGCTGTGATGTGGTCGAGGTCCACTCGGTGATCTTGGCGCAGACCTAGGAGGTCTTCTCACTTCCGACATAGGGTGTCGAGTGGGGCCTGTGGGTGTCCTGCTTTCCAGAAAGTCAACATAAGAGCAGAAAGATACTCCTTCCAGGCCAGGCTTCTGATTAAAATTGAGCCAGTGCTTTCCTCTGGTGTCACGATGTCTCATATTTCTACATGCGTTGCCTTCTGGGTGATGTCCCTGCTGGCGCAGCATTTTAATGTGAACCCATGCAGGTCAAGAACCAGTTCTGCACCCCCACACCCAGGCTTCCCTTCACTCAGCTGCTTTTTTGGCATCTGAGGTGCTGTGTTGCGTGTGACCTGCGTGGGATGTGAGAGAGAGGTCATCTTCCACACTCACTCATTCATGTGAATGCTGTGTGCAACATGGATGGGAGGCAGGGCAGAAAAAAAAAAGATTATTCGAGGATCCTGATTTGAATGAGGTTTGTGTCTAGCAGGGGAAGAAAACCTAAGTACAGATCAGTAAGGCACTGTAAGAAGAAAGTGATGGTTGACACGAGACAAGCAGTTTGGAGGAGACGGAGTCTGTCTGGCCGGTGGGGAGGGCACCCTTCTCGAGCAGGTGAATGGGCTGTGGCCAGATCACATCTGGAAAAGGAGCCTCTCTGATGCTTGGGAAGACCAGCTTCTCTCTGGAGGGTGACCATCGACTTTGTCCTCAAAGCTTCTGCTTTTTTTGACATCACACCTCTCACAAGCTTTCTTTTCCCCTTTCAGACTTAGAAGCTATGTAACCTGTGACAGGGAACAGCATGGACAAACTGTATGCCAGTGACAAAGGAGACAGTCTTAGGTGGACAGCGGTTCAGATGGGGCTTTTCAGTTACACATATTTGGTTCCTCTCTCTCTGCCTCCTCTCTCTCTGCCTGTGTCTCGGCCTACCTGTGATCTCTCTCTCTCTGTCAAATAAATAAATAAAATCTTAGAGGAGGAAGCAGGCTCCCTGCTGAGCAGAGAGCCGGACACGAGCCTCGATCCCAGGACCCTGAGATCATGACTCGAGCCGAAGGCAGATTCTGAGCCACCCAGGCACCCCAGTTAAGAGGTTTAATACCGATTGGAGACAACTCAACAGAGGAAAGGAAATTTGCCAAAAGACCTCTTTGTGGAAGACCCTAGTTCTTCCCAATGGGTTTGAAGGATCCAGAGTGTTGGCTCCATGCTGACTAGTTAGCCTACCATCTCTTAGTTTCCTGGCTGTCCCCTGCCCTAGACTCTTCTTTACACAACAAAAAGCGTAACTTTATTACTTGCACGTTGGTGACTTTATGGTCTGAGGAAGTCTTAAAAGGGAAAATCCTGCCATTAAGGACATGTGTAAGCATAGAGTTGATACACAAAACTATCTCGTTGGTACCTTGTGGGGCTGCATTTCTAGAGGGTGCCAGGGAGAATGCCTCCGGCACCTTAGCTCTGGGCTTGTTCCCAGAGCTATTGTCTCAGCCCTCTGTGGCCGGAGGGACACACAGGGGTGGGGTCTGAATGTGATGACCCCTGTGGACTGGCTGGGGCATCTGTAGGCTGGCAAGTGCCAGGTTGGCCTCTGGAGAGCCCCACTCTTGATTTTCAGCAATGGGATGGTTGGGGAAGGGTGAGGTATGGGGGGAAAAGGGGTAGCGCCAGGAGGATTTGAAGCAGCAGCCCTTTCCCATCAGTATAGAAGTGCATCATTATTTATTTTACTTTTATTTTTTTTAAATATTTTATTTATTTGACAGAGAGAGAGAGAGCAAGAGAGGGAACACAAGCAGGCAGAGTGGGAGAGGGAGAAGCAGGCTCCCCGCTGAGCAGGGAGCCCAATGTGGGGTTCAACCCCAGGATCCTGGGACTGTGACCTGAGCTGAAGGCTCTAAAGGACTGAGCCACCCAGGTGCCTCGTGCGTGTCATTATTTTAATAACAGAGAAAGCTTCAGCAGACTATGCTTTCCATACACCAGCTCCATAGATCAAGACACTTGCCAAGAGTCTTTGATGCTGAATGTCCCTTATGTTTCTACAGTTCACCGCATTCTAGCTGGCCTGCTCTGCCGCTGGCCCCTCCTGGAGCACGCTGGCCTGCAGCCAGGGCCCGGGGAAGCCAGCTTCAGCGAACTGCTTTCACCTCAGGGGTTAGGCCTGCAAATAGACTCTTACTATAATGTCCTTCAGGCGTGTCTTTTTAAAACTGAGGCGCTGTTAAGACGGGTGAGGCCCATAATCCCACTTGAGGAAATGTTTGTGTTTTGTCTTAACTCGATTTCGCTCACCTCTTCTTAGGAGTTTTGTTTTTGTTTTGTTTTGTTTTGTTTTAGGAACCTTCCCGTCCCCCAGCCCTGAGGTCATTCCCAGTTTGATCCTGGGGAGCGCTCCCTGGACCCCCATGCATGCCAAGCCCTGGGCCTGACCCTTTGCCCCAGGGGCCCGCATCAGGGCCCGGACCACCTGTCACGGGAAGGTTTCTGACGAGCTGCAGAAACTGACGAGAAAGCTGTGGACAGCAGCTTGGAGATGCCATCGTTTGTGGACGCTCCATTTCTCTCCCGTGTGGTCTCCTCTTCTCCCAGAGTCGTTCTGCGGACCGATGTCAAGCATCCGCCACAGGCAGTGACATGGCGTCCGGGCCCTGAGAGCGCACAGCCAGTTTTGAACAGTGCATATGCTTTCAAAACTTATTCTCCTTTCTCTGGGCCTTACGGTGCGATGCAAGACGGGGGACGAGAGAAGCCAGACTCTTTATGCGTCCCGGGAGTGCAGGTGGCTGCTGGCTAAGGTTCCCCAGGACTTACCACAGTTTGCCGGGAACTCTGGAGGGGAGAGTGCGGGATGTGGGGTCAATGCCAGCACTGGGAGGGAGAAGCCACAGAGAGCTAATGGCCCATTGTCCATGCCTGTGGTGTGGTCTCCTCAGGGGCCAGGCCCTCTCCAGACAGAGCCCCGGTTCTTGGCAACTGTCCCTCAGCCGCTCCATCGGCCACCGGCAGCCACTGCTGGGGACAAGGCGCTTCTGTGTCCCTCCCCACTAGAGCGCTGCCGCGGGCCAAGAGGCTGACCCCAGAATCAGCAGCAGCTTTCAACTTGAGCCTTTGTAACTGCACAATGGTTAACTCTGGCTCTCAGAGGACCTCGGAGGCAGCTCCTTTCACAGTGAGATTTCCTTCCTTGTGGGTTTTCCCAGCTGTCTTTGTCTCGGGTCTTGTCTAACAGATGTCTGTGGCCTTGAAGAGCCTTCTGAAAACCCAGTGATAACTAGACCTGGGGCGCTTCCGGGGTCAGCGGAGGCCTTTGCAGGAAGAGCCCTGGCAAATCACAGGATGCCTCTCTCCCCAGCCCTCTCCTCTAGGAGCAACAGAACACGTTCAGGGAGATGGAAGAGAAAGATTCTGGGGCCCTGAGATGGAGATAAAAATCAAATTCCATGAATTCCTCTTCCGAGGGCCTCCTGTAAATTTATTAAGAGCTCCTCAAGCATGTGAAATATGACACTGCAAGATGAGATTTTTTTTTTTAACCAACATGATAAACCTCATACATTCAAATAAGAGCGACCCTTCAGAAAGTAGCCTTCCCCAGGAATCCGAGAACTTGTTTCACACATAGTTGGAACTCCTCTTTTGGAACTTAATTGACTCAATACTTAGGCGTGAAAACAATGCTAACAACCCAAAGAGCGGAGAACAGGGAATGGATAAGTAAAGAAGAGCATGTTGTATGATCATTAAAATCTTGTTTATATAGACTGTGGGACTCTGATTATGGGCAAAGTATGCAGTGAAAAAGGAATATATGAATACACTTTAATGATTTCAGATTTATAAAAAAGTAAAGTAGGGTTGGCTGACTCAGTCGGCAGAACATGTGACTCGATGTCAAGATCATGAATTCAAGCCCTACATTGGAGATAGAGTTTACTTAAAAAAAAAAAAAAGAGGAAAGAAAGACAAGAAGAAAATCTCCCCAAATGCTCACAGCAGTTCGATGAAGCCGCTAGAATTACAGGTGTGTGATTAATTAATTCACTTTTTTTCTATTTTCTAAGTTTTTGGCTGCCTGATTATGTTCTTATGTAATTAAAAATGCATGATTTTTAAAAGTCCTATGAAAATTGTTGTCTAGGAAAGATTAGGTACAGACTTAGAATAATCAGTATTATTAATTTATAATTGCATCTTACTTTCAGTAAAAATTGCTATCATACAGTTAATTACATCTTCTCTGACTTTGGGCTCTTTCTAAAACTCAAACCCACTTTAGAAAGTGGTAAAATTGGGCGCCTGGGTGGCTCAGTGGGTTAAAGCCTCTGCCTTCGGCTCAGGTCCTGATCTCAGGGTCCTGGGATCGAGGCCCATGTTGGGCTCTCTGCTCAGCAGGGAGCCTGCTTCCTCTTCTCTCTCTCTGCCTCCCTTTCTGCCTATCTGTGATATCTCTCTCTCTCTCTCTCTCTCTCTCTCTGTCAAATAAATAAATAAAATTTAAAAAAGAAAAGAAAGAGGTAAAATTTGCTACCACTGGATATCTCCATGGATTTTTGCCTGTTTTGCTCAGTGATTTATTCCCAGGTCCTGCCCACTGCTTGGCACATAGCAGGACTCAGTAAGTATTTGATGAATCAATTAACAGGCTGGAGGTCGTGGAAGGAGCTAGAGTGAAGGACAGAGAATGGGGACTATAGAACAAAAAGGTCAATAAAGATAAGAATGACAAGAAAGGTCTTGCAGAAGACAGCTGTGACACAGGCTGCGGGACTCACCCAGCTCCGCATAGGACCTTCCATATCCCTGCTCGCGCCTCTCAGCCCTTTGTGCTCTTTCTTTGTGAAGGCCCACACCTGCTGCTCTTCTTGGAGGCCTGGCCCTTGCGCTACTGATTTGCCTGTCAAAGAAGAGAAGAGGAGTGCCAGGGACTTCTCCCCCCCACCCAAGCCCTGTGCCCTTGACAATGGGCGCCCACACTCCCAGTTTCCCTGCAGGATGAGCCTGAAGCTGCCCTCCTTGCAACTCTGCTTGTGATCATATCCGTCCTTGTCTCAGAGTCTGCTTCCGAGATACATGACCCAAGGCAAAAAGGATTCAGCAACAACAGAGAATGCTTAACCTTTATGGGCTGCTTATTATGAACCAGGCACAGCACAGTATCTCATTTGAAATAGGGGTAATTATCTACATTTCTCACTTAAGGAAAGGAAGATACTGAGTGGCTAAGTGACTCAGTGCTATGCACTTGAGGACCTGGTCCCACCTTAAGTTGGACGTTTCTGACTGTCTTCCAGGAAGAGCCTGAGCGTCCTTTCGCTGTCCTTCCTGCTGGTGTAGAGACTGACCTGTGCGAAAACCAAGGCCAACCTGGGGAGTGGACCAGGGTGAGAGCAGTATGGGGAGCATGGACAGGGTCCCCCAGCCCCAGGATGGATGAAGGAAAACCAAAATCAGGAAGAGTCAGCAAGGAAGTGTCCACATCTGTGAACACGATTGGAAGAGGCAGCGCTGGAGGGCCAGTCCCAGGGGTGGCTGTTGAGGACAGGCTGGCGAGGTGATGGAAACCAGAGTCCTCCTGCAGAAGCTACCTTTGGGTCTTCATGGAGCAAGCTTGGTCGAGCTCCAAGACACATCTCTTTTGGTCTTCAAGGAGCTGAAATTGGGGCCAATGTTGACATGTGATGCTGCATTTTTTGGTAAGCTAATTTTGCTTGTAGACCTGGGGTGTTTTACTATAAATCTAGAGTTGTTAAAATATTATTTTGTTTTAACTTGGGGAACTATGCCCAGTCAATATCTGTTGGATTAATGAATGGATGAAGGAATGGGTATGCCTGGACACATTTCCCTGAAGGCAAGTGGGCCCTTTTAGAGGCCTAGGCCATTAGAGACGATGACAGTCTAATGAGAATGACATTCCTGGAGGTTCGCTCCGATTTAACACATGTCAACATGGGAACACCTGTGATGTGGGCAGTGTTGGGCTGAGTTGTGCAGGGAATGGATGCAAAGGTAAGGGGAGGGACTAAGGCAAGCCCGAACAGGACTGTGACTCCAAAGAGACAAAGCAAGAGTCAGGGAGGCTCAAAGAGGAGCAGGGTTACACACATTTGGCAGGGAAATCAGGAAAGCCAAGCTAAAGGAAGTGGCGCTTGAATTTGCCGCGAAAGAAGTCGTGTTTGGGTACATGGGGATATAGGAGTGGCATCCGAGCTGGGGTCGGGGGAAACAGGCATGGGGCAGCAGGTCGGACAGGGTTGAGAAGCATAAGGTGCCAAGGCCAGTTGGACTGGAAGATGGGTGCTGCTGGCAAATATTGGAAAATAAGATTTGAAAGACAAGCTGATGGTGAACCTAATAAAAAAGAGTGTTACTATTGTCATGGATTTGAACTGGTCTAATTGACATGTTCTTGTCTGGTCCTCCTTGAGAGGCTGGGAACACAGGCTTACACAGGACTGCTGCAAACATAATTGAAACAGTGGTGGCTTCCCCCATGCCCTGGACCCCATGACATTGCTTATCAATGGGCCTAAACACACTTTTGAATTAGAATAGCCTTAGGAGGTATAAAAGGGTATGAACTCATAACAGCTAAGGCCCCAAGTGTAACCTTGGCAACAGTTAAAAAAATAAACTGAATATTACTCTGTGCCCAATTAAACACAGAATAACAGTGTGGAAATGGAAATTTATCTGCAGCTGGAGAGCTTCATTACAGGTTAATGACAAAACTGAGTGCGGTAGATCATATTTTCCAAAAATGGCTGCACCAACATATCTAATTCCACATGGTTTTCAGTAATGTGACCTTCCTGCCCACCCCCAGCCCCAAGAGGAGGAGCACTTTATTTCTCCACACCCTGGAATCTGGGTGAGCCCCGTGGTTGCTTTCATCAGTAGGAAACTGTGGAAATAATGTCACCACAGTTCTGAGTAAAGCCCTTCCCTGGTCTGGCAACTTCAGCTTCCTGGGCTCTGAAGCACTCTCTCCTGGAATGCTCCTCTGGAAACGCAGCCACCGGGCTGGTGAAGCTCAGGTCACAGAGAGAGGCTCACACAGGTCCGCAGCCCCAGCCGGGTCACCACTGCCATGGGCCTTTACACGCCATGACAGGGTGGCCGGCCCAGTCGGGTCTTCAGGTGACTGCAGCCCTAGCTGCTGCGAGACCAAGCTGGGGACCACTTGGCTGAGCCCAAACTCACACAACCACAGGAGATAATAATAGATTGTTCTTTAAGCTGTTGTATTTTCTTTCTTTTTTCTTTTTTTTTTAAATTTAAAAATTTATTTATTTATTTGACACAGAGAGAGAGAGAGAGAGAGAGATCACAAGTAGGCAGAGAGGCAAGCAGAGAGAGAGAGGAGGAAGCAGGCTCCCCACCGAGCAGAGAGCCTGACTCGGGCCTCGATCCCAGGACCCTGAGATCATGACCTGAGCTGAAGACAGAGGCTTTAACCCACTGAGCCACTAGGCGCCCAAGCTGTTGTATTTTCTAATAGTTTGGCACTCCACAATGCCTAGACACCAAGATTCGGGACCATAACGGGAGCCAAGGATAGCAGTAAATGAAGGCCCATGGTCATGAAGGGAATGGGGCAGTGGAATTGGAGTAGTTAGGGGACATCTGACCTCACAGAGGACAAGACCGCCCAGGATAAATGCCCATGGTGGGGCAGTGAGTGAGAGGACAGGAGACTGGTTTCTGGCTCTCACCTCAAGCCTCAGTTTTGTCACCTAAGTGGAAATAAAACCTACAGGGTGTTAGGGTTAAACCAAAAGGTGTACATGAAGGTACTTTACATTCTAGGAGCCTTCTCCAGAAGGTATCAGTACAATTTCCTACCGATGGTCGGAGGCTGACAACTCGTTAGTATCTGAAGGTGGCTCATCCCACTAGCTTTATCACGAATGGCTTTCTTCTTGGAATGGTCTGCTCATAGCAACCCCAAGGAGCAATTAACTTAAATCTCAGTCATCCACGCCCCCCACCAGGGGTCTGTCAAGTTCTCCACATTCATTCAGTCAGGGCCATTCATTTACTCAAGGGCCATCCACTGGTCATAAAGCGCGAGGCATGCGGTGATGTGGTCCCAGCAGTTTTAAACTCCTGGGGGCAGTATGGTGAGGGACTTAGTATGTGTTCCGCGGTCAGATGGAACAGGTTCACATGCTGATTCCACCACTTACCAACTGTGAGATGGGTCACAATAACATCATTAACTATAAATATCACTATCTTTTTGTTTTCTGTTGGAAAATAGTTTTCCTATAGCTCTTCTTGTTTTATGATCTATAGTATGTTTTCTTTTCCATTCAATTTGGTAATGTCCTTCCTTCCCTCCTTCCCTGCTTTCTGTTTCTGTTGT
This sequence comes from Spilogale gracilis, assembly GCA_004023965.1. NCBI lineage: Eukaryota > Metazoa > Chordata > Mammalia > Carnivora > Mephitidae > Spilogale > Spilogale gracilis. Next base: position 123,332 of record PITA01000612.1, read on the forward strand.
GAAAAGAATGTTAGATGGTTCTTGATATTCATTTACCTGCCAACGTCATATATGGCTTTCAAATTTGAGAAATATGGCTTAAATTGGTCCCTCGTAAGATTATAAAGCCATTGATTGCAATAATAATTGTTTGGCCAATATTTAATCTAAAATCACCTTTTCATTTATCTCCCTGAGTGTGTAACTCCAAGACAGTCAAGAGGGAAGCAAGAAGCTCTATGAAAGCAGGGGAAGCTGGGACTATAGGGTCTAGTGGACCCTATACATACTGAAGTCTATGTGAGAGGTGTTCACTGGGCCACAATGTGTATGGTGTCCTCTGGAGTTATGTGACAAGGAGGCCTTAGTGGACCTATTCTTTAAAGTCAAGGAAAGCAGTACTGACCACACTTCCTCAAGAAACAAAGGCAGTTTTATTTTTTATTTTGTTTTTTAAAAAGATTTTATTTATTTATTTGACAGAGGGAAACACAGCTAGAGAGGGAACACAAGCAGGGGGAGTGAGAGAGGGAGAAGCAGGCTTCCCGCCGAGCAGGGAGCCTGATGTGGGGCTGGATCCCAGGTCTCCAGGATCATGACCTGAGCCAAAGAGCCGAAGACAGTCGCTTAATCAACTGAGCCACACAGACGCCTCAAGAAGCAAAGGCAGTTTTATGGAGAAAATAAAATTCAGGGTACCTGACTGGCTCAGTTGGAAGAGTATGTGACTCTTAATCTCAGGGTCGAGGGTTCAAGCCTCATGTTGGGTGTAGAGTTTGCTTAAAAAAGAAAATAGAGTTCTTAAACTCTAAGGGTCATTGAGCAGCTGCATTAATGAATAAATAATGAGAACCAGATCATCACCAGATACGCAGGTTCCTTTTTTCTTTCTTCTATTACCCTCAGAGTGTGGTCCCCTTGAGATACAAAATGGCTGCTGGAACTCAGCTGTCATGTTCCCATTCCAGACAGGAAGAAGGAGGCATGGGAGGAACAGCAAAAATGTGCCCTTCCTAGCTGAGTCAGCCTTCTTTAAGAAACTTTTCCACCGAGTCTGTCCAACAAGTTCCATTTGTATCTCACTGGCCATTTTAGAGTGGGTACATTGTCCCCAGTGTGTTGTACTCCATTGAGGACAGTGCTGAGCCTTCTCTGATGGGGCTGAAGGTTTCGGGGGACTATGGTGAAAGCCCTGTGTTGAGACCTTACCCTCAAAGTTCCTTTGAAGTCAAAACCCATCAGATACAACAGAAAATATGTGAAGTGCTTAGTTATCATGACACTTCAAGTTTCGAAAGTAGGGAAGCTTTCTCTGATTTCAAATAAAAATCATAAATATTTAAATAGTCTTCGTCTGCTTCTCCTTTCCTAATTTCCTCCTACCCATCCTCCCACTTCATCCCCAAACCTGAACTCCTAGATTAAATTTTTATAAAGCTCTTTCAGGGAAGAATCTTAGCTTCTGTAATCTTTGTTTCTAAGTTGCTATATTTCTTCATGCATTCCACACCTGGAATTTCAGATGACGCTTTATGAGGATTTCTGATATGAATTTTGAATCACAAAACCAGAAAAGTTAGTGTTTCCCCTGAATGAGCGCAGGACTTGCAAATTCTGATCCAAATGAAGTCAATCACTTTATTTATTGAATTAGAACTTACGTGAACACATTCCCAAGAGGTCTGGAGATAATTTGCAAAATTAAGCATAATTAAAAATAAAAATGTTAGGGTTAAACCAAAACAGATAGATTTTAAAAGGCAATTACCTTTCCTCTGACTTGTAAAAAAGAAATTACGTGATGCTCCTTTGGCATAGTACTGTGTTGAAATGTAATGAATATTTGCCAAGTGCTTTGAGGTCCACCCTGAAAGGTGTTATAAGCTTCAAGTGCCATGCTTATTAAGCACCATCATTTTACCACAGCTTTGAGCATTTAAATCCTACCTCTGATGTCATGTGAGCTGTAGGCATCATCTTTAGATTCAAAGGACAAATAACTTCCTAATATATTAGAATTAGAGTCCTGGCTCTTCCCTGATCTGCTAGGTAGTTACAGGAGAAATGCATAGAATGTGCTCTGATGTGTGCAGTAGTCACTGTGGATGGGCTTTGCTTTCTTCTTCACAATCCCCTCACAAGCACTTTTTAAAAGGTGCCGATCTCAAAGCCTGGCCAGCTCCTGAGAGAGGCGTGGTGTTTGTATTGCCTTGTAAGCCTGTCTTTAGAGAACCTGGACACAAAAAAGAGCCTTTTAAGATATCATCTCTTGCTGACACTGCAGGAGGGGCAATAAATGGGGTTTATGGACGAGAAGCATCCTATAGGAAACAGGTCCAAAGCGCTGGATTTTAAACTCTCTTTTTTCACCAGCTGTCTGCGGTTTCTTGAAAAAGTCAGTGTGATCTTACTTTTCTCATCTATGGAATGCAATGATCTCTTCCAGCTTCATTAATTTATGAACTTCTGAAACAGTGAGCTATGTTAATTCTTTAGGCGATCTGCCTGCCTCAGTGGGAGAATGGGCAAGGCTATCTTTCCCTCCCTGTGATGTGTCATGTTTGTGTATTTCATGACTATTCACTTCTGGTTTGTTATCAGTGCGAATCAATGATTAACACTTGAGTCAAGCTGAATCCTGTGGTATCTCCAGTTGAGTACTTAAAAAATAACTGCCATTTGGTCCACAGTCACAAAACTTTTTTTTTTTTTTTTTTTTTTTTTTTTTTAATTTAATGGAGGGAAGAAGTAGGTGGAGATGGGGGAAAAAGTGGGCAGGACAAGATTTACTTTTCTCATTTGAACTCATGAAACTTTAACTCAGGAAAGGCAAGACATTCAACCATGCATTACTGGTTTCTGATTCAACAACACAGACCTGGCACCCAATCAGTGAGTACGCTGTATTACCTTAAAAATGGGGGTGCATGGGGCGCCTGGGTGGCTCAGTTGGCTAAGCGGCTGCTTTCAGCTCAGGTCATGATCCTGGAGACAGGGGATCAAGTCCACATTGGGATTCCCGCTCGGCGGGAAGCCTGCTTCTCCCTCTCTCAGTCTCTCTAGCTGTGTTTCTCTCTGTCAAATAAATAAATAAAATCTTTTTAAAAATTTTTTTAAAAATGGGGGTGCAAATGGAACGAGGTCCTTCAGATATAACCTTTAAAATAAACAGGTTGTGTTTTAACTCCAAGAGATTGCAAATGCTCAAGTGGTTTTGTCTTTGTTATTAGGGCCGAATTTCCTGTGCTTTGGTTAGTGGGGGTTACTCATAGCTTCTGAGTAATTTGCAGAAAGAGATAACTGAACTGTTTATTAATTTCTTGATCAGTGGGAGGTTGCTGTAAACATTCGGCTTCTTTAAAACCCCTGAGGCTACTTGGGCGCCTGAGTGGCTCAGTGGATTAAAGCCTCTGCCTTCTGCTCAGGTCTTGATCTCAGGGTCTTGGGATCGAGGCCCGGGTTGGCCTCTTGTGGGGAGCCTGCTTCCTCCTCTCTCTCTGCCTGGGTCTCTGCCTACCTGTGATCTCTCTCTGTCAAATAAATAAAAAACAAAACAAACAAAACCTCCAAGGCCACCGAAAAAGCCCTTGATACAACAGGAGATTATGGGCACACCTCCCCCTCCTGGGCACAATTTGCAACTGCTTACCTGTCTGGTCTGTCAACAAAAACCTTTGGATTCTAACCCTTGTTCAGGAGGCAGGGGAGAATAAAGATAGAAGTGTGGGGGGTGGGTGGGGGGGTGGGCAGGTGCACATGCACTTTCTACCAAACAGGAAAAACAGCATAGATAAAGGCGCGGAAAACTGCAAATAGACTAATTTAGTTGGGGAAGAGGAGTTGTGCAGGAAAGCCTGAGAACGGCCCTCGATGGCCAGGTTGGAGCTAGCTGTGGAAGATTTTGCATAAACAGCTATATACAGTGGGAAACCACAGAGGCTAACTTTTGAAGGGAAGAATTCACTTGTTTATTTATCTCTTCAGTGGTGGATTGCCCAGAGTGTCCCACAAGCCAGCTGTTGGCTAAATTCTGCACACCAGCAAAGATAAATCTTGGTTGGATCTTAACCTCAAGTAGCCTAGAGGTTAGGAGTTGAAATTAGGTACGTAAGTAATCATAATAAAAACCAGAAAATGATGAATCATCTCAAGTAAAACTAGGAAGCAAAAGGATTACTTTCAGCAGTGGGCAAGGGCAAAGTTTAACAGAAGTTTGTCACGGTGAAGGGAAATTGATCTTGGCAGTAAGAATGTACTAGAGGCTGCAGTGAGAGAAGCCAGTTAACGGGAACCAATTTTTTTTTTTTAAGATTATTATTTTATTTTTTGGGTAATCTCTACATCCAACTTGGGGCTGGAACTTACAACCTTGAGATCAAGAGTCACGCGCCCACTGACTGAGTCAGCTAGCCCCCCCATTTTTGTATATCATATCTTCTATCGAATATATACACTTTCACAATGCGACAGTTTAGATTCTAGGTATGAAATGAATGTGGATAAAGAAATTGTGGTATATTCATACAATGGAATATTATTCAGCTATAAAAAACCCAAAATACTGATTCATGCAACAATATGGATGAATCTCCCAGGTGTTATTCCGGGTAAAGAAACTGGGCACAAAAGAAGGACTACTACATGATTTGCTTATATGACAGAATTCTAGAATAGTCGGAACAAACTATATTTATAATTTAATCAGTGGTTGACTAAGGTGTGATTGATGATGAAGTGTTGACTGAGTGCAAATGAGCAGGAGGAAACCTTCTGGGAAGATCTTCTATTTCTTAAAAGGAGCATTGATTACACAGATGAATTCAGAATTCTGCCATTTCCATTTAAATATGTAAATATTTCCCCTTAAAATATGGACTTTTATTGTATATAAATTACACCACAACAAAGTCTACTTAAAAATTAGGAAATGGTAGGGCACCTGGCTGCCTCAGTCAGAGGGGAATGCAACTCTTGATCTCAGGGTTGTGAGTTCAAGCCCCTCGTTGGGTATAGAGATTACTATAAATAAATAAATGAATGAATAAACTTAAAAAATTAGGAAGTGGTGAAGCATAAGAACTTACTATGATCAGTAAGGTATTTAATTTGTAATTGGTCATTTCTAAACTGTGTTAATTAGGAATTAAAATGTAATTTACTTTAATAAAGTAAATAAACTCACTTTAATAAAGAATTGTACATTTATTCAAAACAAAGCAAAAGGGAGACCTAGGGGAGTGAGTCATTCTCACACATTTCCTGAAGGGGTAATTAGATAGAAAGGAGTAAAGGGAATATTCAAAGAAATAATGATTAGAGAATCTTCCAGAACTTGTAAAAGACATGAATTTAAAGAAAGCATAGCATATACCAAGTATGGATGACTACAAATGCTCATCTCCACTCATAGATTAATCTACCACAGAAAAAGAAGGAATACTAAGGATTTTAGTGGAAATAAAAATAAAAACTGGCAAAACTAGAGGGATGGAGAGAGCAGAGTGATAATAAGGAGATATGCAAAGACTGATCAATCACTTCTCCAATCAAACCTTTCAAGTGCTTCCAATTTTTCATTATTCTTGGCACTTTTATTTGAAAACCCAAGTCAGATTTTCTCTGGTTTCTAAAAAAAAAAAAAAAAAAAAAAAAAAAGTCACTTTTCAAATGAAATTGTAAGGAAGTTACCATGGGTCTGAAGAGCAGTTTGATTTTGCTATTTCAGTGAAAGTTGAAAGAAAATTTCTTGATAGGCAAAATTTCCCATAAAATCTTGCTTATAGAAATGAATATAGCAGAATTTTTTTCCCTTCAGTATTCAGGCAAGCTCCCTATAAACTAGGAAAAATGTTATAAAAATGAAATTGAGATAAAAGACCTCAAGTAGATTTGAAGCTGCTTAAAAATAGAATGGCAAGCCTTGCCATGGGTTAGTGGTAATGGAAATCAGTTACTCTGGACATCTGATTTTATTATTCTATAATCATTTACATGACTATCTGCTTAAGCCATGCATTTGTGTTCCTCTCATGCATCCAGATTTAAGAAATAATTTTGTTTTTTATAAATAGATAAGAAGGGTGAGGAGACAGATGAAAAAAGGGAGCACTAAATGCAGGCACAAAATATCTTCCTTCATCCTGCCTGTGTCCATATCCTTGTCCTTATTCATCCTGCCATTGGCAGAGAGCCCAGGGACCACAGGTTGGGTTATTAAGCAAATTCCTTACTGATGACTCTTAGAAGGCATTTTGGTTATGTCTAATCTGGGAGAAATGTGGTAATTTCCATTTATCTGTTCAAAAGCTCTTCCAAGGCTTGTGTCTATCAAGGTCATTCAGCATTTCTACCAGGGAGTCACTTGCCCCCTTTTCTCTTAAACAATTAAGCTTCAGAGCATTACCTACCTTTGAGCAGATTGATCTTTCCATAAAAGTGGATAGAGATCATTTCCCCTCCCTGAAAACTGGATCATGTTCCCGGACATGTGATGTCTACCAAATGGAGAAGTTCTGAGTCCTATGTGAATAAGCTCACATAGACTCCATCCATCACAGATTGAGTCAGTTTTATTTACTTCCTGTTCAAGAATTCCACTCTCGTTGCTCATCAGTCTTTGGGGTCATTGTGAGAAAGTCACATAATTAGATTATCCCCCTGGCGGCCAGGAAGAAGTGAATACACAGTAGGTTCTCCTCTTAAGAATAAACCCTTACAAAACTGTACTTTTCTTATTGCTGTGGAAAGATCCTTTCCTGTATTCATACCTTGGACCAGATTTTTAGAAAGCATTTTATTGTTTTTCATTTTTGTAGTGTTTGGGTTATACCTTGCCTTAGTGAATGTGACCAATTGTCTTTTTTTATGCATTAAGGAAAAGTTTTTTAGTGTAATATTTAAATTCCTTTAGTGATTTTTTTCACTATATTTATTGAGGCTCTTTTTGGTGGTTTTTCCAGGATTTGCTTTATACATCTTAATTTAGAATCAAACCTAAGATTTTTACTAACTTGATTCTAGTTAGATATAGAAATATTACTCTTAAAGAGCTCTATTCCCAATTACTTCTTTTGGGGGCTATTATTAATATATATATAATATTTATACTATAAGTTATATAATATAAATGTATAATGTGTTCTATATAATTTTATGTTTTTTAAAGAAACAAAGAAAAGGAAGGCAACATATTTATAGTGTTTGTTATATTTAAGTTCTTGTTTATCATTTCTGATACTCTTCGTTTATTCCCAGGGACTCACATTACCATCAAGTGTCCTTTCCTTACTCCAATATAACTTTGCTCCCACCTACCTCCTTTGTGTTATTATTGTCACAAATACTACATTCTTATATGTACCATTCTTATATGTACCCAAAAAGATAATTATATATACATTATTTTATATAATTGCTTTTTAAATCAGTTAAGAAAGGAGATGAAATATGCATTTATACCATTTTTTATTACCTTTACCTGCATTGCATGTGTGTGCACATGAGCATGTGTGTATGTGTGTGCATATGTCTGAATTACCACCAGGGATTACTTCCTTTAGTATTTCTTGTAATGTGGGTCTGCCAGGAACAGGTTCTTTCAGGTTTTGCTTATCTAAGAGTATCTGCTTTCAGTAAGTTAGTTTTGCTGGATGTCATATATTTGGTTGACACATTTTTTTGTGCAGCAGTTTGAATACATCACCTTCTAAAAAAAAATAAAAAACAACTCCAGAATCTGGATTTGTTTCTTTTCTTTCTTTTTTCTTAATAATTTCTCATTTTCTCTATTTGATCAGACATTGTCATTGTACCTTCCTTGACTTCTTTCTGTTCTAAGATTTTTTTTTAAAGATTTTATTTATTTATTTGACAGAGAAATACAGCCAGAGAGGGAACACAAGCAGGGGAGTGAGAGAGGGAGAAGCAGGCTTCCGGCTGAGCAGGGAGCCCGATGTGGGGCTTGATCTCGGGTCTCCGGGATTATGACCTGAGCCGAAGGCAGTCGCTTAACCAACTGAGCCACCCAGGCACCCCAAGATTTTTTTTTCAAGTACTCTCTACACCCAACGTGGGGCTTGAACTTTCAATCCTGAGATCAAGAGTTGTGTGTTCCACTCACTGAGCCAGCCAGCACCCCCTGCACCCCAACCCCGGCTTTACTTCTTCAAGCACAGTTTTCTCTAGCTCTTTGAGGATATTTGTATTGACTGTTTCAGAGTCTTTGTTATGTGTAACATCAGGATCCAGGCGGTATTCATTGTCTGCTGTTTTGTCTTGAGTATGAGTCATGCTTTTTGTTTCTTTGCATGTCTCAAATTTCTTGTTCAACCCTGGAAATTTTAGTTAATATCTTGCAGCCATTCTGGATATTGATTTTCCTCACACCCCATGGCATGATATTGTTGTTTGCTTGTTAATTTGCTTAGTATGCTCGCTGGACATTTTAAAAAATAATTAATTAATTATAAAGATTTTATGTATTTTTATTTGACAGAGAGAAACACAGCTAGAGAGAGAACACAAACAGGGGGAATGAGAGAGGGAGAAGCAGGCTTCTCACCAAGCAGGGAGCCCGATGTGAGGCTCGATCCCACGACCCTGGGAATCATGACCTGAGCCGAAGGATTGAGGACTGAGCCACCCAGGCATCCCTGGACTTTTTTTTTTTTTTTTTTTTTAGTGATGTCTACTTTCTCTGCAATATAAAGCCTCTGATGTCAAAGTACATGTCAAAGCCTTGGACATGTACCCAGTCACGCTAGCATGGTAGTAGTTTTAGCAAAGCTCTTTTTGCCTTTCATTTTCCCTAACATCAGTCAAGCTGCTTGCCCCCATTGGTATCACACCCAGAAGTTAGATTCCAGTAATTGCCAGACTGAGTGCTCTTTTGTTTTTGACTATGTATGTCTTAGGTGCATAAATTGCTTTATGGGTCTGAATATTCAGTCCTCTTTCCAGGGGAAGTGTTTGTTGTCAGCCTTGGAAGTTTGTTGTGACCCCAAGAGTGCTCTATTAACTGTATCTTTCCGTTGTTTTCCTGGGGACTAGATGAGTCCATGGTTTAACTTTACCTCTCATGAAGCTATCAGCCTCCTCTTAATTGCATATCGCCAAAAAAAATCTCCATTTTTTTTTTTTGAGAATGCTCTTAGGCTTTTACTTCCCTACATTCTGTTTCAAATAAAGTCAGTTCTTTGGGGGAGAACTTCAGAGCTCCATTTTATAGCCTGTGTCTGTTCCTTAGCAAATTCTGAGCTGTGGTTCCAGAGCTGAAGGCAGAGACAGTGCCATGCTTCTCTCTGAGTGACACCTGTTTCAGGAGAAGGGGGTTGAGTGGGGGCAGGAGCCTCTGATCTTCTCAGTTTACCTTTCTCGGTTTGGACCTCTAACCCATGAATGAACTGGTATGAGTACAATCAGAGCACCTATGTTCTCAGTCTGCCACAGTTGAGGTAGAAACTTTGCCTTATGAGTAGAGACTTGATGGAGGAAGAAAGTCCTTGACCTCTCAGCCATAGTTGCCTGGAATTCAGCCTCTGTAATACAGACCTGGGGCTGGAATGAGAAATGCTTCTGGTCAGCCCCTCCCAGAGAGTAACCATAGCCTTCACTGGGAGCTGGAGGGAGAGAGCCTCATTTTCTTGGCCACTTCCCTTGGGATAGAGCTTCCATCATGCTAAACTGGTTGGGGTGGGGGTGGGGGAACAGATTATAGCTTAAGTTCCCTATATTTTTACTATTCTTACCAAGGTTTAGTGTATTTTCCTGATAAATGTTTCCTAATTTCATTAGTACACCGCCTTAGGACAATTTCTCGAGACTTTAAATGGTTGTTTTGTTTTTCAAAAAATTTTTCACCACTTCTGGTTGTTGACAGGTGGGTACATGGAGCTCATATTGCTATTCTGCAAGTGGGTTGCCCAATGGTCTTTTTAGCATAAAATCTGAATTAAGAAAACAAGTTACATCTGCTTCTGTGGCATTAGTTCTATCACAAAATAAGATTTGAGATTCTTTCAATAGTTCATAGCTAAATTTTGTATTGATTTAGGTCAAACTATATTGCTTAGAGCAATTATATATGTTATATATATTTACATATATGTAAATAAAGAATAAGATCACAATTATGAGACAAATGTAAATCCCACGCTTACAGATTTATAAAGAGATTCCATTATAGCCTTAGAAGTTGTAGATATTTTTGCACATTTCCTGACTCCTATTAAGATAAACAATTTAAAGAAGAGAAATGGTATTTTATCAGAATTATGAAGATGTCTGCTTTTCTATCATGATTTATTTCTTACTCACTTCTAAAATATGTCATAAGATTTTCTTAAATGGTGAATACTAAGATATTGTTCAAATTTTCATAAAGAATTAGATGAAACCAATTAAGATATGGCTTCTGGTTGTTAGTTTGAGCCCAAGCTAACACAGTTATGAAATATTAACATATCTGAAAGCAGAGCTGCTTGATTTCATCTTCTGTATGAAAATGAGTCTGTGATCTATTAACTGTATCTTTCCATGGTTTTCCTGGGGAGACTAGATGAGTCCATGGTTTAGATTTTCATGTAAGAATTAAGGAGCATAAAATGTAGAATTTTATGAATACTCTAGTCCAGGCCCTAGAATTTTTGACAGGCGATCCTTAGGAGCTCTCTGCTTCCTAACAAAGGCCAACCTATACCCTGATCCATTTCATGTGCAGAAGTCTTTTCTCCTATTAAGCAAGATGCTCCTTTCTTTTGCTTCACTGCCCAGAGGTAGGCCTGTCTTCAGAAAAAATCAGATCAGTTTCATCTCATCATCTCAACAAGAGTACTCATGTAGAGCTGAAAATGTAATTTTATAAAATTTCACAAATAAGCCCACTTAAGAGAAAATATATTGGTTAGCAGGCCCGCAACCACACGATGTGATTTAAACAGTGGGGCTTATGTACAAATTTTATGAGAACTCTGGAGAAAGGTGGTTCCAGAGAAGGTCAACAGAGCAGCTCTGAGGCAGCTTCTCTATCTTTATCCTGGCTGTACACCCACATCCATCACTTCCTTACTAATGAAAATCCAGAAGCAAGGAATGGATGGATCTTTGTTTTTATCCAGGACTTTTTATTCCATTGCGATGCTCAGCAGAAGATTCCCATTTTGTGTCCACAGCCAGGGCTGGGTCACTTGCCACCCTGGGACCATTCACTGTCACAGGTAGACAAAGAGCCCATGATGGGCTCGGAGTTCTGTCAATCAGTACTACTCACCTGGGGTCAGGCACATTGTTGACTCTGACTTGGACCGAATTGGGATTCAACTCCCGGAAACAAGAATGGTTGTTTGGTAGACAACTCAGAGTGTTTACCAGAGTATCTGAATCCAAACTTGAAAATTATATATTTTATTTATTTGGCAGAGAGAAACGCAGCTAGAGAGGGAACACAAGCAGGGGGAACGAGAGAGGGAGAAGCAGGCCTCCCACTGAGCAGGGAGACCGAAGCAGGGCTCGATCCTGGGTCTCCGGAATTATGACCTGAGCCAAAGGCAGACACTTAATGACTAAGCCACCCAGGCGCCCCAGTAGAATGTTAAAAAAAAAAATCCTATGCCAAAATACATATTTATAAGATTTGAGATATATTTCACATACCATAAAATTTATCCATGTGAAGTTTACAGTAGTTTTTTAATATATTCACAGGTGTGCATCCATCTTAACTTAATTTTGGAACATTTTTCACCACCCTAAAAAGAGACCCCATACATAATAGCAGTAATTCTCTACTCTTTCCCTCAAGCCTTAGCCCTGGACACCCACGAACTCTTTTCTGTCTCTGTGGATTTGTCAATTTTGGATTTTTCACATAAATAAAATCATATAACTTGTGGTCACTGGTGACAGGCTTTTTTCACTTAGTATAATGTTTTCAAGGTCCATTGGTATTGTAACATGTGATTCTTTTTCATTGCCAAATAATATTCCATTTTAAACAAACTCACATGTATTTCTTTTTCTTTTTTTTTCAGTAATCTCTACATCCAACATGGGGCTCAAACTCACAACCCCAAGCTTGAGAGTTTCATGGTCTACCAATTGCACCAGCCAGGTGCCCCAAGCTCCCACATTTTAATCCATTTATCAGTAGATGGGCTTTGGAGCACTCATCAGTAGATGGGTATTTATAACCATTTTTTTGGCTATCATGAATAATGTTGATATAAGCATTTGTGTGCAAATTTTTATGTGAACATGTTTTCAATTCTCTTGAGTATATACTTAGGAATGCAATTGCTGAATCATATGGTAACTCTATGTTTAGAAATTTGAGGGATCGCCAAACTATTTTCCAAGGCAGCTGCACCATTTTATATTCCCACCAGGAATGAGTGAGGATTCCAATTTTTCCACATATTCATAAACAGTTGCTATTGTTATCTTTTTTATTTTAGCCATCCCAGTAGGTGTGACATGTATCTCATTGTGGTTTGTTTGTAGGCTCCTTATATCTAATGACATTGAGCATCATTTCTTGTACTTGTTGGACATTCGTATGTTTCTTCAAGAGAAATGCCTATTTAAATCTATGCTTATTTTTAAATTGGTTTATATGTCTTTTTATTGTTAATTTGTAAGAGTTCTTTATGTATTCTAGATATAAATTCCTTGTCAGATATATGATTTATAAATATTTTCTCCCATTCTGTTGGTTGTCTGAAGCACAAAAATTTTTAATTTTCACGTAGTACAATTTGTCTATATTTTCTCTTAGTGCCTGTGCGTTGGGTTTGTATATAAGAAATCATGTTTAATCCAAGAGCACAAAGATTTACTTCTATATTTTCTTCTAGGAGTTTCATAGTTTTGAGTTCTTACATTTAGGTCAAAGATTAATTTTGATTTAATTTTTGTGTGTAGCATGAGATGGGGTACCACTTAATTTTTTTTTTAAGATTTTATTTTTTATTTGACAGAGAGAGAGATCACAAGTAGGCAGAGAGGAGGAAACAGGCTCCCTGATGAGCAGAGTCCGATGCGGGGCTCAATCCCAGGACCCTGAGATCATGACCCGAGCCAAAGGCAGAGGCTTAACCCACTGAGCCACCTGGGTGCCCCTTAATTTTTTAACGTGTGACTATCCAGTTGTTTCTGAACCATTTGTTGAATAAATTCTTTTCCTGTTGAATTGTCTTCAAGTTCTTTTTGAAAACCACTTGAGCACGAATGTAGGGTTTTATTACTGGACTTCATTTCTCTTCCATCAATTCATAAGCCTATCCTTTTGCCAGCACCGCTAGCTTTCAAAAACTTGTGTGTCCTTCAACTTTGTTCTTCTTTTTCAGAATTGTTTGTTTATTCTGGATCACTTACATTTCCATATAAATTTTATGATCAGTTTGTCAAATTCTGAAAAACTCCCTCTGCCATTTTTATAGGGATTGTGTTGAATCTGCTGATCAATTTGGGAAGTATTACCATCTTAACTATATTATGTCTTCTTGATTCATTGAACATAGGATGACTTTCCTTTACTTGGATCTTTTAAAATTTATTTCCGCAATGTTTTGTAGTTTTCAGAGTATAAGTTTTGCACATCTTTTGCCAAATTCATTCCCCAATACTCTATTTTTTATGCTACCGTAAAAAGAATTGTTTTTCTTTATTTTGGGGTTGTTCCTTGCTAGTGTCCAAAAATATGGTTGATTATTGTGTATTGATTTTGCATCCTGATACTTTGCTGGATTTGTTTATTAGTTTTAGTCATTTTCTAGTGGATTCTCTTGGATTTTGTATAGACAAGATCATAGCCTCTGTAAGTAGAAATTATTTTAGTTCTTTCTTTCCAATCTTTTCTCTAGGACCTCTAGTACAGTGGAATAGAAGTGGTGAGGTTGGAGATCTTTGTCTCATTCTTGGCATTAAGGGGAAAGCTTCTAGTCTGTCTCCATTAAACATGATGCTAGCTGTGGTTTTTTCATAGATTCCCTTTTTCAGCTGGAGGAAGTTCCCTTTTATTGCTATTGAGTTTGATTGCCAAAGTACTCTTTAATTACCCTTTATAAAGAAAGAAGTAAAATCACTTCCATTTTCAAAAATTTCCCTTTGTCCCTCATCCTCTTTCATTTACTCAGAAAATGCTTATTGGGCCTATATTCGATAATAGAGTGATTTTAAGAAGTTACTCAAGAAACTAGTTGTCTAGTGGCATATTCTCATTCTCTATCCTCTTCAGGCACCAGGATTTTTCTCTCCTTTCCCTTCCTCCTCTAGATGAGTTACTAATAATTCACTTACTGTAGAGCTAAATGAAGTATCTTTGACTAGGGAGATTGCGTTAAAAAACTGTTGTCTAAAAACAAAAAATAAAACAAAACAAAAAAACCTTTGTCTAATTGATACATGAAAGACATTTTCCAGTTAAGGGCCCTCAGGCACCGGTCTTGATCACTGAGGCTGCCACATGCTCTAGTCCAAGAAAATAAACCGAATACTTGATACGAGATCATCTTTAGCAAAATGGTAATACAGAAGCCCTTTCAGAGCTCCCCAGAGTCAGCTACTTCAATCTGACATTGCATTTCCCATCTGTTTATGTCAGCTAGTTTCTGAAACCAACTTCTTGAGCTCTGAGTTTGGGTCCCGTTTGGTCTGGTAACAAAAGAAACAGTGGCCTGGATGAGGTGGGCCCACCAGCTCTGTTGCCTCGCAGAGGTACTTGATTTGTTGAGGTCCAACCTTCTTTCAGAAAGGACTAATGCCCCTTAACTTAAGTGATGAGGAACTTGGGAGGCCAGGAAGTGAGAACAGGAAAGATAGGCTGTAAGTCTATTTGGGGCGTGAACCCCGCCTGGGCTCCTGGAAGATGCCGCCCCTCCCAGAAATAGCTTCTCCTACCTTGCTAACCAGGGGATGTGGAAGGCGATAGAACATCCCCTCTTCAACTGGCCCAGATGCGGCAAAGCACTTTGAGTCTCGTGGTACAGAGACGGTGGCTGCTCTCCGAAGTCCCCCGCATGAGTGAGAGCCAGCAGATTCTTATAACCTACGCATGTCAGTAGTGTATAATGAATGTAATAGACCTGCAGCGCTAAAATGTCTACGAATTCATAGGTATGGAGGTCTGTGTTCTGTATCACAGGTGTGACTACTATTTCATATTTTGTTATTTATCAACCATACCAGATTATTCCCACTAAAAAGATTAATTCGTGCTACCAATTGGCTTGGAGATGCAAATATGAATTCCAGATGGCATAATGAATTCTTCCTCTTAGATGTGTTTTTAACACTTCTTTGGTGTCAAAGGATGCTGACTTTAATCTGTGTAACACTAGTTCCCCTGGTTTGTTGATGCATTTCTTCCTAACACATTTTACATAATTATGGGATGACTTATGTGTTTTCTGAGTCTTTGATGAGACTCCCGTCTTGCTTCATGAAGCAGTCTACAGATGCAAATTTGATGCCTCGTCACCTCCGATATGGTTTACATCTCATTTAAAGTTTCAACAGTTGTTGAAGATTATTCCACTGCAAAGGTGGTAAAATCAAGAACTCATTTCTTTTCTTACAAAAATCAAAATAAAAATGGCCCTGTGTCCTACGAGAAAAAACTGGAGGCCATCAAATAGGGTCAGAGCTTTGTTACTATTATTATTATTTTTGCTGCCATTAGGTCCTTTTTGTTTGTTCGTTTCTTACCTAAGAGGCTTCGTGGGTGTGCTGCACAGACAAGTGAGGAATGAGAAGGAATGTGGCCACCACCTCTTTGGACCTTCCTCAGACCTTCTATGAGCAACAGTTTTGCTTAAGTCTTTTGAGCAGAGGATTCCTCTTACCAGCTAAGATGGCAGAAGAACAAGGATTTTTCATGACAGTCTAAGAGGAGACTGTGCCATCTACCCCCTAAAAAAAGAAAAAAGACATCTCTTTACTCATTTATTGAGGCTCCATTCTTGGGAAATATGCTCAGATTTTGACTTGACTCTTTCCTGTCAGTAGGACAGTTCTTTGCATCCTGTTCTTCTAGAGAGGCTGTTCTCACTATTTCACACCCTCTTTGCTTCGCTCCTTGACCAGAATATGAAACAAAAAAGAGCATTTTTCAGCTTCATGTACAATATCACCACAGCTATTTTAAACTTTAGTTTCTGCAAATAATCTTTTTTTTCTTTTTCTTTTTCTTTTTTTTTTTTTGGTACAGAAGGGGGAAAAATCAGTCTTCCCTCTTAGAAAATAAGATTGTGTTTTAGGGAGTTGATCTTTATGTGTGTTTCCAAAAGGTTCTGGGTAAGACAGAAGTCTGATTCTCACAGTATTATATTTCCCACACCATGCATGTTTGTGAAAGCCTACAACTGAGCATTAACTTTGCAGTGTTCCCCTTCTACTTTTTCTTCTGCCCCTCCTTTCCTCCTCCCTTCCCCCTCCCTTTTCATCCCCTTTGAATGGATACTGACAGCATTGTCCCAGAAGAACTAGCAGTGGCTGTTTCTTTCACCAAAAAATATGGCTCTGCTTACCTCAAAGTCAGTCTGCTGGGAGACCAGGGCACGGTTGCAGAACCCGGTGACAGTCACGGCGTGACCCCAGTGCTACTATTTTCAGCACTTGTTTGTCACAGGATTCAGTCTTGAGGTAAATGTAACTTAGGAAAAAAAATTTCCTTTCCTGAAAAAAAATTCCTTTTTTATTGGAAGAGAAAATGTTTCAGTATTTTGGCAAAAATGGAGGAATATTTTTAGTAATTGAGGAAAACTAACAAACCCAACATAACTGTAGGTTTAAGTGGGAAATTTGCTTTGCATTCAAAATTTAAAAGCAGGTATAATTTTGCAGCTTGGGTTCTGAGGAACACTAAAACCAGAGAAGCAAAACACCTAAAGAAATCTATTCTCCTCTGTCTTAGGACACAGATGATTAAAAACCCTTGCAAGAAAATTCACTCTGTTTTTACAGCATTGATTTTTCCATCTGGCCTTAGAGATGGGGGATTATTCAAACAATGCCTTTACTTCATTGCACCTGAAATCCATGTTTATTGAATATTTCTGATGGTTATTAAAGTTGAAAAATGGTAGCACTATTTAACCAAGCTGGTAAACAGGAAGGTTAATTAAATATGCCATGATTATCAATTAGTAAAACATGAAGATAAAGCACACTTGCAATTTTTGCTATAATCATTTTTTAGTTTTGTGATTCAGAAAGTATCTTAGGAGTTTTCAGGTCCTAAATTATCATTATGAATAACAGCAAGGCTATTCCTATTTAGAAATGCCCCCTGCCTCCCCCCTCCCCCTCCCGAGAGAGAGAAAGAGAGAGGGCATGAGCTGGGAGAAAGGGAGAGGGAGAGAGAGAATCTCAAGCAGACTCCACACTAAGCACGGAACCTGATGTGGGGCTTGATCCCAGGACTCTGAGATCATGACCTGAGCTAAAATCAAGAATCAGATGCTTAACAGGCTGACCCACCCAAGCACCGCTGGGAATGTTCTTTAATGAAGGAGCGGTGTGAAACACAACAGTACTTTGTTGTTGAGCATCCTGACTCCAACTTCTATGTGTGATTTCAAACACATTAGCCCTATCAGTTACCTATTGCCACCTTGGTTTAATGTGACAAATGACCCTAAGACCCAGTAACATGTAATGACATGGATCCATGAGTTAGTTGGTGTTGGCTGATTTAGTCTGGGCTCTGCTGGGCCTGTCTTCAATCTGTGAGTTAGGTCTGGGCCTACTTCCCAGATTTCTCAACCTCCTTGGGCCAGCAACATCTGCCCAAGACACGTTTTTCTCAGCATGATGGCAGAAGCCCGGAAGTGCAAGCCCCACCATGCAATCTCATTTTATGCTTCTGCTCATATCTGAGCTATGAACAGCCCTTTCCCCAGAATAAGTCCCATGCTGCTAGCCCAATAAATATGGGATGGGGAAAGTATAGTTTCCTCACTGAGGTTGTGTGTGTGTGTGTGTGTGTGTGTGTGTGTGAATATTCCCTGAGTAGTCATCTAATCTAAAGTATTATTTCAGCTTTCTAAACCTTCATTTTCCTCATCAGTAAAATGGGACAATAGGAAGCTCCTCAAGTGGTGAAAATTCCATGAGACATTGTAATGTGAAGTACAGAGAGCAGCGAGGATGACAGCTAGGGTTTCCTGAGATGGAGCTGTTGTCACCACTAAAAGGACTGTCCTGGACACACAGGACAACACATACTAGGAGATGATCAAGCATCATTTAATAATTTCAAATGTACAGAAGAACTGCAAAAATGGTACAAAGAATTTTTTTTTGAAGATACAGAGAACATGAGTGGGAGTGGCTTGGGGGGAGGATTAGAGGGAGAGGGAGAGAGAGTCTCAAGCAGACTCATGCCCAACTTGGAGCCCAACGCGGGGCTCAATCCCAGGACCCCGAGAACACAACCTGAGCCCAAATCAAGAGTTGGATTCTTAACTACCCAGGTACTCTAGTATAAAGAACTTTTACCTTTCACCCAGATTCACCAGTTGTTAGCATTTTGCCACATTTGTTTTTCCTGAGCCATTTGAGACTTAGTTGCCAACCTATGGTCTCTTACTCCTAAATGATGTCAGTGTCTATTTCTTCAGAACAAGAATACTCTGTTACATAACCATGGCACAAATATTAAATGCCGCAAAGTTAACACTGATTCAATATTATTATCTACTATATAGACCATATTCAGAGATTCAATATTATTATCTACTATATAGACCATATTCAGATCTTGCCAATACTTTCATTAATTTTATGGCAATCACTGCCCCCGCCCCCACTCCTCCCGTCTCCAATCTAGAACCTACCTCAAAATCACCCCCTGTATTTAAGTCTTCAAGGTGTTTGTACTCACCTTTAATCTGAAACAGTCCTTCAACCTCTCCTGTGTCATTGCTTTGAAAAAGGTCAGTTGTTGGCTAGACGGTCCCTGGGTTTGTTTTTTTCTGATATTTTCTCAGGATTACATTAGGTGATGCAGTTGGGGCAAAATCCTTCAGGAGTGGGATCGCGTGTTTCCCAGCACATCAGCATCGGGAGACACGTGATGTCTGCTTGTCCCGTTATTGGCGAGATTAGCGTTGGTCCTCTGACCCAGGTGGTGTCTATCAGGGGTCTTTACTGGAAATCACTATTTTTCTTTGCAATTTATGAGAAATCTTTTGTAAACGGCTTTGGGACCATGTACATATCCTATTGTTCTTCATACATTCACCCTCTTTGCAGCCATTGATAATTCTTCCCTGAGTCGGTTATTACTGAGAGTTATGAAAGGGTGATTTTCGAACTCCGTTGTCTCTCCTACATTTATTAGTTTGCATTTTGCTACAAGGAATCACTTTCCTTTCATCCCTATTTATTAACCAGTATGGCTTGTGGATTTTTATTCCACTCAACGGATTATAGGATACAATACATACCTTTTATTATATTTGGATGTTCGAATTGTTCCATATTTGGCTAGTTTGGAGCCCCTTTGAGCTGGCTTCCATGTCCTTTTGATTACGTCCTTATTTTTTGTCATAAAAGTTGTTCCAGGGCTCATGTTGTACTTTTTCTCCAGTTCTGGAATGAACCATTTCTCCAAGGAACCCTGGTTTAATATATTCTTTTGCCTTCAGACTGAGCTATGTTAATTCAGATGAAAACTCAAACCATAAGCTCAGTAACACGTGTTTAATAACATGATCAGGAACACTCCAAGGAACTGTATATTCAAATGTATTTTACTGAATTTTACAGGAGAACTGCAAGTTGATGAAATTATAAAATAATAGAATTTGGCAAATTGACTAGTGCACAAAAATCATATTATTCATTACTTGGCCATGCCAAGCACATTTTTAAAAATTATTATTGGGGTGTGTGTGTGTGTGTGTGTGTGTGTGTGTGTGAGTGTTTAAACTGAAGGTCTCTTACTGGCCCTGCTTCCATGAGTGGCCCCACCGGGGCCCAGGGGAGGGGAACCCAGCAGCTCCATAACATTCATTTGTGTCATCTCCACAACATTCCAGAACTTAATAGACAAGTATGGAGTCACTATTGTGGTTAGAAGTTGGCAGCATGGGAAAAGGGAGGAACAGGTGGGGAGTTGGGCTGCTGTTTAAAAAAAATACAGCCTTCTGGGGTGCCTGGGTGGCTCAGTTGGTTAAGCGACTGCCTTCGGCTCAGGTCATGATCCCGGAGACCCGGGATCGAGCCCCACATCGGGCTCCCTGCTCGGCGGGAAGCCTGCTTCTCCCTCTCTGACTCCCCCTGCTTGTGTTCCCTCTCTGGCTGTGTTTCTCTCTGTCAAATAAATAAAAAGTCTTTAAAAGAAAAATACAGCCTTCCTTT
The DNA here is from genome assembly GCA_004023965.1 of Spilogale gracilis. NCBI lineage: Eukaryota > Metazoa > Chordata > Mammalia > Carnivora > Mephitidae > Spilogale > Spilogale gracilis. The sequence continues at coordinate 143,669 of PITA01000612.1, forward strand.
CAAACTGGGATCCCTGGGGTAGAACTTAGTCTGCTTCAACCTAAGAGGAATCAGAAGATCAAAAGTGGTTTGGGAAGGCCAGAACCCTCAGGGATGGGGAGAGGAGGGAGATCGGGGGAGAGAGAGAATCATATGCAAGTTCTGTATTCAGTGTGGGCCTTGCTTGATCTCACGACCCTGAGATCATGCGCTGTAGCTGAAACCAGGAGTCAAAAGCTCAACCGACTGAGCCATGCAGGTGTTCCCCTCTCTTTTTTAAAGTTTATTTATTCATTTTTTACTACTTTCTACAGCCAGCGTGGGGCTCAAACTCACTATTGGAGAGCAAGTGTGGCATGGTCTGCTGACTGAGCCAGCACGTGCCCTTCTTTCTTGCTCTTAAAAAAAAAAAATCACAGTTAAATACAGTAAAGAATCTGGACATTGTCTTGACTGTTACAGGAGAAAGGTGTCGTCTGACTTTAGTGACCACATTAGCAGGAAAACGACGGCATTAATTAGGAACTCAGTAGGCATGCCTATTCTTTAAACCTTCTTACTAACCAGACAGCCTTTCGTCATGAAATCCAGACAGTCCAGGGTGTTAGTCAGTTGTGAATTGATTCTTCTCTGCCTCCTTCTACTTGTCCTCTTTTCTACTTTTCTGTTTAGATTCCCATGGATGTAAGACATAGCACCCTCTTTCCATCCCACATTCCTGAGGATGCTGACTTCTCTAAGAGGCTGGGTTTCTTTGGGCCTCTGCAAGGAGCAAACCACTCTGGGTAGTCATCTGTACCCTTCCGTGTGACTCAGAGCCACCCAGGTAGGACAAATGCTTGCACGGCTCCGGGAACAGCAGCAGAGAATTCCAGCCCTGACCCAGCTGAGTGGTGACCCGCCAACATCATGCAACCAGCTTCCAGTGAAGCGGGCTGTGGACTTGAACTTGCCTTCAGGTTGGGGCTGGGTGAAGATGGTGGAGAGTGCACGCATGCCCACAGCTCTTTACTGTGCACTCGACAGTCCCTACAACACCATCTCTTAGTGCAAAACCACATGAGACCTCTCCTTACTGGGGAATCCTAAGCACATTTTTTTTTTTTTTAAGATTTTATTTATTTGACAGAGAGAAACACAGCGAGAGAGGGAACACAAGCAGGGGGAGTGAGAGAGGGAGAAGCAGGCTTCCTGCCGAGCAGCGAGCCCGATGTGGGGCTCGATCCCGGGTCTCCGGGATCATGACCTGAGCTGAAGGCAGTCGCTTAACCAACTGAGCCACCCAGGCGCCCCCCTAAACACATTTTTAGGGCTTTGTCTGCAATTGACATAATATGGTTAATCCAATTTATATCATTGGTATGTGTGGGCTTATGTCTGCTTTCCGGATTTTTAGGCAAGCACCTGGAGATCAGGGATGTCTCTAGCTCACCTTCACATACCTTGTATGGTCAGTGGATGATGAAAGTACTCAATAACTATTTGTTGACCTGAAATTTGATGATCTCCTTCATCCCCAATATCCAACTATGCAATGTGTTTGTTCATCCACAGGGTTTTGTTCCCCGAAATCATTTCTCCTTAAACAGACAACACTTAGACCAACACTTTGGCAACGTTTAGGTCCAACTTGGACCCTCATCACTATGTCAAATCACATTGTTTTAAAATGATCAGAGACTGGAGCTTGTTTTAATAAGGGAGCACATTCTACACTCCAGAGGATGTGATGGTGGCAGCGTTCCCTGTGGGGCAGGTCCGAGCCACCATTTGAGTGGGAAGGTTCCACTGATGTTCACAAATAACCATCTTTCAGAATTACATGTCTCATTGATGGTTCTAGAATAATGGTCTATTTATTTATATCTGTTTGATTAACTTCATTAAATCTTTAATCCCCAAAGCATAAGTGTTTAACATGCTTACTCATTTACATGGGTGATTAAAAATTGAAACTCTTTTTTTTTAAGATTTATATATGTATTTAAAAAAAAGATTTTATTTATTTATTTGACAGAGAGAAACACAGCTAGAGAGGGAACACAAGCAGGGGGAGTGAGAGAGGGAGAAGCAGGCTTCCCGCTGAGCAAGAAGCCCGATGTGGGGCTCGATCCCAGGTCTCCTGGATCATGACCTGAGCTGAAAGCAGTCGCTCAACCAACTGAGCCACCCAGGCGCCCCTATATATGTATTTTGAGAGCAATAGAGAGCAGTGGGGGGGGGCAGACAGAGAAGAAGAGAAGCAAACTCCCTGCTGAGCAGGGAGCCCTGGGTGAGGCTCAAACCTATGACCCTGAGATCATGACCTGAGCCAAAATGAAAAGTTGTTCGCTTAACTGAATCACCCAGGCGCTCCAAGACTTGGAGCTTTTCTTAGAAATGATAGTTAAGGGCGCCGGGTAGCTCAGTGGGTTAAAGCCTCTGCCTTTGGCTCAGATCATGATCTCAGGGTCCTGGGATCGAGGCCCGCGTTTCCTCTGCTCTCTCTGCCTGCCTCTCTGCCTACTTGTGATCTCTCTCTGTCAAATAAATAAATAAAATTTTTTTTAAAAAAGAAATAATAGTTGAATATAAATCAGAATTATAAACTCTGGTCCCTCACCTTGTCGTCCCTGAATGTGGAAGAACTCAAGTACCAGGCTCCGGAGACCGACCGTCCTGCTGGAATTCTCAGCTCTGCCACCTGACCATGCTCCTTACCCTCTCTTTGCTTCTATTTCCTCATTTTTAAAACGGGATTATAACCATTCATCTAATCCCATAACATCAGTGTGAGGCTTAAATAAGTCAACATGTAGTAAAAGCTCCCCGTGGAGTCTAGCTTGTGGCAAGCTCTGGTGACCGTGAGTGCTCCGGTGCGACTGGAAGGTGCCCAGTGAGTGCATTTGACAAGGCTCTTTCAGGGGCGCTCTGCCCTTTGGAGCCCATGTTCATTCTTCTCCCAATACTAAGAACAGCTGAAAGCTTTGCTGGTTGTTGAGCGATGGCTAAATTAGCCTTTTGGGGCTTGTAAGGATTTCCGGGCTGAGGTTATAGGTTTATGGTTATAAAGTTCCCTCCCCTTGGGTTGCTAAGACTCTGGGATTCTTGGAGGATCCAGCTGCTACCCTACTGGTAGACAAGCTGCCTTCTGAGAGGCTGCAGAGGCGAGGGGAGCCAGGCCCAGGGATATTTGGATCAGGGGACTCATGAAGAAGAAAGCCACTGGGAGGACAGTCAAGGAGGAAGGAGGACCAAGGTACCAAATGTCAGGCTTTCAGCAGAAGTAGAAAGATGCTGTCAATGGCATGAGCGGGAGTCGGAGCTTGTAAAGACTTACCAGGCTATGTGTGCGTTAGGCAGACATGGGGTGACTGGGAAGGGCAGGGAGTCTCAAGGATGCCGGGGCTTATTTATGGGGCTCCCTTCCCACCCCTAGAGAGCCTGTGACATCTTACCCTGTGCTTTATAAATGGGGGCTAGCCTGACTGTGGCTCAGTAGGTCGTGGGCAGCCAGGGAGAAACCTAAACCCGATGTCCATCCAAGGGAGAACGGTACTGATATGGACAGGGGTAGCCTTCTGGCCACTGGCCAGTCCCTTCCCGTTTCTCCTGTGTGTTTCCTTGGGATGCTTGGCAATCTATAGTGTGCCTAGGGAGACCACTCCTGGGATATTGGGGCCACAGATATTTGAAGAAACCTGAAGACAGGTTTTGATGTTCAGGCAGTTCGGCCATGAGTGAGTGGCACGGGTTGGGTTATTCATTGTAGTTTCATTTCCATGCTCATATTTGTTTGCTTCTTTTTTGACCTGTTATGTTTTGGTGTATTTTGTTTTAGTTCCTTGGCTTCCTTGATCTACACCCAACATCTCCAATACTGTAGAAGTAATTAAAATCAAATATTGTCTCTCTTCCGTAAGAAAAAGGATACATGCATTTTTTTTTTCTTTTTTGATGAGCAAATGGCAAGCACATTCACGTTGGCACTGATTGAATTTAAGGACACCTGTTTCCTTCACCTCCCATCATAGGAAGAAAATGAACACTTTGAATTCTACAGTAGATTTGTGGAAAGGTTTCTAATTCCATGATGCTGAATTGTTAAAATGGCATGGCCTATGAATGAGCTCATGTCACTAGTACAAATGAAAATCCCTGCAGGCAATTGCTTTTCCTAATTCTGTTTGATTTTCTGAGAGCAGACACCATTATTCAAAGCACACATGAAATCATGCACCTGGGCATTTAAATTTGGGACTGAATCTCCTACAGACTTGAGCTTGAAAAAGGGTTTCAGGGATTTAGCATTTTCCCAGCAGCCGATTTAATAACCCTGAAAAAGGGTTTGTGAACCCTACTGTCCATCATGGAGCTCAGTTAGTTTAAAGTGCCATACAAGGGAAATAGATTTTATTAAGGAGATTTCTATTCTACCAACAAGGTATTATTTGAAAATTGTAATAGAACTAAAAAACCAATCATGTATTATGAGATAATTTGTCAGGTTTCTGTTAAGGGTTTTTTTTTTTTTTTTCCTAGTTTATGCTATTTGGTACTGCAAATAAGCAGTGCTAAAAAAATGTCTTAGATAGCAGCTTGCTTTGGAAAAATGCAATCCAATCTGTGGAATCTAGAAAGAAAAGCCCCTTTCTATCATGACTATACTTTTTCCTTATGCATCATTCATTCTTTCATTCCTCATTTGGGTTCCATGTTGCTTTCCACGTTAAGTGCAAAATTCATGGCCCTCAATGGCTTCTGTAAGAATCTGGAAGGACAGATGGAACATTTTTCTCTGGTGCTTCCTTTTTTTCTCATTCTAGGGTCGTGTGTCCTTGTGCTTATATATCTGTAGGACCTTCTTGTAGGGGAAATAGCATCTGTAGCATGCTGGCGGGGGCAGGAGAGGGGCAGGGCTGAGGCAGGCAAGAGGGATTGCCACCATTACACTTGGACATCCAGCTGCGATCCCACGCAGGGCAAGGCTGTGATTCCTCCAGGTTACTTGCACTCAGTCTTATGCTGGTAAGTAGGTGTTATCAGTAGAGCTCCTGGATTTTCTAGAATGATTGTTGCAGTTCCTTGCTTTGACTTTGGAAACTTCAGCAGCATACATCTTATGTGCTTTTTTATTTATAATCACCCATCTCTTCCCACAACAGGTATTTGTTGAGTATGTACCACGTGTCAGGCATGGAGATACAATAGTGGGTACAGTTCCGATGATGGAGGGCTGGTTTAGTGGGAAGGAAGACATTAAATAAAGAATAATTTTGGGGGGTTGGTGAAAGAGGTGAAGGGGATTTAGAGTATACTTATTATGATGAGTACTGAATAAAGCAGAGAATTGCTGAATCACTATATTGAGCACTTGAAACTAATAAAACACCATATACTAAGAATATTGGAATTTAAAAAACAAAAAATTTTAAAAAGAAACACAAAATCCCCCATATCTCAGTGCTGTATTTTTTTTTTTAAGATTTTATTTGTTTGACAGAGAGAAACACAGCTAGAGAGGGAACACAAGCAGGGGGAGTGAGAGAGGGAGAAACAAGCTTCCCGCTGAGCAGGAAGCCCATGCGGGGCTTGATCCTGGGTCTCCCAGATCATGACCTGAGCTGAAGGCAGTCGCTTAACTAACTGAGCCACCCAGGCGCCCCCCGTATTTTTTTTTTAATATTTTATTTATTTGACAGAGAGAAACACAGCTAGAGAAGGAACACAAGCAGCAGGAGTGAGAGAGGGAGAAGCAGGCATCCTGCTGAGCAGGGAGCCTGATGTGGGACTTGATCCCGGGTCTCCGGGATGGTGACCTGAGCTGAAGGCAGACACTTAACAACTGAGCCACCCAGGCGCCCCACTGTGCTTTATTTTAAACAATTAAAAAAGAACAACACAAATATATAATTACAGCAGGGGTTAGCTCTCAGAAAACAAAACTAAATAAAACAAAACTCTGTGCACTGAGGGACTCTGGCAGGGAAACCTGTTTTAGAATGGCAGGCATCAGAGCAGCCCTCTCTAGAAGTAAATTTAGGTCGAGACGTTTAGAACGACTGGGCATTGTCCAGGCAAAAAGAAGATTCCAGGCAGAAGGAACAGCATGTGGGAAGACCCTGTGTCAAGGCAAAGGGAGGGCCAGTGGGGTGGGAGGATAGTGAAGGCAACAGATGCTGCTGGTGGCCCTCTGTTCTCCTGGGGCAGTCCCCAGTCAAGGTCATGTTACGGCTTCCTCCAGCAACGTCCTGGGACTCTCCACCTGAGGCCATGTCTGACATGTCCCTCCTGTGTAATTCAGGGCAGCTGGGAAGTACTGGGTGGGGGAGGTCCTTTCGAGTAGCCATTAGCCAACGGCCAGTAGGGTCAGAGGATAAATGCCTCAGTTTCCTCATCCATCTGGCTGTATAATTTGGAGGCTTGTCCTACTCTACTTTTACAGATCCCAGCAGAACTGAGGCCCGGCTGTCCGCAGCTCATGCACACACCATGCACTGCTGTCATTCTTCAGGCCACTCTCCCATGTCCCTCCTGGGACTTCTTGTGGTCACCTCATAAATAAACTACTTGCCCGTAAATCCTTGCCCCTGGTCTGCTCCTGGGGAAGCCCAACATAAGCTAGTGAGGGAGAAGGAGGCTGAAAGGAAGGCACACATCAGAGTATGGAAGTCTGGGGTTCTCAGAGCTTGGTCCCTGGCATGCCAGTGTTGCCTGTGACCCTATCAGGGAGTATGAAAGGTCAAATCAATTTTTTTTATGAGAGTGCTAAGATGGTACTTACCTTTTTCCACCATGGTGCTATCTCACTGTCAAAATGCAAACCAAGGGTAGATAAAATCCATGGAGTTTTAATGCAAATCAAGGCTGTACCATAATTCATATTCTTCACCACATGTGTTTCCAAAAAAAATTTGCTTTTTACTTAAAAATGTCCTTGATGAAGCTATAAAAATGATTCCTTCTTATCAAATCTCTTCTCCTGAGTATACTTTAAAAACAAAATCTGTGTAACGGAATGGGAAATATTCACAAACCACTCTGTAGACACCAACTCCAATGACTGTCTTGAGGAAAAGCACTTGAGTTGCGAGCTGAAGTAGCCTCGTGCTTCATGGAGCAGTATTTTTGCCCGAAAGAATGACTGGTGGATGATCAAATGATGATCACTCACACTTGGATATCTGCCAGACACTTTCCCCAAAATGGACAAAATGACATATTTTGTGCCAATTATAAAATGTGAGCTTCCAAGTGAAAGCTAGAATTTTGGAAAACTTGTGTCTGTCATGGTTAGGTTGAGAGATTCCTGATACTTAAAGTCTTTTCTGGGGTGATGGGTAGTGATACTAACAGGTGTGATTTTTTTTGATTCTTGTAAATGTGCTATGGCAACTTTTTGGAAGATATGACTGCCTCACTGAACCAATATTCTCCAAATTACCCATCTATGATGGTTCAAAATCATACATGGTGATGGGGCATATGGCTGGCTTAGTTGGCAGCACCTGAGATTAGATCTCAGGGTCCTGAGTTTGAGCCCCATGTTGGGTATAGAGATCACTTAAAAAAATGTATAGGCGAAAGATCTATGACAAGAGAGCCCAGTGAATTTGAGTATAATAGAGTATGCAAACGTTGCTGATATGATTTCATATTCTACTTTGTAACTAACCATTCAGAAGTGACCACAAGCTGAGATTTGGTGTAGCATCAGAAAAGAATACCCGTGGGGTACCTGGGTGGCTCAGTAACCAACTACATCTTACAGTTTATTCAGTTCAGGTCATGATCTCAGGGTCATGAGATCGAGCCCCGGGTCGGACTTGGTACCCATTGTGGAATCTTCTTGAAAATCTCTCTCCCTCTCCTTTTGCCCCTCCTTCTGCTCAAGGTCTCTAAACAAACAGACAAACAAACAAATACATAAGATCTTTAAAAAAGAAAGAATATCCACAGTGATCTGAAATGCTTATTAAACACTCTGTTTTCCAACTGCATGTCTGTGTAAGGCCAGCTTATCTTCAGTTTATCAATATAATATATCACAAAAGATTGAATACAGATGTGAGAATCCAGTTGTCTTCTCTTAAGTCAGGCACTTAAGAGATTTGCAAAAATGGGGGCACCTGGGTGGCTCAGTTGGTTAAGTGGCTGACTTTGGCTCAGGTCATGATGTGGGGTCCTGGGGTTGAGCCCTCTGTAGGGCTCCCTGCTCATGGGGAGTCTGCTTGTCCTTCTCTCTTTGCTCTTCCCCCTGCTCCTTCTCATGCTATCTCTCTCTCCCTTTTTTGTTTTTAAAGATTTTATTTATTCATTTGAGAGAGAGATACACAGAGAGAGAGAGAGAGAATGAGCAGAGAGAGAGGCAGAGGAAGAAGCAGGCACCCCACTGAGCCAGGAGCCCAACATGGGGCTCAATCCCAGGACCCTGACCACAACCCAAGCCAAAGGCAAATATCTAACCATCTGAGCCACACAGGCATCCTAGTTTATTTATTTATTTGTTTGTTTGTTTGTTTATTTATTTATTTATTTATTATGTTCTTAATTTTATTTATTTTTTGACAGAGACACGGTGAGAGGGAACACAAGCAGAGGGAGTGGGAGAACAGGCTTCCTGCAGAGCAGGGAGCCCGATGCGGGGCTCGATCCCATGACCTGGGGTATCATGACCTGAGCCAAAGGCAGCTGCTTAATGACTGAGCCTCCCAAGTGCTCTTCTCTTTCTCTCTCTTTTTTTAAAAAAGAAATTTGCCAAAATGGAAAACAATGTCACTCTTTTCACTAAATTTTTTTAAATACAATTAGTCTTCTTAAACTTATTATTTGTGTAAATTATATGTGTCATGTCATTTATATTTATTATATTACTATGCAATGGCATTATTCTTACTTAACATGTTTGTGTCTGTGGGAGGTATACAAAAGCAGCCCAGCTACTTCTAGACCAAGTCCTTGGCCTCTTACCCTCCAGCTCTCTCTCCTGCTGCCCTGACCTTGTAGCTATGTGTGTGTTATGGGTTCAGTTGTGTAATCAAGTTACGGAAGGCAAGGTCATTAGGGGCCCTGATCCCATACGACTGATGCGCTTATCAGAAGAGGGAAATTCGGACACAGAGAGAAGAAAGCCGTGTGAAGGTGGAGGCAGAGATTGGGACTGGGATACTGCCGCTGTGAACCCAAGAATACTGGAGGCTACCAGAAGCTGGGAAAAGCGAGGAAGGCTCCTTCCCTAGAGCCCGGCGGATACCTGGGCTTCAGACTTCCTGCTTCCGGATGGCGGTGAGACAATCAACTCTGTGATTTTGAGTGCTGCCCCCCCTTGTCCCCAGGTTTGTGACACTTTGTTAAATCCTCCTTCGGAAACGAATACAGTGCACTATTCAGTTTTCCTGGACAGAGGAGATGCCTGATTTACCTCAGGGGCTTCTTGTGAATGAGATATAAATCCTTACTGGGCAAGCCGTGCACATTTAAGAATGTAGTTGTTATCACAGCACATCCTGGCTTATCCTGATGTATACGGTATATCTAAGCACTTCTGCCGAAGCTAATACTGGTTGTACCACATTAGGATTTGGGGTGTGTGTATATCTCTTGCTAGAAAGTGAGTTCCTTGAGGCCAGAGAGAATACCTGAATACCTTTAAGTTTTCATCCTGTTTCTGGCATAACGTTTAGGTCAAAGTGCTGAATTGAAGGCATTAGTGAAATTAATTCTAAGAGACACTTATGCTAGCCTGGCTCTGGGAAGGTCAAAGGCGCCCTGCGGCTGGAGGTCTGAGATCTGACCTTGTTATTTGCTAGTAGTGATACCCAAGATAGTCTCAGCCTCCCCAAGGATGGTGCTTCACAAAGGCGGGCAGTCTGCTCTTGGTAAACACTATGCAGGGAGATCTCAAGGATCTCTGAGGTCTGACATTCACACTATAATTACCTAGGCTCACCAAAGGACTGAAAGAGCCAAAGCCCGTGTGTGTGTGTGTGTGTGTGTGTGTGTGTGTGTGATTGTTGGCAGGGAAGAGGAGGATCTCATGGGGATTCTGAGGGCCAGAGATCTATGTTATTGCTTTTCTTTTTTTTCTTTTTCAATTTATGTTGAATTTTATTCAATTTTTTTAAAAAATGAGAACATTTTTTAAAAAATGAGAAAATTGACATACAACATTATATAAGTTTAAGATGTGCAGTGCATTGATTTGATACATTTACATATTGCCACTGTGGGAATCATGTTCCATAGTTACCACTTTTTTTGTGTGGCTATGTTAATGCTTTTTCTAAGGTACCAGCTGGACAGCAGGTCAGAGTTCAGATTGGATTTTTTTCTTATTCCTTAACACTTTTTAAAGAGTTAAAAGCATTCAGAAAAATACAGGTTAAAAACACAATCAACATATTTATAATCCAGAATTAATAAATGTTAACATTGTTGATCTTACTTTTTTAAAAAAAGATTTTATTTATTATTTATTTATTTAGGAGAGAGTGCACAGAAGTGGGGGGAAGGGCAGAGGGAGAGGAACAAGACCGACTGCTGAACACACAGCCCCAGTGCGAGCACGATCTCATGACCCCGATTCCATGACCTGAGCTGAAATCAAGAGTGGGATGCTTAACATGCTGAGCCACCCAGAAGCCCGTTTACTTTGTATTTTTTAAAAATAAGAACTTGGGGTGCCTGGATGGCTCAGTGGTTAAGCCTCTGCCTTCAGCTGAGGTCATGATCCTGGAGTCCCAGGATCGAGTCCCGCATCAGGCTGCCTGCTTGGCGGGAAGCCTGCTTCTCCCTCTCTCACTCCCACTGCTTTTATTCCCTCTCTGGCTGTGTTTCTCTGTCAAATAAATAAAATCTTTAAAAAAAAAAACCTTTAAAAAATAAAAATAAAAATAAGAAGTCATTATGGGTAACGTTGAGCTTTTCATTTGTTCCCTTCCACACATCTCCTGGATGGTCCCATGTCCTTGTCACCACTTCTGTAAATTTAGTGTCGGTTGTCACAGTTCATACTTTTATATGTTACATATGAAGGACGCACATATAAATATGTAGTTTTACCTAGTGTTTAAAATTAAATAAATGGTATAATACTATGTGTACTCTCTGAAAATCTGTTGGGAACTCTTGGGTGGCTCAGTCGGTCTGACATGGGCTCAGGTTGTGATCTTGGGGTCCTGGGATCAAGCCCCACGTCAGGCTCTCTGCTCATCAGGGCCTGACACAGAATAGACAGTAAATGAACTACATAAACAAGTTAAAAAGCAAACAGATGCTTTCAAAATAACAAAATAAAACAAATAAACATTCATGGCTTTTCATGTAGTGGGAGGGCTCAAATCACTTCCTCGAGTACCACTGAGGAACTTGGCTGTCAGAAACTGTGGGCCACTCTGCTGCCTTTTGTTCTCAACTGCTGAGGAAGAAGTGGTTTTCATTCAGGAATTCCTTCTCAGCATTTCTTGGAAAATTCCCATGTTTTTCCAAATCTTGAATCCTGCGGATAAAATCCAACAAGAAACGGGGAAAACTGATCATTCTTATGTGAGAATTAAAGCTTAACAATCCCCCTAGAGACATTGCTGGCTAGGAGTCCACTAAAGGCAGGTCGAAAGCAGGAGCAGGAAGCAACAGCAAATGAACTCAGAGGGTCAGGTCCACACTTCTGGAAAGACAAGAGAACTTAGGAGCAGTCACAACCTGCTCAGCCAATCTTCACAAATAGCTATTGTGTGTGTGTTCATGGTTCTGTCTCCTGCCAGTGACAAGTCATTCCTGCAAATAAAAGAAATCCTAGTAAGTTCACAGTGTGCTTTAAATGTTCTGAGCAGGGTTACAAGAAACAGTAACTTTGGAAACAAAATAAACCCTTCAGCAGTATTCTGGGAAGTGAGCACAGCACTGCCCCCTGTTGGAAGATCCATAGATAATGCTATTCACACACCATCCTACAGGGCTTGCTGGTGTTTTCCAGTGTTTGAATATTTGCTGTAGGTTTCAGTTCTTTGTAAAATTGACAATGTTTTCATTTTATCAAGAAAAGAAATAAGCTTATGTGCCACTATTTTTTATGTCAACAAAATGTTATGGAAAAATATATAATAGCTTCAGATTTTAGGAATTTCTGAGAATGCATATTTCTCACCCTTGAATCCCAAAGATGAATATTTGCTGAGAATTTAGGAATACTAAAGAAGCTTTGTCAGTTAACGTGGAGACTCTTTGTTGTTGGAAAGCAAGGCAAGGAAAAAGCACGTATGCTTGAGCAGAGACGGAGAATGGTCATTCTGTCGCAGGAAGTGGGGTCAAGGGCATGGCTATAGAAGGAGCTGATGGTTTTCACGTGGGTTGGTGGTTGTCAGGGTGGGTGGTTGTCAGGAGAAAGCCAGGTCTCGTGCTGGCAAGTTCTGTTTGCCTGCAGGTGCTTCAGGAGAAATATGCCCCCAGCCCTGCTGAGGAGAGCAGAAGCGGATGAAGAGGAGAGACAGAGCTGGACAGTGTGGCACCATTGGGGCTCCCCATCCTAGGTAAACTAGGACTAGGTCTGTTCCTTCCCTCTGCACAACCAGCAGGAGCTAGCACTAATGAAGCCTCCCAGGGTTTGTGAGACACACAAAGAGTCTGGATGGAAGAGCTTTCTCCTTCAGAGAAGAGTAATGTCCTGAGAAGGGGCCATGCTGGGTTGAGGGGGCTTGAAGGAGATGATGGTGCCATAAGGTACAGGGATATCCATGGCCTCTAGAAGTCTAGGCACTGAAACCTCATGTTGAGTTTTGGGGGTTCAAGGAGATGAGTTGTAGCAGGCTGTCCCCTTGTAGGTGACCTGACAAACTCAAGCCACCACTAGGCGGGAAAAAGAATTTGAGTTTTGATAGCAATGGGGGCTGTCCTGGGGGTACTTCATTTATTTATTTTTTTTTGGAGAGAGAGGGAGAGCATGTGCATGTGAGTGAGCAGTGGGGGAGAGGGAGGGAGAAAGGGAGAGAGAATCTTAAGTAGGTTCCATGCCCAGCACAGAGCCTGAGGCAGAGCTGGATCTCACAACCCTGAGATCATGACCTGAAATCAAGAGTTGATGCTTAATCAACTGAGCCACCCAAGCGCCCCTGTTGTTACATTTTTATTTACCATTTGGCTGGGCTCAGATGCCAAGAACCGATACTCGGTGAAATAGGGCATATTTTTCAGAGGCAGGAGAAATGCCTCTGGGGAGACCCCTCACTCAAACCTCTATGCCATTCTCAGATTTCTAGAAAAGTAGAAGGACGGAAATGCTGTGACCTCAAGGCTGATATAATGCCGTTACCACAGGGGAATGGAAGGACTGGATCCAGAGTCCGACAATGGCAGACTCGTCGAGGCCAAATAGCGGTAGGTCAGGTGTGGCTTTGATCACTAAGCCAAAATTCCCATAAAGACGCAATCCTTTCCTGTGTACCGAGAATTGCCGTTGCTACCATAGAGCGTGGCTCTCAAAGAGAAGACAGTATGATGTGAGCCAAGAGCCTGGTGCTTGAAGTCAGACGGCAACAAGAAGGAATGTCAGCTCTGCCATTCTGTGTTACGTGGCTGCTCCATTTACTCATCTTATAAAGTCGAGGCCACAGGTGGCTGAGAGGGACACTGATGTAAGAGTCCTCAGTGTGGTTTCTGCCTCCTGGTCCATATGGAACCCCCGGCAGCCTTTATGTGTCCATGAAAGGTGACTTTCAAGGTTTAATTCCTTCTCTGAAGTGACCCAAATCAGTGGATTGCACTGCTGTGGGCACGACAGTGTAGAATGGCCTCTGGTTGGAGACTGGTTCTATGTTCTCAAGTATGAAAGCAGTCGATGAGCTCTGAAAAATGGGTATGATTCCAATGGCTCCCAGTGATGACTTGTCTGGAAAGCACAACCAGTAATAAGCCATGACTGGGATCACTTTCTTCCAATCCTCGTCCCAGGACCTGCTGAGTCTGTCTCTCTGAGCCTCTCTTCTCTGTCTCCTTTGTTCTCTTTCCCAACCCTCTCCCCCTTTCTTTTTTCTTTTCCCTATCCTTCTCAATCCTGCCATTAAAAAAAAATATTTATTTATTTAAGAATGAGAGAGCTCTGGTGGAGGGGCAGAGGGAGAGGGAGAGAGAGAATGTAAGCAGACTCCCCTCTGCAAACAGGGTTTGATCTCAGAGCTTTGAGATCATGACCTGAGTTGAAAGCAAGAGTTGGGTGCTTCACTGACTGAGACACCCAAGTGTCCATCACTTGTGCCATGTTTTACTCTCTATCACTCCCTCTTTTTTTCCTTCTCCTTTTTTGACTTGGCCTCCAGTTGGGTGTCCATGATTTTCAGAATGGCCGCATCTTCTGTTCTTCATTCTCTCCCTTGATTAGGGATAATCAGGTGTCACGGTAGTGGGGGTACCACTTGGCTGCTGTTTCCCACTAGATTAACCCTTTGGGTAGAGCACAGGAGAAACAACTCACTAAAGGCTGCCCATATTTTTTTTAAATTAACACCTAATATATTATTTTTTTCAGGGGTACAGGTCTGTGATTCATCAGTCTTAGCACTCACCATAGCACAGACCCTCCCCAATGTCCATCACCCAGCCACTCCATCCCTCCCACCCCTCCTCCACTCCAGGAACCCTTAGTTTGTTTCTTGAGATTAAGGGTCTCTTATGCTTTGTCTTGTTTCATTTTTTCCTCCCTTCCCCACGATCCTCTGTCTTGTTTCTCAAATTCCTCATATCAGTAAAATAATATGATAATTGTCTTTCTCTGATTGACTTATTTCATTTAGCATAATGCCCTCTAGTTCCATCCATGTCATCATAGCAAATGGCAAGATTTCATTTTTGATGGCTGCATAATATTCTATTGTGTATATGTACCATTTCTTCTTTATCCATTCATCTGTTGATAAACATCTAGGCTCTTTCCATAGTTTGGCTATTGTAGGCATTGCTGCTATAAACATTGGGGTACATGTACCCCTTCATATCAGTACATTTGTATCTTTGGAATAAATATCTGGTAGTGCAATTGCTGGGTCATAGAGTAGCTCTATTTTCAACTTTTTGAGGAACCTCCATACTGTTTTCCAGAGTGGCTGTACCAGCTTGCATTCCCACCAACAGTAAAGAAAGGTTCTCCTTTCTCCACAACCTCACCACATCTGTCATTTTGTGACTTGTTAATTTTAAGATTACACACATTTTTCACATTCTTCTGAGGTCGCTGATAGCCTGAGTGAAAGGAAATGCAAAACAACAGAAGCCATGGAGCTGGCCCTTGGCCAGGTGGGATGTCAGTTATATTTGCTTCTGCTTTTGGCATTCCAATGACCTTCCAGTGAGGTTCTCTATCTTCCTCACCGCCCTGGTCGGTTCCTCCTTTGTCTATTAGCCTGGTCCTGGCCTCTGTGCCTAGGAATCTGCCTTTCTTTTTTGGTCCTATATCCCCAGGTGCCTCCTGACTGTTCACCAGTTGGCTCATTTGTACACCATCCTCTTACCCAGAGAGCCTTGATGATGAGCTCGCTTCCATTCTGCTTCCTCAAAACTTTGTTCCACATTCCTCCAAGTCTGCTGATTGGCTAAACCGAGTGGGCCTCTTAGAAGCAGAACACTGGCTTTCTGGTGTCAATTCACCTGCCTTCTTGGGGCATGGCAGCGGCCCTTAGGGGATGAGAGCCATTGGAAGACACCTCTGTTCAGAAGGCTCTGCCTTCAGCCAGGCTAGCTGCCAGGTTCCATAGATTAGAAATTCATTTGTGTTTACGAATTTTCTTTCTATAAAAAATATTTTTAATTGATTTTATTTATTTATTTGAGAGAGAGAAAGATGGAGATAGTGAGAGAGAGCGAGAACAGGGAAGAGAGGGAGAAGCAGGCTTCCCACTGAGCAGGCAGTGTGATACAGGACTCGATCCCAGGGTCCTGAGATCATGACCTAAGTCGAAGGCACACTTTCAACTGACAGAGCCACCCAGGCGCCCCTACAAATTTTCTTTTAAAATGAAATGCCTCTTGGGAGGATTGACCCTACACATTGTTATTACTCTAGTATCTGAGGTTATTATAATGTGGTCATTGGTCAGAAATGAAGCTCCCAACTACAGTATTGCTATTATGGGAAAGTTTCATCTATCTTACAACATTCTTTGTATATGGTTTCCAAAAAAATGTTGTTTGGGTAGGGAAGGATTACTGTTTCTCAAAAATAATCCTCACTTCTCTCTATGACCTATAGTGGATCTGTTATCTCTGAATTTCAAAGTCCTTTTAATCCTTTTTATTTTTGTTTAGCCTGCATTATTACCAGTATGTAAAACATGTTCTTATCCAAATACTGGTTTCTGACTTGGCCACTGGGGCAAGAAGTATAATTTTGGGGCATTCTGGGTATAAGTGCAACTTGGATTAGGGTGAGGAGACACACTCATAGTATGATTTAAGAGGCAACCTAAGGGCTTCCCAGTCCCCCACCGAACCTACATGTATCCCTGAAATAGCCATAGTGTTTGCTCATTGGCTTAGGCCTTGAAGAAACGTCAAGGGACTTCAGTGGTTGTCTAGCTCCAAGCCTTAATTTTTATGGAAGGGATATCTGAGGTCCTTTGAGGTTGGTGTCTCAGCTAAGCTCACACCGATGTAGTGCTGGCTCTAGAATTCCAATCTCCTAACTGGAGAACTGCACATTTTCCACCCCTTATTCCCTTTAGTAAGGATTGTGCACTATCAATGGCCATGGTCACCAGGGAGGGGTAATACCTGACACTGTTATTATCCACCCCCTGGCAGCACGGTGTTAATGTAGGAAAGGAAAAAGAAAGTTAAGGAGACCCAGCACTGGGAGTGACTCATTGGATACAGAATGGCACTGTCCAACAGGAACATAATGCAAGCCACATGTGTTTTTTATTTTATTTTTTAAGATCTGATTTTATTTATTTATTTATTTATTTATTTATTTATTTATTTATTTATTTATTTATAGCATGAGCAGGAGTAAGGGCAGAGGGGAGGGAGAGAGAGAATCCCAAACAAACTCCACATTGAGCTCATAGCCCGACATGGGGGTTGATCTCACAACCCTGAGATCATGACCTGAGCTGAAATCAAGAGTCAGATGCTTAACTGACTAAGCCACCCAGGCATCCCGACATGTGTAATTTAAAATTTTCTAGTAGCTACATTAGAAAAATAATTTAAATAATGTATTTTAATTCTAGTTATACTTTTTAAAATTTTAATAAATATGTTTTATTTAACCTGATACACACCGAATATAATTTCAATATAAAAATTAATAATGAGCTATTATATATTCATTTTTTGTAGTAAGCCTTCAAATCCTGCAATGTATTTTACACATTCAGCAGAACCCATGTCAAGTGCTTACTAGCCCATGTGGCTATTGGCTACCATATTGGACAGCACAGTTCTAGAGCACTCTATGCTAAGTCACCATATATGATCTCCTCTCTTTGCTATATGGGACTCTGTAAGGTGGAAGGTTCAGGGAAATCACCCTGATGCTTCATAGTCTATAACTAAGAGGATCATAAAACTTATTAAGAAATCCAAGACACTATTGAGGGTGAGAAAAAGGAAGTGCTCTTAAAAACTGTGCAGACAACAAACAGATCTATACCAGCACTGAACCAGCAAACGGGGACATGTGGCCTTTCTAACATCAGAGGAGGCTTTGGCCACGGCCCTGGATGTCAAGGTTGTTGTAGGAGTTGGCAGGTAGCCCAGGGTGGCCAGTGGGCAGTATGAGAGATGGAAGTCGTCTGAGCAAAGACAGTAAAGAGGCATCAAGGGACACCTGCGCAAAGTACTCACAATTTAATCCAGGATGAGAGAGGCTCTAGTCAACTGCAGAAGTACAAAAAAGAGGAAATGGGGCTCCTGGGTGACTCAGTCAGTTAGACTCCCTTCCTTCCTTCCTTCCTTCCTTCCTTCCTTCCTTCCTTCCTTCCTTCCTTATTTCTTTCTTTCTTCCTTTCTTTCTTCTTTCAGATTTTATTTATTTGTGTGTGAGAGAGAGAGCATGTGAGTGGGTTGAGGGGCAGAGGGAGAAGCAGACTCTCTAGTAAGCAGGGAGCCCAAAGCAGGGCTTGATCCCAGGACTCTGGGATCCAAAGGCAGACACTTAACTGACTGAACCAGCCAGGTGTTCTGTAACTCTTGGTTTTGGATCAGGTCATGATCTCATGGGTAGTGGGATCGAGCCCCATGTTGGGTTCTGTGCTCAGTGGGCAGTCTGCTTGAGGATTCTCTCTCTCTGCCCCTCTCCGCATCCCTCCCTTAAATAAATAATTCAGTCTTTTTTTTTTTAAGGAAACAAGTCTGAATTGTACAGTGTAAGCTTTATGTCATATCTGAGAAGCATCCCTTGGTGAGAAGGCCTTTCTGACACTGGTGGTCCTAGTGCTAGTTTCCCTCCTGGGAAAAGCATATGTGTTCGTTTCATCCAAGGCCAACACCACCTGCTTCAGGGGAAGGACAATAAATTAGCAGATGTCTAAATTAGCCCCTTCCAACTTTAGGTTCCAAGGTAAGATTAAACTATTAGTTGTAGGAAATGTTCCAAAGATGAAAAAAAAGTTTTATCCAGATGAAAATTTGTTGTAAACATTTGTTAAAGAGTAAAGCATAAACCTTGAAGAAAGTAAGAAAAAAAGTCAACCTACATATTGGTAGTGTAGAAAAAAATGATTATCATATTTTATTTTTATAGGGTTTAAGAACTACCAAGAGAAAGAATCTTTATCAGCAGGTTTTTCTCACAGATGTTACTTAAAACACAACAACGCAACAGTTTGTCTTGAATATATATCTAAAGGAAATACTGCTATTTCGCGTGTTAAACCAAATATTTTCAGTTCTAAGTTAATCGTTATCGTAAAATAACACCAAAGCACACATCTACATTATTCACCATACTATTTGACAGACATTAATTTTCCTGGATTTTCTTTTTAAAGTAACTAAGGTTTTCCTCTTTTTACAACAAAAATGATATTTTGAGTATTCAGCTGATAGTCCTCAAAATGGGTAAGGTAATTTCTGCCAATTAACAGCAGCTGGTGAGTGGAAGACGACCCGGCTGATAGGAGATTGGGATTCTAATTCCCATTTCAATCACACTGACAATGTGATATAGAGCAAACTGCTTACCCTCTTGGAGTCTCCATTATGGCTACAGTATCAGGATCCTTTCCGCTGCACGTGGTAGACACAGGAATCAAGATGATTTAAGCAATAAGGACGCCTGACATCTCCCATTCGAGGAAACCTGGAGACACAATGTCTCTAGGGGGAGTTGATTCCAAATCACCAGGACCAGTTCTCAGCTCCACCATCTTGTGTTACTGTCATTCTCAGGCTGGTATTAGAATAGGAAGGCTGTGACACTTCTAGATGTTCCATCCAGTCATGGTAATATCCAGAGGAGCAACAAGAGATCCTTTCTTCCTGTAGCTTTTCTTGGATCACTCTTAAGATGTGTCTTCACATCTGATTAGCTAGGTTGGGTCATATGTCCATTCCGGAGTCACTCACTGGCCCAAGGAATGGGGTTACTTTAATGAACTCAGACAAATCAGCTGGGTGAAATAGATGATGGAGAGCCGACAGCAGTGTCCAGTCGATGCTGATATCATATGGTGGTTGGAAAGACTACCGGGGGATGGACACATCATGAATGGTAATAAAATCTAAAAATGATAGGTGTCATTGTTATTTAAATATTCTTAGTGTAATTGTAATACAGCTAAAAATTCCACAGTAGTATAAGAGAATGCTTTAGAAAGTCTAATATTTGTCCATTGGAAGAATATATGGTTCTAGATTTTCTTTCCCTGAAAATCCTTCAGGAGAGGACCGTACCTTACTTATAAGGATTTCAGCTTATAATGGTGAAATCAAAGACACACATGAACAGTGTTCTCTATCACCCATCACACATCAGGAGGGAATAGAGGGACATCACACTTTATACTCTGGTCTTGAATACAGTGAGGTTCTAAGCCCCAGCGTAAGGCTCTAGTCTATTACAGTAATCAGCACAGAGGCATTTAGTCCGGAGTGGCATAGTAAAGATGGTGAGCTGCTTGGGTAGACAGATGGGAATATAAGTCCCAATCTCTCCACTTAGTAATACCGCATTTTCACAGAGATCAATTTACTTAACCTCTTCAAGCCTCTTTTGCCAAGTCTGTATAATGAAACTAATAATATCTATTTCACGGAGTAGGGGGGCATTTCATGAAATAAAACTGAAAAGCATTAGTCACAGAGTCTATCAGAAAAGAGATGCTCAATAAATGATAGCCACTTGGAGGAGTTTTCAAATTATTATTTAGTAGTAATAATGGGGATAAGATAGCTCAGAAAACAAGTCTCAACAAATTCAATAAATTCAAGTAATGAATATTGAATAAGCATCTACTGTGTGAAAGATACTGTGCCGCTTGATACCATGTCCTCAATTTATAATGGTGGTTCAGGCCTACAGATGCTTACTTATGGCTTCCTCCATGCCCTTTAATCTAGATTTACTGCATTCCCAGATATATGAAATGATGAAAGTATCTTTGATTGGAGGAGTGGAGGAATGGCAGGGGAAGAAGGGAGGCCAAGACTGAGTCTAAGAGTCAATTAGCGGGGCAAATAACGCAATAACTAAATGTGGTTCTATGATTCCATGGACAGGCAGAGTGAGTGTGTATATTTGTGGGTGTGTATGTCTGTGCATGCAGCATGTATTGTCATAGTAAAAGAGACATCTTTTGCTTTTATTTTATTTGAGAGAGAGAGAGAGCAGGCAAGGGACAGAGGGAGAGAAAGAGAGAGAGAGAATCTTAAGAAGGCCTCATGCCTAGCATAGAGTTTGACTCAATCCCACACCCTGAGATCAGGACCTAAGCTGAAATCAAGAGTCAGACGCTCAACCAAATGAGCCACCCCGGCACCCCTATTAGGTATTTCTTTTGGATTGGGTGCCATGAAAAAGTGACTGAGACACCTAGTAATCCCGTCCTCTAGCCTCATCCACGCATGTGTCACTGCCCCATTCCTTTGTATTGCTGACCATTTGAATATAACACAAGTTCTCTGAAGAAAACCCCTCTGAACGTCCACATACAAATATTTTGAATACGTATGTTTTCATTTATCTTGGGTAAGAATCTAGAAGCAGAATTTCTGGGTCACATGTTAAGTGTATGTTTAATTTTTTGAGAAACTGCCAAACTGTTTTCCAAAGCACAATTTTATACCCTGAGTCGCTCCATTTCCTTGCCAACGTGGTATTGCCAGTCTTTTTAATTTTAGCCCTTCTAGTGGGTGTCTAGTGTTAACTCATTGTGCCTTTAATTTGCATTTTCCCAATGACTAATGATGCTGAGAATCTTTTCATGTGCATATTGGCCATTTGTATATCCCTTTAGGGAAGGCAGTTGCAATCTTTTCTGTCCATTTAAAAAAATTGCCTAGTTTGACTTCTGATTGAGTTGTAAAAATTTCTGCTCTGAAGACAAGCCCATTGTTTCCCCTAGTCTGCAGTTTGCCTTTTCTTCCGCTTTTAATTTTTTTATTAATTTTTATTTTTTACATAACCCAGCCACCTATCTCTCCCCCTCACCCCCTAGCACCTTTTCTTCCTCTTAATAGTATCTGGGGTGCTGGGCTGGCTCAGTTGGCAGAGCCCATGACTCTTGATCTTGGGGTTGTGAGTTGGAGCCCCATGTTGGGTATGGAGAGTACTTAAAAAGAAGATATTAAAAAAAAATAAACCAAAAAAACCCCCAGTATCTTTCAAAGAACAAAAGCTTTTAATTTGGATGAAGTCTATTGTATCAATATTTTCTTTTTTGATTTGTGCTTTTCTGTGTCTTAAGAACTTTTTGTCTATGCTAAAGTCACATGCCCCCCCCACCCCCTTTTTGGAAGATATTTTATAGTTTGAGCTTTGACTTTAGGTTTGTGACCCATATGGATTTGTTCCTGTGTCACAAGTAAGGTAAGGCTGGAAGTTCATTTTCTTCCTTCCTTATGGATATCTGGTTATTCAAGCAGCATTTCTATGGAGAAAGACTACCTTGTCCCCACTGAATTACCTTGGCATCTTTGTTAAATATTAATTATCCATATAGATGTCAGTCTCTTTTCTTTCTGGACTCTCTCTTCTTTCTGGACTTTCTCTTCTTTCCCATTCATCTTATGATTATCCTTTGTCAATACCTACAGTGTTGATAACTGTAGTTTTTATAGTAGTCTTTAAATCTAGGTATTGTAAGTGCTTCAAGTTTGTTCTTTTGCAAAAAAGTTTTGGCTAAATTTTAAGTTCTTTGCATCTTTATATGAACTGTAGAATCAATGTGCCATTTCTAAAGAAACGCCTGCTGGGATTGATAGAACTTTTCTAGAGGATAAATTGTGTTAACTTACGGTGTTTACAAGCCTCAAGAGTAACACAAAATAGAATAAAAAGCATTAATGGTATTAACCAAAGATTGGCAGAGATTAGAAGGGCAACGATAAAGTTGGAAGACTGTGTGTGTGTGTGTGAGGTAGGAAAAAACCCCTCACCTATGGGAGCCAAAGTGTCCTGGACTCATGTCCCGTTTCCCCCACTTTCATGCAGTGGGACATTCTGCCAAGTGGACCACAAGACGGATTTTACAGTTTGCCATAAGGATGAAACACAATCTCTCCAGCTGCTGCCTGGGCCTCACAGGTACCACACTTACACTGAGTCCAAAACCGATCCCCCTGGTTTACCTCGAAACCAATTCTTCTATGGTGTTTTCCACCTTAGTGACCAAACCCTCACTTCCCACCAGCTGCTTCATACCCGCTCACAATCTTTAAAACCCCTTCTTCACATTTTGATCTCCTCCCCACAATAGACCTCAAAGTAAATACAAAACCCAACATTTCCCTGTGTCCTCTGCACCTAGGACCAGACACGTGACTTAGGGTCAACCAATCAGATGCATCAGCAGGGACTTTGCTTCCCAGGGTTGTTGTGTGAGGGCAGAAGTGGGATAGGGCATTGCCATGCTAAGGCAATTTCCTTCTGGGTCTTGCTTGCTGCCTTGCCCAGAGGGTTGTTCCTTGCAACTCAGCCTAGAACTTGATCCATTCTTCCTTCCAAGATTCTCTTAGGCAGCTAATACCCCATCATAATCATCTCCCTTTTCAAACTAGCTATAGCAGCTTCTCTTGCTATAATTCAATCTCCAGAGAAGCATGCTATAAACGATATACCCCAAGAGCTGAAGCCACGTGCCCTGCCCTGAACTCTTTCTCCTTCTCTCCAGGAGGACATCAGTTACTAACTCCTCCTCATTCTGCCCCTGCCACTCCAGGCACCTGTATCTGTCTGCTTCTCTCCTCCACTCTCCTAGTCCTGCTAGAACCACTGCTCTCTCTCCTCTGGACCTGGGTCTTTCCTTCCAGCCTCATCCTCACATTCTATCCAGAGTCGTCTTTGAAAAAAGGCAAATCTAATATCGTGATGTTTCTGCTTACGACCCTTCAATGACTCCTTATTGTTCTTATTGTAAAGTTGAAAATCTTTAGTTTGCCCAGCTCAGCCTAATCTGTCTCTCTCATCATATCCATCAGGCACCACTCTCTCTGCCCTCCATCTCCAGCCACACTGGCTTTCCTTTTTCCTTTTCTTTTAAGATTTTATTTATTTGAGAGAGAGCATGCGCACATGATCATGAACGGGCAGGGATGGGCAGAGGGAGAGGGAGAAGCAGACTTCCCGCTGAGCAGGGAGCCTGCTGCGGGGCTCGATTCCAGGCCCCCCGGGATCATGACCTGAGCCGAAGGCAACTGGTTCACCGACTGAGTTCCCCCAGGTGCCCCCACATTGGCTTTTTTGTGGTATCTTAAATGAGCCAGCTTTTTCCCATCTCAGAGCCTTCCTACATTCACTGTTCCTTAGAGCTGGAATATGACCCCTTCTACCAGCCAGCCTCCCCTTCAGAGCCTAGCCTCTGCTTTACCCTTTAGTGAAGGGTACACAATCCACTTCTGTGCAGCACTTTTTATATCTGTGATTAACTCACGCAGGATTTGACTGGACTGACAGTACAGTATCGATCGGAAAGCAGGGATTTTATCACAGACTGCACTGTAGATCGGGGTTCTTCATACCCTGCATGTGTGACTTTGAACAAGTTACTTTGTCTTTCTGTGCCTCAGTTTCCTCATTGCAAAATGGGCACTGTAATAGCACTGTACTTACATCTAAGATTTGTTGTCCTTAGAATGGGGCTTGGTATAGTTTCCTACAAAGGGCCAGATAGTAAATGTTTTAGGTTGTATGGTCTCTGTCTCAGTTACTTAACTTTGCTGCTGTGGTGTGAAACAGCCACAGACAATAATTCACAAATGAGGGAGTGGTAAATGTCTGTATTCAAATAAAACTTTATTTACAAAAACATGGACAAGATTTGGTTCATGGATGTAGTGCTGTGGGTTGGCATCCCTGGCTTTGAACAGGCCTGATCCAAAGCATGTGCTCAGGAGCGCCTGGGTGGCTCAGTCGTTAAGCTTCTGCCTTCCACTCAGGTCATGATCCTGGAGTCCCTGGATCGAGCCCCTCATCGGGCTCCCTGCTCGGCGGGAAGCCTGCTTCTCCCTCTCTCACTCCCCCTGCTTGTGTTCACTCTCTCGCTGTGTCTCTGTCAAATAAATAAAATCTTTAAAAACAAAACAAAAACAAAAACAAAGCACATGCTCAACAACTGTTTGCAATTGGTACTTGTTTAATTTCTTTCTTTCCTGTTCGAATAAAAGCTTCACGAAGACAGGCATTCTGTCTCTCTTCTTCGGTGCTCTGTTCTCAGCGCTCAGCTTGGTGAGTAGTACGTAATAGAGGCTGAACAAATGCCTACTGAATGAAGGAGTGAGTATGTGAAGGACTAAACCCAGAACCCAGACCAGCACTGGTGTTCAAATGCCACTGGTTTTCTTCACTCCTTCTTGTTTTAAGAACAGTACTATTAACTCATTCTTAACAGGGCATATGTTTTGAGAGTTTCTTTAAAGTTAGAAATGGGGAGACTTAATTTTGTTGGAATAGATTTTCAAGAGCAGAGTTTTCTAGCTAAAGAACATGACTTTGACGGCTTTTAATACATGATGATAGCATTTTGCATTATAGTAGCAATAGCTAGAAGTTACAGGGAGCCTACCAGAGGCCAGAGGTAGTCTGCACCAGAACCCTAGGAAGCAGATGTTCCCCATTTATAGATGAAGAAACTGAAACTTAGGAGGTTAACTAGTGGTCGACCACTAGTTGTCAAATCCAGAAATTGGACACATGGTCATTGGCTTCAAGTTCTCTCCTTTTTCTGCAAAGCTGCACTGCCCCTCCTATGACCAGATAGCATTCCACGGGGCTAACGGCAATGCTCCCTTACTAGCCCCAGGTGTTACCCTTATAAAAACATTGCTTCCTCACTCATTTGGCAAAAATCCATAACAATGAAAAGACCGGGCAGCTGCTATGTAAAGCAGTTTGGCCCTTTCTTGGTGAGTTAACGTAGAATTAGCCTATAAGCCAGCGATTCCATTCCCAGGTAGGTACCCAAAAGAACTGAAAACAAGTGTTCATACAAAAACATTATTCACAATAGTCAAAAGGTGGATACAACCCAATATAACAAATGGGTGAAAAAACAAAATGAGGCATATCCATACAATGGAATATTATTTGGCCACGAAAAGGGATAGGATTGATAGATGTTACGGCAAGAGCGAACTTGAAAGACATGCTTGGAAAGAAGCTAGACACATTAGGTCACGTATTGTGATCCCCTGCATACGAAATATCCAGAATAGGCAAATCCATAGCGACAGAAAACAATTCATGGTAGCTGGGAAGCGGGGGAGGTGTGGAGGGATTGCTCACAGGTAATGAACACGCTCTGGAGTTAGTGTGGTGACACAACAGTAAGAATGCAATCATGCTGCGGAACCATACACTTTAACCTCGTCAAATTCATGTGTATTTCACCATAGTAAAAAAAGGCTGTAACAAATATGGAATACACTAGGGAAATGATTTTTCAGAACTATCAACATCTAGGGCGCCTGGGTGGCTCAGTGGGTTAAAGCTTCTGCCTTCAGCTCAGGTCATGATCTCAGGGTCCTGGGATCGAGGTCCGCATCAGGCTCTCTGCTAGGCAGGGAGCCGGCTTCCCCCTCTCTGCCTGTCTCTCTGCCTACTTGTGATCTCTCTCTGTGTCAAATAAATAAATAAACTCTTTAATTTAAAAAAATCAACATCTAGGCACTTTCTTACTTCTGCATCCCCCATGCCTTTTGTTCTCTTTTTTTAATGGATAAATAGTTAGCTTTCTCTTACTTTACACTAAGGGGTCCAAACAGCCTGCAGACAACCTCCGTGGGCTGCTGCCTTCAGCGTCCTCTGGGCCTGAGAACACTGATGCTGCTTCCCTGGCATGGCCACCCTGCTCTTCTCCATCCCAAGGAGATCTGCCAACTTCTAGCAGAGAGAAGCAGGCTTTCTGCTGACCCAGGAGGCTTTCTCACAACCACATGGCTTAGCTCTAAAATACCCCGGGAGCCTCCTGCTCGCTTTCCCCCCTGTGACCAGAGGGAGGACAGAGTTCTTCAGGCCTCTTCTGGAGTCTGCACCGACCCCCACGACAATCTCCGCCCCTACCCCCCCAAACCTGGAGAATTCCTTAGCAACCAAATGAATAGTCAGTCACTCCCTGCTTTCAGCGCTTCAATTTATTAATGCTTGTTCAGTTTTGAACAGTTTGTCTTACTTGAAAAGAAACTGCAGAAGCTGCACTTTTGTTGTTGCTAATTTTTTTTTAAACCTGGGTTCCTGCCAGGCTTTTTAAAGGGCCCTTACAGATTTCCCCTGTGAACGCATGAGCACACGGTTGATGCACATCGCCAAATTGTACGTGCTTTGCATTAGGCTTTCCGTATAGTCATTCCTATTACCTGCACCATAATCCCCAAGGTAGATGCAATTATTATTCCCATTTTACAGATGAAGACACTGAGGTGCAAGGGGGTCAAGTAGCTTGTCTAAGTGAGCAGGCAGTACCATTTTTAGGCTATGTTGTGATTTCTTCAAACTATGTGGAATTCTTGCACTTCCATTGGAGGTCCCTGGGAAGAGGAAGCCTCAGCATGAAGGTAGGGGACTCTCAGCGAGGAGCAGCTGGCATGACTGCAGGGTGGAGGAAGACAGATTTGGGGGGAAAGGAGCCTTTCAGCAGAGCTCCTCACTTCGCACTGTCTGGGTGCTCTGAGGACCACAACTAGAATGTCCCTGCTTTGACTGACTTTGCCAGAGGACAACAGGTTTCAAAAAGCACAGACTGTGGGAACAAAGCACTAACCTGGGAACAAATCCTGCTTCTGTCACTTAGTCGCTGGGTGAATGACCTTGGAAATTCTTAAGCTGAAGCTGGCTGAGGCAGGAGGGAGTTTTTCTGAGGACATGCACAACTGAACAGGATTTTGGATTTGACGAAGGTTTCTCAGGCTTGACACTGCTGACGTTTGGGACCACGCAATTCTTTGTTGTGAGGCACTGCCCGTGTGTTGTGCGATGCTGAGTGGGACCCTGGCTTCTCCCCACTGGAGACCCAAAGGAACAGTGCCCCGCTGTGACAACCAGATGTCTCCAGCCAAAGCCAAATGTCTCCTGGGGGTTGAAACGGCCCCTGGTTGAGAACCACTAGATCAGATGTCCTAAAGCCCATTCAGATTTCACTTTGAATCTCTCCTGTGACCTCAGCATATAGAGCTATCTTAAGCAACATCAGCCCTTTGACACGGAGGAGGATCGGAATTCTGAGTCACCAGTCAGATATGCAGAAGGGTAATCAGACTTCTAGAATTCAATGGAAGCGGCCTTTTCCTTTCAGTGGGAACAGTCTCCATACCAGTCTTGCTCCCTCTCCACTCAGAAGAGTGACCGTGCCACTCAGAGTAGTATATTTTCTGGTTAAAAGCAAAAGTCTCTATCACCTCAAAAGTCACAGTTCCCAGCAGACCTTTTCCAACTACATGACTTCTCTCACATTCCTCCTCCTTGAGAAGTCCTTGGGGGTAACGAGAAGCTTCTGGAACATCTGGGCACCCATGGTGGGCAGCTAGTTCTCCTGAGGAGGAGAGGTGTGACTTCCTGCTTTCTCCCTGGGTGGGGACCTATCTTATATTCTGGGCACAGTGATTGCTTCTGGGAGCTCAGAGCCCTCCCCCTGCTGCCTGGGCACCCAGCCATGGCCTTCTGGCTCCTAGCTCTGGGCGGTCACTCCTGGCCTTCTGCATTCCTTGCACCAGCCCAGATGACCCCAAACAGGCCACAGATGGAATTCTCAGTTACTACTTGGCCACTTGAGAGCTGTGGGAATGTCCCTGGAGCTCCATTGTACTAGATGGGGTGTGGTGGCCCTCTCAGGCCATCTTCTCTGCAGACCTACCCTGTGACCCTTCTTTCCTGCAGCCCACTCTCCTCCCATCTCCCACCCATGAGTTCTCAGGTTGCTTCCTGTCTGGGTTCCAGATCAGAAGTGTGGCAGAACTCACCCTGCCTTTGGAGCTTGAATCTTGCTATTTTGGAGAAAATGGAAATACAGTTATTTTAGTATTTATCTTGTATAATGTTGACTTGAAAGTGCTTGGAATTGACTTCATAATTCCCTCTAGTGCCCCATTCCAACAATCCTTCAAGACCATGACGGCCACAATCTCCTGAACTCAGTAGTTTACCTCATCCGTCTGGGGCCCTCAACCTTCCTCTTTATCCGGCTGAAATTCTACCCTCTGTCAAGGTTTTCCTGAGAGATAGAACAACCAGGATGTGCATACATACGGGGATTTATTTTAAGGAATCGGCTGACAAGTCC
This sequence comes from Spilogale gracilis, assembly GCA_004023965.1. Taxonomy (NCBI): domain Eukaryota; kingdom Metazoa; phylum Chordata; class Mammalia; order Carnivora; family Mephitidae; genus Spilogale; species Spilogale gracilis. The sequence goes on from PITA01000612.1 coordinate 172,543, forward strand.
AAAATCTGCAGTGTGACCTGGTTTGAGTTCAAGTATGAAGGCCAATTTTTGAAGAATTCTTTCTTGCAGAAAAGGTCAGTGTTTTAGCTACAGGGTCTTCAACTGATTAGATGAGGCCCACCTACCTTATGGAGGGTAATCCACCTTACCAAAGTCTGCTGATTTAAATGCAAATCTCATCCAAAAACACTCTCACAAAAAAAATCTAGAATAACATGACCAAATAATTGACCAAATATCTAGGCACAGGAGCATAGCTAAGTTGACATAAAATTCGCCATCGCTCTTGGTTCAGCAGAACCCTGGTTGAACCACTAGCTACCTGCTCTGAGCCTGTCCTCACAAAGCTGGAGGCAGAGGGAGCAAGATGCTCGCCGGTCTCTTTAGAAATGAACACTCAGTATGGTAACCCTCACTGCAGTGAGGCAGTTGTACTGTATTCCCTGGGCCAGTCTCAGCCCGCTCTTAGATAACTATTTCAAACCTCCTCGACAGTCGTCGGTCTCGGGGGATGACCTTGCTCCCCGTGTCAGGTCCGCACCGAGCATCTGCCCAGCAACAGGCTGAATTCATGCTCACACGCTGTCCCTTCGTCCCTCTTATGGTGGCTGAAATGATCTTATCTCTCTCCTTGGCTCAGACTCATTCTCCAGCAGTTCCCTTCTCTCTCCCTTGAATCAGTGACTTTGTCTTTCCCTGTTCATTCCTATCAGTGCCCTCTTATTCACGACCTTGCTCGGCGCTCCTGCTCTATTTTTCTCCTGTTTACAGGATGACTGTTGTGTTTGCCTCTCCAACTTCTCCCTTCCCATTCACTTAAATATTCTTTTTGTGTGGTAAAATACATACAACATAAAATTGACCACTATAATCACTTTAAAGCGTATCATTCCGTGGTGTTAAGTACATTCACAGGGTTGTGTGACCATCACCGATGTCTGATTTCAGGACCTTTTTCTTCTCTCCAAACAGAAACCTGGTACCCAGTACCCAGAAGGAAGAAGCACTTGTTCCCATTCCCCTCTACCCCCAGGCACCTCCAGTCTCTGACAACCACTAGTGTGCTTGGATAGTTCTTTTAATTGGCATCGTATAATATGGGGTCCTTTGTGACTGGCTCCTTTCACTTGTTATAATGGTTTCAAGACTCATCTATGTTGTAGTATGTATTAGTACTCCATTCCTTTTTATGGCTGAATAATATTACATTGTACATGTCTATTTTGGAGAGAGAGAGAGAGTGTGGGGGCTGGGCAGAGGGAGAGGAAGAGAAAGAATTTCAAGGAGGCTCCACACCCAGCATGGAACCCAACATGGGGCTGATGTCATGACCTTGAGATCATGACCTGAGCTGAAATCAAGAGTTGGATGCTTAGCTAACTGAGCCACCAGGTGCCCGGACTATCTATCTATCTATCTATCTATCTATCTATCTATCTATCTATCTATCTATCTATCCATCTATGATCACCAATGGCCACCACGTTACTAAATCTCAGGGCTGATTCTCAGTCACCATCTGACTTGAATTACCAGCAGTGCTTGACCTGGCCAATCACTCTTCTCAAAGCAATTTTTTTTAATGATTTTATTTATTTATTTGACAGAAACACAGCTAGAGAGGGAATACAAGCAGGAGGAGTGAGACAGGGAGAAGCAGGCTTCCCGCCGAACAGGGAGCCTGATGCAGGGCTCCATCCCAGGACTCCAGGATCATGACCCGAGCCGAAGGCAGACGCTCAGTGACTGAGCCACCCAGGCGCCTCTCAAAGCAATTCTTCACTAGATTGGCAGCACACGTAATTTCCTCTCTGGCGGGTTCTTCTGTCTCCTCTGCTGGTCCCTCTTTTTCTCTGAACTCTTAACGTTGGACTGTGATCCTTGGACTTCTTTCCTATCAACTCTCCCTCCTCTTGTCACCTTGGCCAGTCCCGTGAGTCCCAATACCATCTATATATTAACAACTGCCAAATTTCTATTTCCCGCCTCCATATATCCCTTCTGCTCCTGACTTACGTGTCCTCCTGCCTGTTCACTATCTCTTGGACACCTAGATGTAAAAATTTGCCTTAAATCTCAAAATTGTTGAGATCTTCAGCCCGTCTTGAGTTCACGTTCTCTCTCCTACTCTGTATCTGGTCCGTCAGCAGATATCATCCATTCTACCTTCATACATATTTAGAATCCAACCATCTGCCCCCACTTCTCCAGCTGCCCCCCAGGCCCAGAGCACTAACATGTCTTCCCTGATGACAATGTGATCCTCCTCCTGGGCTCCCTGTTTCCACCTGTTTCTTCCAGTCCAGTACCAACAGAGAAGCAGAGCATTTCTGTTAGCCTGTAGATCAGACCATGTCCCTCCTCTACTCCAAACCTTTCCTATCTCACTCAGAGAGAAGGGCACATCTTCCTTATGACCCTCCCAAGTTCAGACCAAGACACTGTGTCTTGGTCATCATCCTGGTAGCCAAGAACCCACCACCTAGAGGCCTCGGTTCCAGATCTCCACCTGGGCAGACCTGAGGCCTCTCCTGTCCCTGTGTGGCCTTTCAAACATGAATTCCTGGGGCACCTGGCTGGCTCAGTTGGTGGAGCAGGTGACTTGAGCTTGGGGTTGTGAGTTTGAACCCCACGTTGGGTGTAGAAATGACTTAATAAAATATTAAATAATAAGAATAATTTTAAAACTCCATGAATTTCCTTAGTTACTCAAACTTGCCACCTCTCTTACACCATGCAGGAATTCCTGTATCGCTTTTTACTCTGCTGATTATCAGTGTCACTTCCGTTTTGGTCCTTGAGGCTATCCCTTACTTGCTTAGGAGGTTGCTATGAATTTAAAAAGTTATTTATTGGGGTGCCTGGGGGACTCAGTCCATTGAGCGTCTGACTCTTGCTTTCAGCTCCTGTCCTGATTGCGGGGTCGTGAGATCGAGCCCCATGTAGGTCTCCACACTCAACAGAGAGTCTGCTTGAGATTCTCCTGGTCTCTGCCTCTCCCTCCCTTTCTGTTCCCACCTCCCCAATCAAGGGCTCTCTCAAATAAATAAATAAATAAATAAATAAATAAATAAATAAATAAATAAGTTACAAGTTATTTATGTTTTGTTCAGTACTCTTCAGTTCTTGGTAGTGAGGGGGTGTTTAGATTGTGTTGTTTGCCATATTGCCAGAAACAGAAACCCTGTTCCCTGTCTCTACCTCTAGGGCCTAATGCCCACCTAAGGTCCGTCGTGTGGTTAATGCTTCTGGGCCACTCACCAACTCAAATTGTTGTCTTTCTCTGAGACCTGAGTCTGTGCTTAACTTTTAGACCCTTATCTAAAAACAAGAGTTGTTTTGTTGCCTTGCTCCAAACTCAGGTTTTGTGTGTGAGCCTCTAGTCTGCCAATAGTGTGTGGTAGGTTGAATAAATGCCCTCCTCCACCAAGATGTCCACAGGATTGATGAACTCCCTGGAAGCTGTGATAATATTACCTTACAGAGCTAAGGAGACTTCAGATGTGATGACGAGTCTGGTGATGGGAAAATTATTCTGTGTTATGTGGGTGGGGTTGATGTCATCATAAGAACAAGGGTCCTGGGGCCCCTGGCTGGCTCAGTTGGAATAACGTGGGACTCTTGATCTTGGGGTTGAGTTTGAGCCCCACGTTGGGTGTAGAGATTACATAAATGAATAAATAAATAAAAACTTAAAAAAAATAAAAGGACAAGGGCTCTTCCAAGAGGATGGACATAGGGGGAGTCAGAGTGGAGAGAGAAGGCCCGTGATAATGAACAAAGAGCTCGGAATGATGTGCTCTGAAGATGGAGGGAGCAGTTCTGAGATAAGCAATGCCAGTGGCTTCTGGAAGCAAAAGAGGCAAGGAAACAGATTCTTGGGGTGCCTGAGTGGCTCAGTTGGTTAAGCGACTGCCTTCGGCTCAGGTCATGATCCCGGAGACCGGGAATTGAGTCCCACATCAGGCTCCCTGCTCGGCGGGAGGTCTGCTTCTCCCTCTCTCACTCCCTCTGCTTGTGTTCCCTCTCTGGCTGTGTTTCTCTCTGTCAAATAAATAAAATATTTAAAAAAAAAAAAAAAAGGAAACAGATTCTTACCCAGAGCTTCCAGAAAGATTGTAATGCTGCAGGTGCAGTGATTTTCTTCCAGTGACACTCATTTCAGAGTTCTGATCGCTCGAGCTGTAAGATAACGTATCTGTGTTGTTTTGAGCCACTAGATGTAGGCTAACTTGTTGCAACCTCAATAGGAAATGAATACACAGGGGATTCAGATCAGTTAGAGGAGAATCTAGTCCCTCATTCCTTCATGTTTGCTCCTTCAACAGTGTGAGGGAGGTGACCGGATGCTGGACACGGGCCTGTTTTTCTGGCCATTCAGGCCGTCCTGGTCTCAGATGCCCGCAGGGCCAGGGCACATGCATGTGGCATTGATGCCTTACTAACCGTGGGTCTGCTGCCAGTTCATCAGGCCGAGACTCCAGGAAATGAAGCCAGATGAAAGCTGAACCAGGAAGGGATCCAGCCAAGACTCTGGCCAGAGGGCTCCTGTGGGGGCCATTACTGGTGGTGGAGAGGGATGATCAGGTACACGGGGGCTCCAGCCACAGCAGGTAGAGCAGGTGGAGGGGGGAGCAGAGCGCCCATACACTGAGCATCGACTCTTCCAGGGCCTGCCTTGCTTGTTTTTTTTAATGTGATAAAATACACATAAACATTTACCATTTAAACCATTTTTTTAGAAGATTTTATTTATTTATTTGATAGAGAGAAACACAGCTAGAGAGGGAACACAAGCAGGGGGAGTGAAAGAGGGAGAAGCAGGCTTCCCACTGAGCAGGGAGCCCCATGCAGAGCTTGGTCCTGAGACTTCAGGATCATGACCTGAGCCAAAGGCAGATGCTTAATGACTGAGTCACCCATATGCCCCTAAACCATTTCTTAAAAAAAGATTTTATTTATTTACTTGACAGAAAGAGACACAATAAGAGAGGAAACACAAGCAGGGAGAGTTGAGCAGGGACCTCAGCTGAGCAGGGAGCCTGATGCACGGCTCGATCCCGGGACCTTGGGATCATGTCCTGAGCCAAAGGCAGACACATAATGACTGAGCCACCCAGGTTCCTCTAAACTATTTTTTTAAAAAGATTTTATTTATTTATTTTAGAGAGAGTAAGAGCATGTGAGCAAGGGGGAGGAGCAGAGGGAAAGGGACAAGCAGACTCCCCACTGAGCACGGAGCCCCCATTGAGTGGGACCTAATCCCAGGACCTTGAGATTACAACCTGAGCCGAAACCAAGAATCAGGCATTCCAACGACTGTGCCACCTTTAACCATCTTTATGTGTGCAGTTCAGGGGCCTTACGGACATTCACAAGTTGTGCAGATATCATCACCCACCATCCATCCGTCTCCAGCACTTGTTCATCTTCCCAAACTGAAGCTCTGTACCCATTAAACAATAATCCCCATTCCTCTCTCCCTCAAGCCCTGGCATCCCCACTCTACTTTCTATTTGTATGAGTTTGGTTATTATAGATCCCTGTGTAA